>CAKNXH010000110.1:63266-94267 GCA_932178445.1 Andricus quercusramuli
GAACTATTCCGGGGGCTACCAGAACTCTGATCAGAACTCCTAGAACTATCAAAATGTTTAGATTCAAAATTTGTTGGGTATGTGTAAAGTGTTGTAGGTTTTTGAGTTTATCGGAACATTTTACAAGACTTTTTGTTAGAACTATTCCGGGGGATACCAGAACTCTGATCAGAACTCCTGGAACTCTCAAAATTTTTAATTTCAAAATTTGTTGGGTATGTGTAGTGTTGTAGGTTTTTGGATTTTGAGTTTATCAAAAAAATTTTATTAAACTTTTCGTTATAACTATTCTGGGGGCTAACAGAACTCTGTTCAGAACTCCTGGAACTCTCAAAATTTTTAATTTCAAATATTTGTTGGGTATATGTGAAGTGTTGTAGGTTTTTGATTTTGAGTTTAATGAAAAATGTTATTAGACTTTTTTGTAGAACTATTCATGGGGCTACCAGAACTCTGACCAGAACTCCTGGAACTCTTTCGAAAATTTCTCTGTAATTTTGGGATTTTCGAAATTGTGTAACTTTCGAGTTTTTCTAAATTATTTTGTTATGGAACTCTAGAACTCTTTTGGAAATACAGGAATATGAAAGAAAAGGTGGATTTTTTAAAAAGTGGGGGCTGGCTCTATTTTTAAACAAAAAAAAATTTCGGTCTAATGTTTGGGAACTATTTTCAATAAGTATCAGGAACTCTAGAACTATGCTAAATCTACCCAGAACTCTAAAAAAAACTTCATTTTTCGAAAAGTGCAGGGGACGTGAACCCCAATTTTGAAAAATCCATTTTTAGAGTATACGCCGGAACTATTTCTAAAAGTTAACAGGAACTGTAGAACTATTTAAAAGGATGTCAGAACTCTAAAAAAATTCGAAATTTTGAAAGTAGGGGGCTAAGTTCACACGCATAAAGAAAAACTCAATTTTTTTATAGAACTAGTAAAAATGAACCGTTTGCGGTGATAAGTTTTGATTTTAAAAACTATTATTTAAATGTAAATAATGCAATGAACATATAGAAAAGCGCATTTTTCAATTTATTATAATGATACCATTTTGATTGTTATTTAACAATAAAATTACTTGGGCTCATGTCAAATATAAATTCAAGTACTACAATGTTCTAGTCATGACTAAAAAATGAATAATTATTGAAATAATTCGTGCAATTTATTAAATTTATTTAATTACGAATTCTCCAGCTATCAATAAAATTAATGATTCCTCAATGAGACTATAAGGGAAATGTAAGTAGTTGCATAACATTTTCACATTTTCTTGCGACCTCGATCTATTTCAACCACTTGAAAAGTGAAGATCAGGAAAAGTGAAGATCAGGAAACGTCAATGTGCATTTTTGTTATACTCCTGCTCTCGTCTGTTCCATAAGGTTCTCACTTTTTTTAATACTAAGCACGTGTTTCGAGTGGAAAACGGAGCAGACGAGATTGAGAAACAGGACGATCGGGAATGACGAGAGATATTGATACAAGTGGGATTTAACTTACTCTGGCGCTGGTGGAGAGTTGCTGGGCTCCTTTTTGAGCAACGGAGAGGGTGGGTTTCAAAAAACGGGGCAGCATTTTGGTGATACGAAGCACTGAATTCGAGTGAATTAAAAAACTGGCAAAGCAGAACAGAACAGCCAAGAGTGTTCGATAACCCCTCAATGACACCGTACAACCGCGACCTTGGAGTTGGAGATAATTTTTCTGGTACCGCTGTAGAACGTCGTCTGCGAGCGCCACATCATGATCATGCGCCGTTTTGCTCGCCAAAATTTTATTGCTCCGTGATCAATGTCACGTCACGTCGATTCCGTTTGATCTTTGAACTTAATTTAAAAAGTGTATATAAATACCAGAATGTTTTATTCCAGAAGATGAAAAGGATTAATTCCCTTTTTAAGTCTATACGTAAGTTCAAACGTTTTTAGTTCACAGGATTCGCAGATTCTATTCTTTTGATGGTACAACATAACCTCACTTTTCATTTTCACCACGAAATTGAGGAAATTCAAGTATTTGAATGATTTGAATTGGGAATCCTGGTGAAAATGAAAAGTGAGGTTATGCTGTATTAATAAAAGAAGGGATCCGCGAATCCTGTGTCTTTAGGTTCACCAGATGGATTGATAGGAAAATCAGGATTTTATTCCACTTCTCAGTCCCCTACAACCTCTAATTTTCCTCACCCCTAATACAATTTAACTTATGGCTCATTATTTAAAAAACGGCGATGCTAAAAATTAACAATTTTAAAATACCCAACTTTCCCTATAACCGATTTTTAATTTTTCCTGACAGTTATGAATTTTTCCTTCAGGTTAAATTTTCAAACAGAGAAATTAATGTTCTACCAAAAAGATGAATTTTCGAAAAAATACATATGAATTTTTAACTAAAAGAAGAAATAAAAAAAAAATGTCAACCCAGGAGATGAATTTTCAACAAAATACATTATTTTTCAACTAAAAAAGATCAATTTTCAAAGAAAAATGGAATAGTTGTATTTTTAGTTAAAAACTTAATTCTTAACATCAAAAAGAATTTTCAACAAAATAATACTTTAACCAAAGAAATTAATTTTCAACTAATATAAGGAATCTTCAACCAAAAACATGAATTTAGAAACAGATGTTTTTACCAAAGAAATTAATTTTCTACGGTAAGGATGAATTTTCAATTAAAAATGAATTTTGAACCAAATAGTTGAATTATCGACCAAAACATGACGTTTCAACCATAACGATTAATTTTCTACTGAAAAAGAAAAAGAATAGTTGAACAATTTTAACAAGAAAATATGAATTTTCAACAGAATAATCAATACTTTAACCAAAAAAATTAATTTTCAATCAAGAAGATTAATGTTCAACAAAATAGTTAATACTTTAACCAAAGAAGTGAATTGTCAACCAAAAAGATGAATTTTTCACGAAGAATTATTAATATTCTCCACAAAAGACGAATTTTAAACTAGAATGATGAATTTTCAATCTAAAAAATAAACTTTGAAACAAATAGTTGATTTTGGGCCAAAATGGTGAATTTTTGCCAAAAAAGGCGAATTTTCAACAAAAAACATGAATTTTCAACTAAAAAGTATGCATTTTCAACCAAACATGGAGTATTTATATTTGCAGTTAAAAACGTAATTTTCTACCAAAAAAAAAAAACGAATTTTCAGCTAAAAAGATCAATTTTCAAAAAACAATGGAAGTTATATTTGCAATTAAAAAATTTAATTTTTTAACGAAAAAATCGAATTTTCAACCTAATCTTTAGATTTTTAAGCAAAGTAATTACGCTACAATTAATATGAGATATCTTTAACCAAAAACATGAATCTTCAACCAAGAAGATTAACTGTCCACCAAAAAGACGAATGTTCAATAAAACACATGATTTTTTAAAAGAAGATCAATTTTTAATGGAAAATAGAATAGTCATGTCTAAAATCAGAAAAATTAATTTTTAACTACAAGAAACGAATTTTTAACAAAATGTTAAATTTTCAACCCAAGAAGTGAATTGTCAACTAAAAAGATTAATTTTTCACGAAGAATTAATAATACTCTACCACAAAAGACGAATATTCAACAAAACAGTTAAATTTTTCTTCAAAGAAACGAATTTTCAACTATAATGATGAATTTTCAATTTAAAGATTAAATTTTGAAACAAATAGATGATTTTTGGCAAAAACGGTGAATTTTCAACCATAAAAATTATTTTTCACCAAAAAAGACGAATTAAAAAAAAAACATGAATTATTACCGAAAAAGATCAATTTGAAACAAAAATGGAATAGTTATATTTGCCGTTCAAATATTAATTTAAACAAAATATATAGAATTTTTATCCAAATAGTTAAATTTTTAATAAAATAACTTAATTTTCGTCTGATATGAGGAATCTGCAACCAAAAGCATGAATTTTAAAACAGATATTTGAATTTTCGACCAAAAATATAAATTTTCAAACAGAAAGTTAAATTTTCTACCAAAAAACAAGAATTTTCAACAAAATAATGATTTTTTAAATGAAAAAGATCAATTTTTAAGGAAAAATGAAATAGTTATATTTACAGTTTGAAAAATTATTGTTTAACTAAAAGAAACGAATTTTCAACAAAACTGTTGAATTTTTATTCAAATAAATGAATTTTCAACTATAATGATGAATGTTCAGCATAAAAAAATAAGTAAAATAAAATTTTTTGATTTTTGGCCAAAACGGTGAATCTTCAGCAATAAATTAAGTTTGACCAAAAATGACGGATTTTCAACAAAAAACATGAATTTTTATCTGAAAAAGATCAATTTTCATCTGAAAAAGATCAATTTTCATCTAAAAAAGATCAATTTTGAACAAAAAAAGGAATAGTTATATTTGCCGTTCAAAAATTAATTTTTAACAAAAAAATATCAAATTTTCATCCAAATGGTTAAATTGTTAACACAAGAACATAATTTTCGTCTGATATGAAGAATATTAAACCAAAAACGTAAATTTCGATCAAAAAGATTAATTTTCCACCAAAAAGACGAATTTTCAGCTAAAAAAGATAAATTTTCAACAAAAAATGGAAATTATATTTGCAGTTGAAAATTATTTTTTAACCAAAAAAATCGAATTTTCAACCAAGAAGATTAATTTTCTACCAAAAAGACGAATTTTTAACAAAATACATGATTTTTCAACTAAAAAAGATCAGTATCCAAAGAAAAATGGAATAGATATAATTAGAGATAGAAAATTTATTTTTAACCATAAGAAACGAAATTTCAATAAAATCCTTGAATTCTCAACCAAAGAAATTAATTGGCAACTAAAAAGATAAATTTTTTACCGAAAGGATAATTTTTTTACCAAAAAAGATGAATTTTTAATAAAATACATGAATTTTCTACTGAACAAGGTCAATTTTCAACCATGAATGGAATAGTTTAGAAATTTTAACAAGAAAAAAGGAATTTTCAACAGAATAATTAATACTTCAATAACAAAAAATAATTTTCAACTAATGTGAGGAATCTTTAACCGATATAATGAATTTTCGGAGTAGAAGTTTAATTTTCAATAAAATACATGATTTTTCAACTAAAAAAGATCAATTTTCACAGAAACATTAAATAGTTATATTTTTAGTTAAAAACTTAATTGCCAAGAACAACAACCAAAAACATGAATTTTAAAAGAGATATTTGAATTTTCGACCAAAAATATGAATTTTCAACCAGAAAGTTTAATTTTCTACCAAAAAGACGAATTTTCAACAAAATAATGATTTTTCAAATGAAAAAGATCAATTCTCAAGGAAACATGAAATAGTTATATTTACAGTTTAAAAAAATGGTTTTTAACCATAAGAAACGAATTTTTAACCATAATGATGAATTTTTAATGAAAAAAATGAATGTTGAACCAAATAGTTGTTTTTTCGACCAAAGAGATGAATTTTGAACCAGGAATGGAATAATTGAATTTTTAGTTAAAAAATTAATTTTCAACCATTGAAAAAACGAACCTGCAACAAAATAGTATAATTTTCAACCAAACAAATGAATTTGAAGCTAAAATGATGAATCATTAACCAAAAAAACTAATTTTCAATAAAATATAGATACAATTTTGACAATAAGTAGTTGAATTTTCAATGAAAAATGTAATAGTTGAGATTTCAACAATAAACGATTTTAATTTAAAACCAAAATCAGTTGAATTCAAGAAAAGAAGGCGAAGTTTGAAAAATAGTTGAAAATTCTTGATGAAAAAAGATTAGTTTTCAACCAAGCAGTTACTTGTTTAGCAAAAAAAGATAAAATGTGTACAACAGACGAATTTTGAACAAAAAAGCGAATGTTTAACCAAGAAAGATTTTTCAGTCAATAGAGAAAAAGCTTTTAATCCAAAATAAGAATTTTTATAAAAAAAGTGAATATTCGACCAAATAGTTGAATTTTGATCCAAAAAGTTTAACTTTTTCGTTTTAAAGAAAATTGTTGAATTTTGAACACAATGATAAAATTGTATTTTCATTCCCTAAGTTTAAAAATTCCATAAATAACTGTTTCGAGGTCAAAATTTGTATTTAAATAATTGATTGCAATTTGTACAATATGTTAATTATTTTGAATACTTTTCAGAACTTCGAATTTTCTTAGACAATTCGATGGTTTCCTTTTTTTTTAATATTAGTAAAATTCCTCACATGTTTCGTGGGATGAAACATTCTGAAATTCCGGAATTTAGAATTGCTAGAACATAAAATAATTATTATTTAACATTAACATTGATTAGACAAATTTTTCTAAGTTAACAAATAAATTCACCGTCATTTTCACAGTTCAAAGTGGAAAATTTTTCATTAAGAAACCTTTAAAATTGAATTATTCTAAAAAATTTCAAAATGAAGTAATTTTAAATGTGAAATATTAAAAATGAAAAAAATGCTACTACTGAACGTTGAAAATTAAATGACTCCGAACTTCATTTAAAACTTAAAAAATGTAATTACCAAGAATTGTGATATTGAAGCCTTTTTTTACTCGAACCTATTAAAATTTGAAAATACTTTTAGAAATTCAAAAATTCCAATTTTAATTGCAAAACTAAAACCTATGAAAGACAAAAATTGAAAATTCGTAACGCTAAAATTGTAATCATTCGAAAATAGAGAATTTTTATTCATTTTGAAATCTTACAATAAAATATTTCTCAATTTTGAATGATTAATTTTTTAAATCTTCATCTAAAAATCAGACAATTTAAAAACATTACATTGAAAATTAAAAATTAAGGGAAAGGAACATGAAAAAAGATCGCTATGATTCTAATTTTTAAAACAGCACCAGTTTAAGCCTTGCAATTCAAAAAAGTTTTTTACAAAACTTTTAGAAATGAAAATTGTGCAACTACCATGTCTTTCAATTCAATATTCTGCGATTTTGAAGAATTTAACAGGCCAGACAATTTTGTACATTTAAAATTGAAACCCAACAATTTAAAATATTTAAATATAAAATTTATTATTAAATTTGAAACTGACGAAAACAGAAACCAAACAATTTAGAATATTTAAACCTAAAATCATTAAATATACCATTATTAAATATAAAATATATATCAAGGCTTTCAATATAAGAATTTGCAATTTTGAAATATTTAATAGTTAAATTGACCTGACATTTCTTATCTTTGAATTTGAAACTTTTATCGATTCGGGAGGAATAATGTTAAAATTGTTGAATCATTAAGGTTATCAATTAAAAATTATTGGCCTCAAAATACAAAAAATTTCTGGTAATTTCCTGTTGATCAAGCATCTGTTCGGGTCAATAATTCATTGATATTAAAAGAGTTATTAATCGTTGAAGAAGATAGTATCCGCTCAAAACCTATTGAATGCTTATTTTTACGAATAAATAATAAAAATTGTTAATTTTTTGTAACCTGAAGGTATTAAAAGAAGAAAAACCTAAGCTTTTCTTTCAGAAAAAAATACAGAAAAAAAGTCAAATTTATTTTATACGTCCATTTTTGACCTCCTTGTTTTTGAATTAAAAAAAAGTTAGTTTCGAGGCCTCAAAAATTGAACGGTTTTACAATTGCGCTTTAATAATTATAATTTCAAATTGAAATTATATATATTTCAAATATGATAAATTTATTATCAATAATTATTATATCATGTAGTATCAAGTGACATTCAATCACTTGATATACCTAAAATTCCATATTAATGCAATTTGAAATAAGTTTGAATTAATCAATTTTTTAAATTTTAAGTTAATTTTTTAACTTTTTCAATTATGAAACCATTCAGTTTACAATGCGTAATTTAAAAATCTTTTGCTTTCAAAATTTTCACTTCAGATCTTCATTTTTAGACTATATTTTAAAGTTAAAGAATTTATAAATGCAGTTATCAAGACTTAAACAATTACAAATTCGAAGCGTTTGTAATTAAAAAGTTGTGATGGCAAAAATTTAAAGTTGATCAAATGTAAGTATAAATTAATTAATGATTTTCAAAATAACTGTAGTTTGAGTGTTAAAAATTGAACAATAATTGATTTTACAAGACGATTCTAAATTTGTTTAAAACTAAGCAATTCACCAATTTTAACTTTGAAATACTTTCAGTTTTAAAAATTTTGCAATATTTGATGCTCATTTGAAATAAGCAATTGGAAATTAAATATTCGAAACTAAACGATTTGAATCTGAATTGTTTGGATTACAAAGCTTTGAATCTTTAAAATTTCATAGTGCTAAATTTTAACTTTAAATTCAGTTATATTTAATTTAAATTGTTTCTTTTTTTAAATTCCTAATTTTTAAGGGAAAGTGTTCAATTTTGATCTGTAAATAACAATTTAAAAATTATTATTATATATTATTATATATTAAACAAAATTTGAAATGATATAGCAAATTTATAAACGTTAAAAATTGAAACGTGTGCAGTTTAACGGCATTTAATTTAAAATTGTCCAATTAAAAAGTGTTAAGCTTTTATTTTATATGTGTAAATTATTGAGCGTTTGAATTAAAAAATTATCAAGCTTCAATTTTCAAAGATTAAAAATCAAAAGAGTTTTACTTTGAGAGTTCCAATTTTTTAATTTCGATAATTGTGAACAAATTTTGCAAGCCGGGAAAACCCCGGGGAATGAGCGGGAATTTTTTCCTTTATTTCAGTTTATTTACAATTTTTTTGAAAATGTGCAATTTTGGAATGCTTTAAGCACCGCGAAATTTTTTTTCCATGAAAGCAAAATAATAGAAAGTTTCTTTAATTCAAGCTGAATAAGAAATTTTAGATTCGACCTATTCATCTTTGTTCAAAAAAGTGTGCATTTAACTCAATCCAAAAAACATGTTTTTGCACATGTTCGAAAAATTCAATTTTTCATTACTGTTCACTATCAAAACCTTTACATAAAAAACATTTGCCATAATCGAACGATTTGATTTAATTTAGCATCTTCAGTCCGCCCTATTGTAAATCGTAACTCGATTTTTAGGAATAGGAATAATTTCAAAATTAGAAAATAATTTATTCGTACAATTTAATTGAATAGCACATCGTTAGAAGTTGGAGCCGTAGTTGACTTAACTTGGGGTGTTGATAAATATGATTACTCATTAATTAGAATGTTTAACCGGTAATTTCGTTTTACTGTGAGAGAATAATTTAATTTGCTTTCTGCGTAATCTATTAGAGCTGTCGCAGCTTGTCTGGGGAATAACACTTCGCAGCTCTAAGCTCCATACATTACAATTTGTCTTTATTCGAGTTAATTTCACATTTCCCATTGTGGCGATAATTTCGAAAAACTTTAATCAAAATCTAGGACAAAGAAGTTAATTGCCGAAAGCAATTAACTTCTAAAATAAAATAAACGTATAATAAATGAAATTAAAACTAAAATTAAATTGAATGAATGAGCTCTTTAAAATTGAATTGAATAAATTAAATTGGGATTAACTTCTATTATTCAGAAGTAAACGAAAAATTAATAATAGTCATGCCAAGCAATTAGTACGTTCCGCCACCGAATTAGTACACTCAACTCCCGATATAAGACCAGTCTTGGGCATGGCTTGCCTTGGCCTTAATCCTAAATCGAGGGAATACAAACCTAAATAGGCAGATCCGCGTGAGCCATTTTTGTTAGGGTTGGACGCAGAACGCAACCTGATGCGACTAACGCGCTGTGAACGTGGCCCTCGAGCTGCTTGTCACGCATGACTGAGCATATTATCTCTCTTTGCCCCGCTGTTCCTTTCATCACGAAACTGCGGAGGCCATCAGTTCTAGGAATATCGTAAACGGGGGCCTTATATCGGGAGTAGAGTGTAAATTTTGGGACTGAACGAATTAGTCGTTTTCTACTAACAGGGTGTCTGATGGCTGTGGAAACCGGGAAATAATGAAAAATTAAAATAAAAACAGAAAAAACGGGAATTGATCGGGATGACAAATTCGAGTCGGGAATCACATTTAATGTTTTAGAAAGTGTGAATTTTGAAAGATTTGAATAGAATAAAAAAAATGTCTTTAAGATTTCTGAAATTTTTATTTTGAAAAGTTAATTATATGAGAATAATGTATAGAATTCCTGTAAATAAAACAAGAATCCAAAGAATCAAATTTTGACAACCATCACAAAATGCTCTTATTGTAATTCCTAAAAACAAAAAAATTTGTTTCTTTGGACAAAAATAAAAAAGATGAAGGAAAAATCAATATTGATATAATATTCTCATATATGAGAATATTTCAAAACATTTCCAAAATTGTTAAAAAAGTATCTGGAAGATTTCAAGGCAATTTGTCTGATTATGCAGAATTTTTTCAAAATTTTAGGAAAAATACCATAATTTGAAAAGAAAGTTTAGAAATTTATGCGATTTTTTTTATATTATAAAAAATTGGAATCATTTGGAAATATATTTAGAAGATTTCGAAATTTTCGAAAAATCCATTTTAAGGAATATTAAAAAAAAAAGAAACCTGGATATCTTACGTTTGATTAATAACTATTAAATTAAAAAAATTATATACGCTAAGGTGGTCCAAAAACGCATTGGAATTTTTTTTAAAATTTTAATGGGTATACACCAGAAATTTGTTCGAATCTACATAAAAATAAATCCGTTTTTTTTTTCGCAAAAAAAAAAAGATATTTAGAGGTGCCGCAAGCCCCATGAAGTTTAACACGTATTTCGAATCAGAAACAAAAATACATTTTTGTAAATCTTATTCTGAATCCTCAACATTATCTCAATCGAATTGAAACTCAACATTTCTCTATTCAATTAGCCGTAGAATACGATTAAAATATCACTTTTTGAATATCGACACCATAAGTCTGTTTTGTAGGGTCCCAAAGAAACCCCATAAGTGAAAAAATGGGTTTTGCGAGTTTTTGGCGCTCATTATGACGTTTTTCTGATTTTTCAATGAACATTGTTTCTGGCACATAAAAGACCACTTCATACTGATAATTAGATGTTCAAATAAATTGTTTAAACAATTTATTATTGTTTTTAGCAATTTTCTCATAGAATGGAGTTAGAAAGACGCGTTTTTTTTAAATCTCCCACTTGTTGTCCAATTTTCAATTAGAGGAAAGTGATAGTTCATCAATGTTAATAGAATTGATTGTTTAAACAATTTATTATTAATGTTAATATTCTCTTAGAAAAATGCTACAAAATTGCAGTTTGAAAAAAAATCACTTCTAGTCAAATTTTCAATTAATATAAGTTAAATAATTGATTAGAGTCAAGAAAATTAATTGTTTAAACAATTTGTTATTACTATTATTAATATTATATTTGAATAATGCTAGAAAGATGCGGTTTTCCTGAAATTTCTGGCGTTTTGTCCAATTTTCAATTAGAGTGAAGTGATAATGAATTCAAGTAACCAAAATAATTGTTTAAACAATTTATTATCATTGTTAATAATATTCTCTTTGTTTAATTGGTAGAATGTTGCGGGTTTTTCTGAAATTTTCAACTGTTTGTCTATTTTTCATTAGGCGTGACTTCATAATTAGATTTAGCAAAAATAATTGTTTAAACAAATTATTATTGTTTATGACTAACTTAATCTATATCAGTGCCTGATAGTTGCGGTTTTTCGCAATTTTTACATTTCTGTCCTTTTCTTCACTTACTTAGGTAGTAGCTAAGTAAAGTTAACAAAAAAGTTGTTTAAACAATCTAATATTGTTTATAAATATCTTTTCTTAGATAAGTGCTAGAAAGTGGCGGTTTTTTCTAAAATCTTTAACTTTGCATCGCCTTTTTATTTTTGAACAAATAATAAGTCAACCACAACAAAAATGATTTTTCGAATGGTATTGTTGTTTTAAGTGAATTATTTTTGCTCTTTTCACAATGCTTTAAAAAAATTGATTGAAAGAAAACAAGCTATTTTACACAAGAGGCCGAAATCAATATTAAATTGTTTAAATAACTGTTTTGTTAACTTTAATTAACTATTACCTCACTAAGTGAAAAAAGTACAGAAGGGTAAAAATTGCTGAAAAACCGCAATTATCAGGCATTGATATAGATGAAGATAGTCATAAACAAAAATAATTTGTTTAAACATTTATTTTTGCTAAATCTAATTAATTATTAAGTCACGCCCAATGAAAAATAGACAAACAGTTGCAAATTTTAGAAAAAACCTCAACATTCTACCAATTAAGCAAAGAGAATATTATTAACAATGATAATAAATTGTTTAAAAAATAATTTTGTTAACTTGAATTTATTATCACTTCACTCCAAATGAAAATTGGACAAAAAGTCAGAAATTAAAAAAAACGCATCTTTCTAGCATTATTCAAATATAATATTATTAATAATTATGAGAAATTATTTAAACAATTAATTTTCTTGACTCTAATTAATTACTTAACTTATCTTAATTGAAAATTTGACTAAAAGTAATTTTTTTTAAACTACAATTTTGTAGCATTTTTCTAAGAGAATATTATTAACATTAATAATAAATTGTTTGAACAATTACTCTTTTTAACATTGATGAAGTATCACTCCTCTCTAATTGAAAATTGGACAACAAATGGATAATTTGTGAAAAACCCGCGTCTTTCTAATTCCATTTTATGAGAAAATTGCTAAAAACACTAATAAATTGTTTAAACAATTTATGTGAACATGTAATTATCAGTATGAAATGGTCTTTTATATACCAGAAATAATTTTCACTAAGAAAACTGCAAAAAAGTCATAATTACCGCGAAAAACTAGCAAACCCCATGTTTTCACTTATGGGGTTTCTTTAGGACCCTATAAAACAGACTTATGGTGTTTGTATTTGAGAAGTGATATTTTATTCGTATTCTATGGCTAATTTTGAAGAGAAATGTTGAGTTTCAACTCGATGGAGATAATATTGAGGATTTTGAATAAGATTTACAAAAACATATTTTTTTCTTATGGGAAATACATGTTAAACTTCATGGGCTTGCGGCACCCCTAAATATCATTTTTTTTTTCAAAACAAAAAAATGGATTTATTAATGTGTGGATTCGAACAAATTTCTGGGGTGTCCCCATAAAAATTCGAAAAAAATTTTTGGAACACCCTAATGTACACGTATAATTAACCAAAGAAATTTACATATCACATGAATCTTAATATTGTTCTTCATTAAAAAAAAATACATTTTTTTAAACAAATAATTAACTATTCGCTTATTATCCGTACTTTTTAACTTACTGTGATAGTTTTTTTGCTTTTTTGCTTAACATTTTTAATAATTTGGAGATGGAATGATACAGCAATCCTGGATACCTTATACATAATGAAAAATAAACAAGAAAGATGGATATAGACCTGGTACAGGTCCTTAAATAGCATTTATTAAATGTTTGAAAAAATTAACTTTGTTCTCATGGTCTAATTGGAATATTCCCGACATGAATTATCAGAATTGCTAGTAATGGCAGTGAGCATAATAAAAAAATCTATGGCATTCATAGAACAGGGCAGCGTTATAAGTATCCCGCCATCATAATTATGCAAGCTATGAAGGCAGTTTTCGCTAATTAAAGTCTTCTCAAGTCTTAATTAAATAGAGAGCTGAGAGGGTGCGATATTAAAGTGGAAACTCTCATATATGTAATTAGGGATACTAGAATACTTTAGGTCACTTTTACATCAAAATTAGAACTTTTAGTATCCAGGGTGTCGAACATACCCGGAAGACCTGGAAATCTGGAATTGCCAGGGAATTTTTGTATACCTGGAAAAACCTGGGAATATCAGGAAATTTTGTTAGGTCAGGGAATTTTTTAAGGACGTGCTTAATTATTTTTTTGAATGCAATATAAAATTGAACAACAATGATTCTTCATTTGCAAATGCAGCTTCATATTAACGTATTCAACTATTTTGGTAAAAAATTTTTGTTTTTGTTTTGGATTAAACTTAATTTTTATAACTGAAAATTTAACTATTCTATTTTTGGTTGAAAATTTATCGTTTTTAGTTGAAAATCCAGGTATTTGGATGAAAATTGTTTTTTTTTTCAGTTGAAAATTCGTTCTTTTTGGAAGAAAATTAATCTTCGTTGAAAACTCATCTTTTTTGCTTGAAAGTTCAAAAGATTCTTTGCACTTTTTTCTCTCTGTTGCCTGAAAAATATAAATTAAAGTCTTCTCTGTTTGAAATATCAACTATCACATTCTTCCTTCAGATAAAAGCAGTTAAAAACTATTTTTCCTTTCCCAGTTAAAAACTAATTTTTTGGTTGAAGATTCATAATTTTAATTGAAAACTCATCTCTTAGCTTGATAAATAAGCTTTTTCGTTAAAAATTTGTTTCTTCCCTGGCTTGAAATTAATCTTTTTGTACTAAAAATTTAACTATTCTACTTGAAACTTTAACTATTTTGTTGAAAATTTTCTTTTTTTATTGTTGTTGAAAATTAAATTTTTTCAACTGAAAATGTAACTTTTCGAGTTTAATATTCAGCCATTTCAGTTAAAAATTCATCTCTTTGGTTAAACATTGATCTTTTTTAAACTATAAATTGAACTATTCAATTTTTGGTTGAAAAATGATCTTTTTTAGTTGAAAATTAATATGTTTGGTTTAAAATTCAACAATTCCAGTTAATTATTCATCATTTTACTTGAAAATTCATCAGTTTGTTTGAAAATTAATTTTTTGGTGGAAAATTTAACTATTCTAATTGAAGATTCGTCATTTTAGTTGAAAATTCATTAGTTTGGTTGAAAATCAATTCCTTCAACTGAAAATTTGAATGTTCATTTTTGGCTGAAAATTGATTTTTTTTGTTCCAAATTAAAAAAAGTCGATGAAAATATGTCTTTTTCAATTAAAAATTCAACTATGTCCTTGAAAATCCACATATTTGGTTAAAAATCGACTTTTTTGGATAGAAAATTATCTTTCTTTTTCGCAAGTTAATCTTCTTGTTTAAAAATTCTTCTTTTCGGTTGATGATTCAAGTATTCCAGTTAAATGCTTATCATTGTAGTTGAAAATTTATCTTCTAGGCTGGAGAAAAATGACTTGGTGGAAAATTGAACTCTTTTGTTAAAAATCAATTTTTTGGTTGAAGATTCATCATTTTAATTAAAAATTCATTCGGTTATTTGAAATATGAGCTATTTGATAAAAACCTTTTTTTGCCTTTGGATGAAAACGAATTTTCTTGACAAAAATTTAACTATTTCGTTGAAACTTTGTTATTTTTTTGGTTGAAAATTATTTTGTTTTTTGAACTGAAAATGTCACTATACTATTATTCCAGTCAAGTATTCCATAATTCTAGATAAAAATTCATCTCGTTGGTTGAACATTAATTTTTTGACTAAAAATTCAATTATTCAATTTTTGGTTGAAAATGATGTTTCTTAGTTGAAAATTCATCTTTTTTGGTACAAAATAATCTTTTTGGTTGAAAATTCATCTTTTTGGTCAAAAATTCAATTATTCTAGTTAAAGTTTCATCATTTTTTTGAAAATTTATCTTTCTGGTTTAACATTCAACTATTCCAGTTAAGGATTTACAATTTTAGTTAAAAATTTATCACTGTGTTTAAAAATGTAACTATTTTTTTTTTAAATCAGTTTTTTTTGTTCAAAGTTACTTTTTTGTGGTTGCAAGTCATTTTTTTAACTGAAAATTTAACTTATCCCAATTGAATATTCCATAATTTTAGTTGAAAATTCATTTGTTTGTTTGAACATTAATTTCTTAAATTTAAAATATAACTATTTATGTTTTGGTTAACAATTGATCTTTTTTAGTAAAAATTAACTTTTCGTTATCCAAAACTCAACTATTCCAGTTGAAGATTCATCATTTTAGTTCAAAATTCATCACTTAGGTTGAAAGTTAAATTATTTTCTTGAACATGTGTTATTTTTGGTTGAAAATCAATTTTTTTAACTAAAAGTTGAACTATTCCATTTTTTTGTCGGAAATTTATATTTTTTAGTGGAAAACTCAAGTATTTGTTTCAAAATTCATTCATTTTGCAATTTTTTGCTCTGTTGTGTTAAAGGATGTTTAGAATGAACATCATGAACTAAAATAAATGTTTGCGTTTAGCGGCAAGTATGAATGTGTTACTTTTAGTTAACCGGGAAAATTGAAAAACTTGACCGGGAAAAACCGTGAAATTACCAGAAATTTGAAATCGTCTGCCGAATCGCCACCCTGTCAATTCAATGAAATTTTTTATATATTTTTATTTTTTCCAATTCACTTGATTGCTGATATATTTATCATATATTTCATATATTATACACTTATATCGTGTAATAATTTTTTTCAAAGCTTTCTAAATTAAACATATTAGTTGAATCCCTAGAAGTTAAAAAAACATTATTTATAATAAACTTGCAAATCTGTTTACATATTCCGAGTCGATTGTTTAAAAAAATCAAAATATTTGAATGGCTCCGTACTGTGAAAAATTATATTTGAAATCTTGAAGGCTTGAATTAAAGATCTCTAGAATATACGTTAAAACAAATTTTAAGAGTAAACATGAATTCGACTCAAATAATAAAAAAAGTGTACGAACAAGAGAAGTTTTTAAATACACATTAATATTTTAATAAAAAAAATTCACTGATATCTTATTAAAGTTGAGGCTGCCGCAGTTTTTCAGTAAAAGCACTCTTGATGAGGCTAAAAGCTTTTTGTAATGAAGATGGAGAGCACTTTCAGTATTAATGCATCATATGCTGTTCTCGATTGATAAATGAGAATAGCATATCTGACGATTTAAAATCGCTCCATTATGTTACAAAATGCACCAGGATGTCGATTCTAAAAGTTCTGTGTTTGAATCGGCAGCAAATTAATTAAATTTTTTTGCGCGTTCTAGGAAAAATACCGGATAAATGATCAACTTAAATTGTGATAGTAATTCTACAATAATTGACAGATTATTTCCGGATTGAAATAATATTTTTCAGAAAAACATGATTTTACAATTTTAGAAAATCTTAGGGAGCGTTCACATATTAGGTAGCATTAAAAATAGGAAGGGGGTTCGTTTTTTGTTAGGGTCTGTTATGTGGGAGGGGGGGGGGGGGGAGATTTTTACCCGATTACGTAACATTTTTAATTGATGAATTTTTTGCACCATCAACTTTGTATATCAAAACTTCTAAATAAATAATTTATATTCATCATAAAATTGATTTCTAAATGTTTCTAACCATTATTGATAGGAGAGAAAATTCAAAATTTAAATTATTGTTCAATAATGGGAAATAATTGTGTTCTTAACATTCCTCTACCATACTTTAATTTGTAAACTTTCGTAAATTTTTAAAGAGATAAAAAAATAAATTATAGGAAAAAACTTATTTTGAAGAATTCAAAAAAAAAAAAATTAGAAGCTTTTTAATATTTATGAAAGATTTGAGAAGATTTGATTTTTTAAGCTTTCTAGAAAAATCAAGAATGGGTTAGGTTTTATTCTAAAAGAATAGTTTTAAGTTTTGAAGATTTCAAAATGTAATGAATTTTATGAGAAAATCGAAAAAGATTACAAAAAATTTTTAATTATTCCCTAAAATTTTTAAAAGGAGTTCAAAAGATTTTAAAGGAAAAATTTGCAATTTTGCCGTATTACATAATTTTAGAAAAAATGTGTGTAAGTTTAAGAGATATTCAGAAGTTTTGAAACGATTAAAAAATAATGAAAAGTAAAGATTTTACAAAAATGTTGTAAGGTTTAACGAAAGTGAACAAACTTTTTTAGGTTTCTAGGAAAATAGAAGAATCTGAAACATTTTAAGGCACTTTTCCTAATTTTGCAGAATTAAAGAAAAATTAGGAAAAATTTGAATAATTTTCAAAGATTGGAAGGCTTAGAAGGTCTGACAAAATTAAAAAAAAAATTATTTAATATTCGTGTGAAAATTTTGAATAATCTCTTATTTTGAAAAATGAACTTTAAAATGAGTGTAGAAGATTTTAAAGCAAAATATTTTAATTTGGTAAGATTAAAAAATGAAGAAGAATCCAATAAATTCAAGATATATTTACTAGAATTGAAGTGATTCAAAAAAAAATTTCAATATCAAAAGATTTTTAGAAATGTAGACTTTGAAATATTTCAAAAATAAACTTTAGAAGCTTTAAAAGAATTTCGAAAGTTTTCAAGAGAATAAGCAAATCTTAAAATTCTTGGAAAAATTTAGAAGATAAAAAGGCAATTTTTTTACATTTTGAATGATTTTTCAAAATTTTGAGAAAAATTTGAGTCAGTTAAAAACATTTTTAGGAATTTAAGACGTTTTAAATAGATTAAAAATATTTAAAAACTTGGAAACATTTCCGAAAATTTTCGAATATTTCTTGATTTTTTCCAAACTTCTAAAAGTCCTAAACATCTTTTACAAATACTCGAATTTCTCTTAATATTTTTTAAAATACTATAAAATAAAATAAAATTTCTCTAAAATCTTCTAGATTCTCTTTTGGCGCATCTGAAATAATGAAAAATCTTCTTTCAATTTTCTCAAGAATCGTATGAAAATTATATTTATATTAATTTAAAAACAAACTGATAATACATATTTTCTTGTTCTCAATTCTCAGAATTCAATTTTAACTCTAATTTAAGTGTTCATAAACTTTTAACAAATAAATAGTTACTTGAAATTTGTATGTTATATTATTATTATTTTGTATTCTTTATGGTAATAGAAAAAAGTTTTAAATTGGTGAATTTCCATTAGTATTTACGTTAGGTAACTTCAATTTGAAAGTTTATATTGTATATAAAATCAATTTTTAAAAATATCGAGACCTACAAGAAGCTTTCAACTGATGAAGTGTTGGAATTTAGATTGCACCAATTATGAAAATATTCGAATTTCGATACATTTTAGATTTTCCAATTTCCTTGAGAATTTCAAGAGTACGGCAGTTAGACGCAGCGGCACAACGAAAATATTGTACAACTATAGCTTGAATTGTTAAGAAAGCATGGAGCTTGGTGTACTATAGCTATAGCTTTTTAAATTCAGTTGGGAATTGAAGAATTCAACGTGAATTGTTAATTTGTGCCTTCGAAATAAAAGATTTCGAAGGTATGTTATAATAGTTGACTATACTAGTATTTTGTTTGAACATTTATTTATTCAGAGTTAAATAAATACAGATATAGTAGGAATTTTAGTGCCTGTCGGGTATGCAAGTTGCGTTAGATTCAATTAGATTCTTGAGTGCTAGTTTGAAATTAGATTCAGAGATTTATATTGGTCCCTACATCCCATACCGTCTGCAGCCGGATTTTTATCAGAAGCGCTCGAATTTTTCAGGATATTTGCCCAAGGGAGAGGAAAACTGTAGAAAACCTTCCCGAGTGCAGCAGGTGAATAAATCAAATACGCAAACACCGACTTTTGGGTTTTTTTCTTAATTTATTGGTGACCAGATTACTTTCTCGTTGCCATCATGAAGATACAGAATTACGTCGTTTGCGAGGGAAGATAACCTGGCTTTGTGCCGGCTGTTTTTGTGGACCAAACTGCGGTGCGTATGGAATTGTGTATGACAAGATTTCCATCGGCTTAGAGTATAAGTTCATCTTTCCTAGGCTTATAGACACAGCCTTTCCCTAGAAGGTAGCTTCCTTTCTCTAAAGTCTCGTTAGGTCCCATCGTGTTGTTGCCGCAGGTGCCCCACGCTTTCTCAATGTTTGGGATTTGATTAAGGGTTTCGTAGCTGAGCTCGAGTGGAAATTTTCAATTACAATCAAGTCTAGGAAAATAGCAGAATAGTGGAACACCCACCTGGAGAAACTCCGTAAAAGGACTAGAGATCTGTGGAACAGGGAAAACCGAACTAAAATACCTCAAGACTGGGGCATCTATTGGACGGTTCAGTACGAATACAATAAAATCATATAAATTTGTAAACAGGAAGATTGGAGGGGCTTCTGCGAGGAATCAAGGAACATTCCGGACGCAGTGAAGCTCCACAAGATCCTGGCAAGAAATCTGGAAGCTCGTCTAGGGCTTATAAGGCTCGATGATGGTGAGTTTGCCGAAGACAAATAAGCAATGCTAAATCACCTGATGGAGGTCTACTTCCTGGGGTTTCAGCGAACTCAAGTCGACCGAGAGGTGGAAGGCTGGGGCCAAGAAGGGGGGAAGGCCGAATGGAATTTCGCTGCCAAGGTCGTTGATATCAAGAAGGTGGAATGAGTTATTGGGTCCTTCAGCGCCTTTAAATCACCAGGGGCAGACGGCGTCCACCTAGCGTCCACCTAGCGTCCCCGAACTGACGAAACTATTTAGGGCAAGCATTGCTCTAAAACACGTGCCATCGGCATGAAAGGATAGCAGAGTGGCCTTCATTTTTAAAATTGGAACGGAGGGCTACATTCCTACTATAGATTTCCAGCCGAACAGCTTAACGTTCTTCATCCTGGAGACGCTAGAGAAGCTGGTCGAGAGATATATCAGGGATGAGGTGCTTTTAGCCTCCCCACTACATGCCTTTCAGGCAGGCTGCTCTGTAGAAACTGCGCTTCATGCTGTCATGGCTAAATTGAAGCAGCAGCTGGAACAGAGAGGGTATGCTGTGGGCACCTTCGTGGATATAGAGGGTGCCTTCAGCAACAGGCCCGGCGGAACGTGGGTTATCTGTCTTTCTCGCTCCTCAATGAGCGTGAATGTAAAGGAATTAGAGTAAGCGAGACACTCGCGTGTGGAAAACCTTCATTTGTTTTCTACGTGCGAGTGTCTCGCTTACTCTAATTCCTTTACATTCACGCTTCTTAAGGAGCGAGAAAGACAGATAACCTACGTTCCGCTGGGCCTGTTCAGCAATACCCCTCAGAAGTCATCTGTCGAGAGGCTACAAGGTGTGACGTGCCAGACCAGCTAGTAATTTGGATAGGAAGAATGCTACGCCAGATGCAACTTGAAGCCAGATGGGGCGAAGGCCTATTCAGGGGAATAGCGCTACAGGAATGCCCACATGCCGGTGTCCTGTCACTCCTCCTATGGTACATTGTAGTGGACGGCTCATCTGGAAACGTTAATGGGTCTCACAAGGTCGGTGCTGCGCATCGTAGAGCTTTGGTGTGACAGCTCAGGGCTCTCGGTAAATCCGGAAAAGACCAGCTTGGTCATTTTCACGATAAAGTACAAAGTGCCGAAAGTTAACGCCCCTGCATTTCGTGGTGGAAGGCTGACGATGTCAGACTCGATCAAATATCTGGGGATAATTCTAGATAGCAATCTGAACTGGGATAAGCATCTTGATACCTAATGCAGGACGTTCGTCATGACATTTTGGGATGTGCTGAAGAGCCTTTGGTCTGACCTGGGGTCAAGGTCCTAAAATGCTCGCTTGGCTCTACTCCACTGTCCATAAACCAAGGCTCCTATACGTGGCCGTGGTCTGCTGGCCAAGGATCAAACTTAAAACGATGCAGGAGTGGCTGCGACGATTACAAACGCTAGCGTTGAGGGGAGCTATGGGAGCAATGATTACTACGCCCACAGCGGCGATAGGATTCATGCTCCGTGAAGAACCTCTACATTTTGCGATAACTGGCAGTGCGGCTCACGCGATAGTTTTCCTGGTAAGAGCATATAGATGCATTGAGGGGACTAGACACACTAGGCTCCCAAGTGATATCAGCACATTGCCAATTCTAGAAATGAGACAAGATAAAATAATATGACGCTTCAACTTCACCAAGACTCTCCGTGTTTGCATCTCAAGCAGGGATATAAATGGTAACCCGCTGCATCAAAAGGGGAACTCTGGTACACAGACGACTCCAAAGAAGTGGGAGTGTCAGTAGCAGAAATCTATGACAGTGCGGGAAGGATGAAGTTAAGGATCCCGCTTGGGCGGCATTACACCGTTTTTCAGGCGGAGATCCTGGCCGTCCTTCGCAGTGCTGAGACATTATTAGAAGATACACTACTGGCAGGTAGATTATAATCTGCTTGGACAGCCACGCGACATTAACTGCAGTTGGGAAACCGGACATAACATCAGAGTTGGTTTGGGTATGCAAAAAGAGTTTGAACCAAATTGCAGAAACGTGGCTCTCATATATTTTTCCTGATCACACAGGGATCAAGGGCAACGAAAAGGTGGATCAGTTAGCAAAAGGACGCGGGCGCAGCAAGTACATACATAGGACCGGAACCGGTGTTGGGACTAACGTCTTGCTGCATCGGGATGGCCATCAAAAGCTGGATCCTGGGCTATACGTACAGGATGGACAGAGCCAGGGAAATCCTGAATTCACCCAAGAAAGACATAAGGACAGTGGTTCAGATGCATAAAGGGCATATCCACTTGAAACATCCCTGCACGTTTTATGCCAGTGCTTGGCATTAGTTAGGCTTAGGCAAGAAACCCTTGTGGCCCATTTAATTGAACTTGAGGAAATTATAACGCCATCAGTGATTGTCATACTGGGCTTCATTAAGAGATCTGGGGTCAACTACTTAGGGCGAATAGTTAAGTGTGTGTCACAATTGATTTTATAGCTTGAGCGCCAGGGGGCTCCATCGGGGCTTCCCAGTCTCATATAAACTAAAAACTAAAACGACTAACTAACTCTTTGCTATTACTTCCTTCCTTGTGGTCCTTGCGCACTTGTCAATAAAATAATTTCTCATTTCCTTCGAAAACGTTTTTAGTTTCTTCTCTTCGTCCGCTTTGATTTTATCCTTGCTTTCTTCAACTAGTATTTTCACTTTTCTGTTATTGTCCCTATAATCATTTCCTAGTCTTATTCTTACGTCATGGCCAAGACCTGTGATATTCGGCTTTCTTAGATACGCTTGTTCCATTTTGTCAACGGCGAAGCGGATTACATTATTCCACCAAGCATCTCCAGTCATTTTTCCTACAACGTAGCGCCACATACTTCAGTTGTATTCCCAACCATGATTTTCTAGACCATTGTGCATGGATTTTCGAGACCATTGTGCTTTTCTGGTTTCGCTTGTATCTCTTACTAGCTTTTTTAGTCTCTCATCTGCAATAACAAAGTCAATCACATTGTGGCTATCGTTTCTACACCAGACGTACAAGTGTATCATTTGATGCCTAAACTAAGTACAGTAGAAGTCCGATAAGTTTCTCATTTCGCGGCTGTAGGGGCAGAAAATTCCAGGAATTGCGGACTTATCGGATGCCCCCTCTAGTAGCACGATAGCAGATGCGCGCATGCGTAAGAATGATGCGCAAATCATAAGCAAAATAGCACACGTAGTGGGAGAACCCCAATTAGTGTGCGTACCGTGCGTGTGATGACGTTTTAAGGGGAGTGTACACTTATCGGACGGCAACTTATCGGACTTGTACTGTATTTGTAATAAGCAAACCCTTCTCTAAGCTTTAGCTAACCTATCTGTCTTGGTTATAATTTGTTTTTGGATCTCCAAAATTACATAGCACCCTTTCCGTACCCTCGCGTTGGACACAAACCCGTCCATTCGTATATCTTAGTCGAATGATTCTTTCCTCATGATCGCAAGTAACTATAGTATCATTTAAATTATTCCAGAAGGCATCTTTTACCTCACTCCTTTCTCTATCAACTAGGGTGTAACACGCTATGATGGATAGTTTTCTGATTTCCACTTTCATTCTAACTCATAACAATCTGGGAGATTCAAATTGACGTCTCTTGACATGCTGTTTTGCTCTCACATTCATAATCAGACAGACTCCTTTGCAAACATGTGACCCGTTATCTACTCCTGACCATAGTTCGAGTCCGCGCTTCAACTCCTTATTTTATATTATTCTGTCACATTTCTTTTTGTTTGTTTCAGGTACACATAAGATCTAGCATCATATCATGTAGTTTCCTTTTGTGCACTGTTTCTCGTAATTGTCGTCCCTTAGTTCCAGTCACCCCTCTAGCATTTCCAACACCCAGTCTCTTTTCATCACCTGAAACTTGCCTTTACCAGAAACATGCCTTACGTCAACCAAAGTTTCAAATCAATCCGAGACTACTCTATTGTTTCTGTTAGTTATTGTTTAAAATTAATGCACAGCCAATTATTGCGAATAATTTCTTTTATAACATATAAACTAGTTATTTGTATACTGTTTCATTAGTGAGATGCTATAATATTATATTAGTTTATTAGTCTAAACTCAATTACGAATTCAATTAGTAAAATTATCACTAATTCAGATTTAGAGATCAGCGAAGGATTGAGATACCTTTTATTTATTAGGAATTTACTTTTGATTAAATGTTGCAGTTTAGTCAATTTTGAAAAACCAATTTTTGAAATTGCATCACACCCAACGAATTGTCGATTCAACAAAATTCGATTGAATCTCGGCTTGGATCGGTTTTGAAAAAATCGACCTCGACATCTTTCAGAAAAGATCGATTCTAGATCGAGTTCATACGTGTCACGAAACTTCATCTTCTATAAATCAATCTTCATTTAAAGCACACCCGCCATGAAACTTGCCAACATTAATTGATACTTACCTTACTATTTTGGCGATTCGTGAATTCATATCACACAGTAAAAAGAAAATCTTACAATTTAATTTGATTTACTTTCAGGATTGCCTTAAATTCATTTGGTAACTTAATTCATGATATTGAGGTAAATGTGAAGTCTGTCTTGGCGGATAGTGAAGTAAGGTTGAAAACGAAAAAAAAGAACGAAAATCCATTTAATTTCTTTAATTCAGTCCACCGGAAACGTAAATTCATTTTGACCGACGTACTGTCTGTTATGACTACCTGAATCTCCGTATTCTTGATCTTACTTTGCGAACCCAATTTTTCACTCATGAGGTTTCTTAGGTACCCTATAAAACAGATTTATGGGGGCGATATTTTAAAAATTATTATTTATTTATACTCCATAGCTGATTGTGAGAATAAATGTTCAGCTTACACTCGATTCACCTAATATTGACGAGCATGAATAAAATGTACAAAAATTTCTTTTTTATGGCATATGTTAAGCCTTTCAGAATCTTAAAACAAAATGATTTTTATTTCTGCAAAAAAAAAAGGTTTGAAAAAAAATGTTGGATAAAAATTTGATGGAAAAAATGTTGGAAAAAATTTTGCCCAATTGCTGTGCCAAATATTGGCGCTTAGGCCCCTTTACTTTGGCAAATATTGGCGCTTGGGCCTTTTTGCTCTGCCAAATATTGACGCTCAGGCCTTTTTGCTTTGCCAAATGTTGGCGCATAGGCCCTTTTGCTTTGCCAAATTTTGGCGTTTATGCCCTTTTGGTTTGATGAAATTTGGCGCTTAGGCTCTTTTGCTGTGCCAAATGTTGGCGCTGAGGCCCTCTTGCTTTGCCAAATGTTGGCGCTTAGGCTGTTTTGATTTGCCAAAAGTTGGCGCTTAGGCTGTTTTGATTTGCCAAAAGTTGGCGCTTCGGCCCTTGTGCTTTGCCAAGTGTTGGCGCTTATGCCCTTTTGATTTGATGAATGTAGGCGCTTAGGCCTTTTTGGTTTGCCAAATGTTGGCGCTTATACCCTTTTGGAATTTCAAACTTTGGCGCTCATGCCCTTTTCTACGACGGACGGGCGGACGGGCAGACACACGACTGAAACCATAGGGCTTCCGCCCGGAGCTACGAAACTCTTAAAAACAAATTTTCGACAAAGTTCAACTTTTACCCACGCATTTGAATTTTCAATTAAAACAGATCAGTTCTCAACAAAGTAGTGAAATTTCCAACCAATGAGATGAATCTTCAACTAAAAATATGAATCTTCAATAAAAAAATGATGTCCCAACAAAGTGGTTCAACCAAAATTTGAAAAAAAAATAGTATAATCCTCAAGCAAAGATAATTAATTTTCAACTAAGTAGTTGAATTTTCATCCTAAAAAGATTTCAGTTTGACTTTTCATCATCAAAATATGAGTTTTAAATAAGAAGCTAAATTTTTCATGAAGATACTTGAATTTTCAATCTAAAAATACGAATTTACAACAAAACAGTTGATTATTCAACCAAAACTTTCAACTTTTCTTTAAAGACTTTTTAACAAAATTATTGATTTTTCAACCAATAGTTACATTTTTATTCAAGAAAGATGAAATTTCTACTAAAAGAGGTGAATGTTTAAATCAAAAAGAGAATTTGAAAAAATAGTGGAATTTTCATCCAAAAAAGATGTCTTTTTAACAAAATTGTTAAATTTCCAACCAATAGTTGCATTTTCATCCAAAAAAGATTTCAGTTGACTTTTCAACGATAAAATATAAATTTTAGAGAACAGGTAATTTGTCTACGAAATAGTTGAATTTTTAACCAAACAGAATGACTTTTTAACAAAGTTAAATTTTCGACCAAAAAAGATTTCAGTTTACTTTTCAACACCAAAATATGAGTTTTAAACAAGAAATAAATTTTCTACGAAGATACTTGAATTTTCAACCCAAGAATACGAATTTTCAATAAAACAGTTAAATTTGCAACCAAATGGTTGCGTTTTTATTCAAGGAAGATGCCATTTCTACTAAAATAAATGAATTCTTTTTACTACAAAGACGAATTCTCACAAAAACTTGTTTGTTAACTTTCATTATTATTATTAACGCACTACTTCCCTCCGCATGAAAATTGGACAAAAAGCCAGAAATTAAAAAAAACCGCATCTTTCTAGCATTATTCAATTATAATATTATTAATAAGTATCATAAATTGTTTAAACAATTATTTCGTTAACTTGTATTCATTATTACTTCACTACAGATGAAAATTGGACAAAAAGCCAGAAATTAAAAAAAAATTCACATCTTTCTAGCATTATTCAAATATAAATATAATATTATTAATAATTATGATAAATTGTTTAAACAATCACTATTGTTAACATTGATGAACTGTCAAGCAGAATAAATTTGAATTATTTCAATTATAATTTGAAATTATTTTATTCCGTTAATAAAAGATTCTAGGTTGAAATTATTACAATTTTGAGATTTTGGTATTTAATTATTAATGGTCAAGGAAAATGAAAAATTAGGGAAAAATTGGAGAATTTTGAAAATGTAGTTTTGCGTTAAACCCGAAATAATATTCTTGCTAGTAATTTATTTGCCTTGTATTTATATTTATATTACTTTCTTTTTTGCAAATTCTTTCTTCTGAAGATTTATCTTTTTAGCTATAAAATTTATTATTTGTTTGAAAATTTATCACTTTTGTCAAAAAGTCATTCTTTTTGGTTGAAAATTCAACTATTTCATAGAAAATTAATTTGTTGTTTCAAATTCATATTTTGGTGTTGAAAAGTCAACTAAAATCTTTCTTGGATGAAAATTCAACTATTTATTCGAAAATTGGTTTACTTGAATAAAAAATTTATCTGTTTTGTATAAATTGTATCTTTCTTGGACAAAACTGCAACTATTTGGTAGAAGATTCAACGATTTTGTTAAAAAGTCGTTCTTTTTGGTTGAAAATTCAACTATTTCATAGAAAATTAACTTCTTTAAAATTCATATTTTGGTGTTGAAAAGTCAGCTGAAATCTTTCTTCAATCAAAATTCAACTATTTATTTGAAAATTAGCTTACTTAATTAAAAAAATCATCTGTTTTAGTAGAAATTTCATCTTTCTTGGACAAAAATGCACCTATTTGGTAGTAGATTCAACGATTTTGTTAAAAAGTCGTTCTTTTTGGTTGAAAATTCAACTATTTCATAGAAAATTAACTTGTTCAAAATTCATATTTTGGTGTTGAAAAGTCAGCTGAAATCTTTCTTGAATGATTTTTGATGAAAATTCAACTGTTTAAAAATTTGATTTAAAAATTCATCTGTTTAAGTAGAAATTTCATCTTTCTTGGATGAAAATGCAACTATTTGGTTGAAGATTCAATAAGTTTGTTAAAAAGTCATCCTTTTTGTTTAAAAATTCAACTGTTTTGTTAAAAAATTGTCTTTTTGGGTTAAAAAATCAGTATCTTTCGTAGAAAATTGACTTTTTGTTCAAAACTCATATTTTAATGTTGAATAGTCAAAATAAAATCTTGTTTGGATGAAAATTCAGATTTTTTCAAATTTGATTTTTTTGGTTGAAGATTCAATCATTTTGTTAAAAATTCATTCTTTATGGTTAAAAATTCAACTATTTTGTTGAAAATTCAAGTATCTTCAAAAAAAAATTTACTTCTTATTTAAAACTCATATTTAAATGCTAAAAAGTCTAATTAAAATCATTTTTGGATGAAAATTCAGTCTCTTTTAAATTTGTCTTGTTCATTCAAAAATTCATCTGTTTTGGCAGAATTTTAATCTTGGTTAAAAATGACATGATTTATAATAAATTTAAATTTAAAATTTTAGCATTTAAAATTTGAAGATTTTTCGGGTTTCAATCGTGTGCGAAACTATGAATGTTGCCGACGTTTCGTGAACATTGCAGTTCACTTCTTCAGGGCTGACCTGAAACTGAAGTTTCAGGTTATGTTGTTCTTATATATGTATTCTCTACGATGCCTGTGATTGGCCAGAGTGCCCCATGGTGGGGACTGCTTGAACTTGATTGGCCAATCAAGTCTTTTTTAAAAAGCAGTTCAAGCAGTCCCCACCATGGGGCTTGTTATAATGAATCATCGTGAAAGTATCAAATCTATTATTGAAGAACTCTACGGGGAGAGTTTCCTTACCAAAACTAACACTTTTAGTAAGCTCAGGTCTTCTCAAGCTAAACTACTAACATATTTAGCTTTCTTAAAACGGTGTAGGGACAGTAACATCGTCCCAAAATTCTTACAGTTAAAAAAACATTTGGGAACATCTAAATCCAAATCAATTCTACATAAAACAAGTTTGCTTCTCTTAAAAGAAAGGATACAACATACCAAATTTGACTTGCATACCACCTCCAAAAAACTATTAAAACTTCATCTTTTTCTATCAAACACTCTCAGATTTGACATTTGTTCCACATTGGACCGAATATCATTTGACCAATCCCAACGGATTAAAGATTTTTGCACTGAGAAACAAAAAATAAAATTTGACAAATTACTTCCAGTAAAGCACGCACCATTAACTAATACAGTAAAAAACATCTCTAATCATCATCTCAGCAACGAAATGATTTCAGCCTTATCTAAAGGACATAATTTTGCAGTCGCTCCCTCCAAAATCCCAAAAGAAGAAATCATCAGTAATTTGGAATCCACAATATACACCCTTCCACCCGAAAAAGCAAATGACATACGACGTAGGACAGCCAACATTTTACGCGAAGCCCAACTTCCTTCCTCAAACTTAACAAAACAAGAAAAAACAGCTATTAAAGAACTCAATCAGAATAAAGACATTATAATATTACCCGCAGACAAAGGCAACACAACAGTAATTATGAATAAAGAAGACTATAACAACAAAATCATGGACCTTCTTACTGACGATACATATAAAAAGCTTAAAAAAGACCCCACAAAAACAATAACCAGAAAAACACAAAGCCTCCTACAAGACTCAAATCTCGACAGCGATACAATATCTAAATTAAAACCTACTAATCCTATTTCTCCAAAACTTTACGGACTTCCAAAAATTCACAAAAACAACATCCCACTCAGACCGATCGTCAGCGCAATAAACTCTCCAACTTACAACCTAGCACGCTTTCTCGCCAAAAAACTTAAGCCTTTCACAGGAAACTCTATCACACACATCCAAAACTCTTTTGACTTCATCAGAAAAATACAACAAATTCACATTCAACCCCAAGACATCCTAGTAAGTTTCGACGTAGTTTAGTTTTTTTTTTTCTCTTTACAAAAGTACCAATCTCTGATACAATCGATATTATTAAATCATTTGCAAACTTCCCCTCCAATCTCACACCTTTAATAGAACACTGTCTCACTAATACCTATTTCTCTTTCAATAACCAATTCTACGAACAAACCTCAGGAGCAGCAATGGGATCTCCAATCTCACCTGTAATAGCCAACATTTTTATGGAAAATTTAGAAACTGAAATCTTTAACAAATCCAAGCTTAAACCGGAATTCTGGTGCCGTTACGTTGATGACACTTTTGTCATCTGGAGACACGGACTAGACGAACTGAACAAATTTTTCGATTTCATTAATCAAATACACCCTAATATCAAGTTCACTATGGAAATTGAACAAAACGGAAAATTACCTTTCTTGGACGTACTAGTTTATAAAAGATCTGATAACACATTAGGACATGAAGTTTACAGAAAACCCACGCATACAAACAGATACCTGCATGCCTCCTCCCACCACCACCCATCTCAAAAGCAATCGGTCATCAATTCCCTTGTATACAGAGCTGTCTCCATAACAGATAAAGATAACTTACAAAAGGAATTACAAAATGTTAAACAAATCCTAATACAAAACGATTACACAAACAAACAAATTAATAAAGCAATAAGAAAATACACTCAAGAAAATAAGTCAACACAACCTACTAAAGAAAGAGAGAGAAAAACAACCACCATCCTACCCTACATTCAAGGTATCACGGAACAAATAGGAAGAATTCTCAACAAACACAAAATCCAAACTATATTTAAACCACCTGCAAAAATAGGACAACTTCTAAACAACCCTAAAGATAAAAAGGAACCTTTCAGTGATCCGGGAGTATATCAAATCCCTTGTTCTTGTGGTAAAGTCTATATTGGAGAAACCGGGAGGGCGGTAAGTCAACGTGTAAAGGAACATGAGAGTAAAGTTAGGCTAAAACATTTCACACAATCAGCAGTAGCTGAGCATCATATCGAAACAGGACATAGTATTTTATTTGACAAAACAACCGTCATTGCCAAAACGTACAATAAATTTCCAAGAAAACATAGAGAAGCAATCGAAATCTTGAAACACCCTAATAACATCAATAGGGACAATGGATATAATACCAATCCGATTTGGCTTTCCGTCCTCCCGGGTTTTTTAAAAAA
>CAKNXH010000110.1:99267-139773 GCA_932178445.1 Andricus quercusramuli
GTTCATTTTCGTTTGTTTTTTGGAATTTTGAAAATGCTATAACTCTGGTAATTTTTTTTTTATCTGAAAAAGTCATTAGGATATTTTTTTTCTCTTTTTGCTTCCTACTAATAACCGTCCATAGAATTTCCAAAACTTCAAAAAAAGTGTTCTCAAAAATTTTCAAAATGTGCTCACTTTTTGAATTTTCATCCGAAATAGCTGGTTAACGAACTTGTTCTTTCTTTTTAGGCCCTAAAAAAGTGTGCCAAAGCACAACCCAATCTGATTATTTTTTCGAAAGTTATCGTGCCTACAGACAGACAGACAGACAGACACCTTGATAAAAACCTTTTTTTCTGGCTCAGGGGGTCTCAAAACGTGGAGATTTGATGAAAACCGACCAAGTCAAATTTTACATAAAACCAATACCTTCTCATTAGAATGAGAATGTAAAAAATAGTTGAATTTTCATCCAGAAAAGATTCCAGTTGACTTTTAAAGATCAAAATATGAATTTTTTAACCAAAAATAAGTTTCTACGAACAAAATTGAAATTTTCATCCAAAAAGATGAATTTTTTCAACCAAAATGGATGAATTTTTAACGAAATAGTTGAATTCTCTACCAAATAAACAAAAAGTAAATTTCCTACGGAATAATTAAATTTTTAAGAAAACAGTAGAATTTTCAAACAAAGGTATGACTTTTGAACAAAATAGTTTTTATTCAACCAAAGAGTTGTATTTTTATCCAAGAAAGATGTAATTTCTGCTGAGGCAGGTGAATTTTTGAATAAAAAAAATATTTCAAAAAAGAGTTGAGTTGTCAACCAAACAGTTGCATTTTTATTCCAGAAAGATGAAATATTTCTTTTAAAACAGATAAATAAAAAAAAAACTTCAAAAAAATAGTTAAATTTTCATCCAAATAAGCTTCCAATTCACTTTTCAACATCAAAATGAGAATTGTAAACTATAAGTTAATTTGCTGCTAAATAGTCAAATTTTTGACCAAAAAGTATGAATTTTCAACAAGATTGTTGATTTTTCAATCAAACAGTTGCATTGTTTGAGAAAAATGAAAATTCTACTAAAACAGGCGAATTTTTAAATCAAAAAGACAAATTTTCAAAAAAAGAGTTGAATTTTCATCCAAAAGGATGTCAATAGACTTTTCTGCAGAAAAATACAAATTTTAAACAAAAAGTAAATTTTCTAGGAAATAGTTGAATTTTCAACAAAACAGTTGCATTTTTGTCCAAGAAAGATGCATTATTTCTACTAAAAAAGATGAACTTTTAAATTAAAAAGACAAATTTTCAGAAAAAATATTTTTCATCCAGAAAATATTTCAGTTGACTTATCAGCAACAAAATATGAATTTCAAGCAAAAGGTTAATATTATACGAAAAGAGTTGAATTTTTAACCCAAAAAGACGAATTTTTAACAAAACAGTTGAATTTGCAAGAAAAATGATGTATTTTTAAGAAGATTTTTAAAATTTCAACCACATAATAAAATTTATAAATAAAAACATGATCTTCAGGAGAAAATTTTTGAGAATTTGCAAAAATTACGTACATGAGTGAAGGACCCCCTCTCTCCTACCGTAAAAAATCGTAACAAAATGTCTCGACCCCCCCCCCCTCCCTTGAGATGTCACGTAATTTAAGTACGGTCCCTAAGCCATTTCCTTTTCGGCGTAGGCGTGACTTGCTCGGTTGGAAAATAGTAGTGTGTGGGTTGGTATATAGGTATAAGGTAGATAGGTATATAGGTGTTAGATATAGATATTTTAGATTGATCTGGAATTCTCGTGTTATTTATTTAAATGACCCATTCATTCCGCAACACTGCTCCAACCCAGGTTGCTGATCAATCTCTCTGATTAGATTAATACGATGTCAGATTCTGATTTTAAAAAGAACTGATGAGATTTCGGAATTGCTTATCAAATTTGCCCATTGTGGAACCGATAAATCCTGATCGTATTTAGCTTGAATTCTAATCGAGTTATTAATCCCGCATTCTTGCAGGATGCACGGAAAGTTGGAAGCTGGAGCAGGCGCATGCTCGTTCACCCATGAACCTTGGCGACGGCGACGTCGTCGAAGATGACGAGGAGGAGGACGAGGTTGGTGGTTGAAAATGTGCTCGGAGGCTGCAGTCCGTTTGCCGCAGGCCAGAAGGTAGGTGGTTGCTATTAGCACGTCATCAGCGTCATCACGTCATCAGCGAAAAGTCGGTGGTGCTCAGGATCCAGACTCCAGAGTCTAGTGGTGGGGAAGAAAGTTTCTATGGGGAAGTTTCAGCCTCTATCTCTCGTTCATCTTCCGCCTCGCCACAGTTGCTTTACGTAGGCCTTCGAGCCTCAAGGGCTACCAAATCGAAGGACCTACCTCTCAGAAGACACCAAAACATCCATCCATTTTAGCAAAAAATTAGTTAAAAGTCTCGGAACAATTTTTACAAATTCAACCAAGATCGGCCTAAAGTACTGAAAACTTTTTTAGTTATTTTAACTTAAGGTTGTTGTTTGTTTTTGATGTTTTTTTGCCAAGAGGGAAGTGTTAAAATGAATCATTGGGTAGTTCTGTTGGGAGTCGTGATTTTTGGAGACTTCCTCGGAGACGTTTTTGCTGGAAGTTGCAAAGAAGCAAATCTTTGTTGTACTGGAAGAGACTCGGCGTGTGTGGTGCAGAAGACATCACCAAATGCTATTATACAAACTTTGTCTGACAAACCGTGCTATTGTGACCACGCATGTCTCAAATTGGGTGACTGCTGTCTGGACTTCAAGGAAGCTTGCGGAGGTCAGTCTTCCTTTTATTGTCTGAGAGATTAAAAGATTCCTTTTTTTTGCGACCACGAATAAAAGATTCCTTTCTAAGGACAACTTTTATTTTTAAATATTATACATTCCACACTGAAAAACAGCCGATTATGCATATTTTTTAGTAAGCATGATCAGGGCTCGGAACGGGTTACCTTTTAGTAACTTAGTTACTTTTTTCATCCACGGTTACTAAAAAGTTATTTATTTTATGAAAAGGTTACTTTTGTTTACATTTTTTGCCCGGAATAACGAAATCAATTAATTCATTAATCGTATTATTTAAAAACTTGTGAAAAATGTAAAAGTTCAAATTTTTTCAGTAAATTTGGCACTTTAGAGCCGGGCAAATTAGGGCATAACAATAAAATAATAATTAGTTCGTATGTAAAATGTATAAAGAGGGCTCTCAATTGAAGTATCATGAATTGTGATAAAAATTGCAATTTAGCTAAAATTGCTAGTTTTTATTTACAGATTTAAATCTTTTTTTGTTGAAATATCGAACTATGTATTATATTTTTGAATGAGGATTTATCTGCTTTGGTTGAAATTCGGTTAAAAATTGAAGAATTCTTGTTAACACTTTTTTTTTATTGAAAATTCATCATTTTAGTTGAAAATTCGTGCTTTTTGGCTAATTTAAAATGAGCAATTGTAAATCAAATATTAAAAAACTGAACAATTTTAAACTTATTTATTTGAAATAGAAAGCCTTGAATCAATCATATTTCATGGTGTTAAATTTAAACTTTGAAGGGTACAATTTTAATTGCTTTATTTAACAAATTTTCAATATGTAAGTGAAATAATTGAATTTTTATGCATAAATAACAATTGAACAATTGTCAATTTGGAAATAAAAATTCGAGTTAGTTTAAGAGATATTTACAAGTTTTAAAAGGATCCAATCTTAATTCAAAACTGGAAGTGAGTTCGAAAAATAAATAACCAAATTTAGATTTTTTAATATTTCGAATTAAAATTCTGAAGTTTTTTAAGGATCTTGAAAGGTTTTAAGAAAAACAAATAATTCTTAAGTTTGCTGAGAAGATTCAAAATGATTTTTGATTTTGAAAAATTAATATTAAGAGAAAAATTAAAAAAGATTGAAAACAATTTTTAAAATTAATAAATGACAATTGAACGATTATTAATTTGGAAAATAATGGAGTAAGTTTAAAATATATTTAGAAGTTTTGAAGAGATTCCAAAGTAATTTGAGACGTGAAAAAAAATTTAAAAACATTTAAAACAGAATGCAGATGTTCGAAAATTCCAAACACAACATTTATAAGCTCTTCAAACAATTTGAAAGGTTTTAAATGAATAAAAACTTCGTATAAAAATTCCTAGAAACACTAACAGTATATTTTTTCATTTAATTTCAGAAGAATATTTAATAAAATTTTCAAAAAAGAATCAGGATGATTTTAAGGTAATTTTTTTACTTTTGCAGGATTTTCAAAAAATTGTAGGAAAAATTCGAGTTGCTTAAAATGATATAATTTTGAAAATTTTTAAGTTTTTTTTATTAATTCTTCAAGAATAGAAAAAACTTTTACTTTCCTGTAATTTTGGTTGTAATTTATTGTAAGTATTTGCAGATTGCTGTAAAAATAGTTTTAGGTTTCTGTACTTTTTTGTAAAAAGTTTTCCACCAGGAAAATTAATCTGCTTGATTGAAAATCGCCCTTTTGTTTAGGAATATTTAATTTTATTTAAAAATTCACACAGGTTAAAAGATAACTTAATTGTCAAAAGTCCATATTTACTGGTTAAAAATTCAACTTTTTTGTAATAATTCGGTTTTTGGCTTGAAAACTTAACAATTTGGTAGAAAAAAAACCTATTTTGTTGAATAATCGTCTTTTTAAATGAATTCTACTATTTTTTCTATTAATTTTTTTTTTAGTTAGAAAAATTCAATCATTTTGTGAAAAGTTGAACTATTTTCCTAAGGATTCATAATTTTGGTAGAAAATTCGTCTTTTTGGTAAAATATTTTTCTTTTGGATTACTTTTTTTTGCCTCATTATTGTTACTCTTCGGTTACTTTTTTGAGAGAATTATGGTTACTATATTACTATTTTTTTAAGATACTGATTTTCTTAAATTTTAATTTTATCAATTGTTAGAAATGCACTCAACTTCAGTTTCATATCGAGAATTAAAATTTTTTGTTAGGATTGCTGTGAAAATTGAAAATGAATTTTTATTTCGAAAAATTAAAGTTCAGACACATTTTAAAATATTTAAAAAGAAAACAAGTTTGATCAATAAATAACAATTGAACAATTATTAATTTGGAAAAAATTCGAGGAAGTTTAAGGTATATTTAGAAGTTTTGAAAAGATTCCAAAATAATTTAAAACCTTGAAAAGATTTCAAAACATTTAAAACAAAATGTAGATTTTTGAAGATTTGGAACAAAAAATTTAGAAACCTTTTAAGAATTTGGAAAAGTTTCGAAAGAAGAAAATTTTCTTATAAAATGCTAGAAAAAGTAAGAATGATTTTTTTTTTAAATTAATTTTCTTTAGATACCTGGAAAATTCTTAAATGATTTTCTTTTAAACAAATTTTTAAGAGATTATATTAAAAAATTTTAAAAACGTTGATGCATCAATTAAAGTAGTTAAAAATTCAACTATTTGTTTGAAAATTAAACTATTTTTATGAAAATAATACTATTTAGTAAAAAATTAACTTTTTGGTTAAAAATTCGACACTTTTCTAGATTATTCGACTTTTTGGCTTCGAAATTCAACAATTTTATTGAAAATGCAACTTTTTTGGTCAAATTAATCTGATGAATAGAAAATTCATCCTTTTGATTAAAAATTAAACTATTTGTTTAAAAATTCATCTTTTTTGGCTGAAAATCCATTTCGTGGGTTAAAGAACCATCTCTTTTGTTGAACGTTAATTTTTTTGCCACATTCATAATTTTATTTAAAAATAAGAATCAATTTTTAAAACTAAAAATGTAACAATTCCATTTTTTGTTCAAAAATATATTTTGAATTGAAAATTCATCTTTCCTAATTCAAACTTGAAAATATTTCAAAACATTAAAAAAATGTAGATTTTAGAAGATTGCGAACAAAAAATTTAGAAGCTTTTTAAGAATTGTGAAAGGTTTCAAAAGAATAAAAAAAGTTTCTTGAGATTCCTGAGAAAATTGAAAATTAAATTTTTAGAGAATATTTCAAAATAAATATTTTAAAATTTTACCAATCTGTCAAAAAAAAATCTAGAAGATCTTAAGGCAACTTTTTCAATTTTTATTAATTTTAAAAATTTCGAATTATTATAAAAGATATTCAGAAGTTTTGACAACATTTCGAAAATAATTTCAAAATTAAAAAGATGTCAAAAAATTTCAAACAGTGTGTAGATATTTGAAAATTTTGAAATAAAATGTTAACGTTTTTTAAGGATTTCAAAAGGTTTGAAGATAATACAAACATTTCCTTGATTTTCCTGGGAAAATTATTGTTTATTTTGAAAAAAATGTTAATAGCATATTCAAAAATGTTTCAAAACAAAACAAAAAAATTTGATGTATACATATCGATCGCATAATTATTGATTTAAAACGACTCAACAATAAAATAATTTAAGTTCTAATTTAAAAAGTGTTTATTTAAAAAAATTTTGTTTTATCGTTTAATTTTGTATGTTTCTACCTTAAGATTGCTCAAAAAGTTATAATTTTGAAAATTAATATATAATAATTATAATATTATATTGTAAAAATTATAATATAATGATTGCGCCTATATATGGGTTTTTGGGTCACTAATTCCGAATCTGAAGTCAAGATTGCAAAAAACAAAATTGTCAAGAATTTATTTAAACAAATAATCCAGCGTATCAGTTTGTTATTGACAAACATTATTTTGTACTACAATCTTTCTGATTCAATTTCAATTTCATAGAAAAAATTACATAAAGTCCATGTTTTGGATACTTTTTTTATCCATCCCATTTTTTATGTATTACTAATAAATGCTGAAGAGAGTGTCGTAAATTACAATTGTTTATTCATGCTACAAAACAAATTGTATCGGCACACAAATTGACCAATACCTCTGTGTAATTTTATCCGTAAAATCGAATGGCTTATTCACTTTTTCCGTAACTCATAGAAAATTATTTAAACAATTTTCGTTTAAAGGATTGAAAAATCAGATTCTTCTGTATAAAAAATCATCTTTAAATAAAATGCTCTCATCCCAGTATTAACTTCTTTGTTATGCCTGTTGATCTCCTCATGGGCCTTAATAGTTTGGAAAATTGTTTATAATAATAACTTGAGTAAAAAATAATTTTTGTCTAAAACAAACTAATAGACTGGATTATTTGTTTAAATAAATTGGTTATAACAATATAGTAAGATGGTAAGTAAATCTTTTATGTTCTTGAAATCTATCTTCAATAATTTTGACCAACGTCGAGTTTATTTATGGAATTTGTTTAAAGGTGAAAAATAATATTGTTGAAATAGCTAATTTTAATGCTGTATTTATATATTATTTAACCCAAACAGAATTTTTAAAATCGACCTGTACCGTTTTCTTAGAAATTTAATGCAAATTATTTATGAAACACGGGTGAATGACAGAAAGTAATTTACCAGACTACTTTTCATTTGTTAACATTAATAGTGTTAAACTTTATCCATTTTTTTGATTTCATTAACGTTTTTTTTTTTACTTTGTGCACCCCAAATCCTATATAATAACAGTTTCGGGGGTTGCCTCGCACTGGCCCTGTGACTAAATCGGTACCCTCAAAACGTAAACAGTCAGGGCCGCCTGAACCGTTTCCAATTGGAATGCATAATATTGTGCAATGAATTCGACTGAGTACTGCGCAATAATTAAAAAATGAATAACTAGTCTATAAATATATGAAATATTTAAACGGAAAGCACACGAAGTTATTAAATAACAAATCACGTACGGAATAGATATCTTAATTGTCACTGATTACAATGACATAATTCTTTTGTACAATTCTTAGAGTAAAAATTTGCACTTTAGTCCACGGAATCGGGTTTTCCGCTCCACTGTGGACTGGGAAGGAAATTATAAAAACAGGTTCCGATGGTAATCGGATGGCACTGAAAAATCCATTAGGAACTTTAATTTTTTTTATCTTCCATAATAAGTTACTTAACATGGGTTTTCTTTCGCGTAAGACTTTTGTTTTTACGTTCTCCACTGGCGCTAAATCCTCTTCACTTGGAGACGGGACACACTTGCTAGAGTAGTTCGCCTAGTTTACTTGTTGCGTCCCAGACATGCAATTACGACTTGACCGATTTCTTTCACCACTAGTTAATTCCGGACACTGCTTTAGTCTCACTTTTTCAAGTTTAAAGACCTCGCGATTATTCTACTTTGCTGCTTTTCTCTCATCCTCCGCTTGTGACGATCAAGTTTTAATGTTCGTTTCATAGAAGAGTCTTCTTGCTTTTTGTTCCTGAGGGAAACTTTGCAATAGCGGTCCTTTAAGACTCGGTCTTAACAAAAACGAAACCTGAAACTTAAAATGTTTTCAAACGATAAAAAGACAAATAAGACGCTCTTGAATCAGGAACTAGAATTGTGTGCAACTCGATTAATTTTCTATCATAAAAGCCGAATTTTTATAGAAAAAAAAAATTTCAACAAAATAAATAAATATTTGACAAAATAGTTGAATTTTCAGTGATTGAAGTTCATTCTCTATAAAAAAGACGAATTTTCAACAAAAACATACATTTTTAACCAAATACTAAAATTTTTAGCAAAAAAATCATTTTCAACCAAAAAAATTTTTGTTTTCACAAAATAGTTATATTTCCAACCAAATAGTCGAATTTTCAGTTATTAAAGTTAATTTTTTAGAAAAAAAGCATTTTTTAACGACATGCATAAATGTTCAACCAAATAGTCAATTTTCATTTGATAAAGTTAATTCTCTATTAAAAAAAAAAGAATTTTCAACAAAATACATAAATATTTTACAAAATAGTTGAATTTTTAGTGATTAAAGTTAATTCTCTATCAAAAAAGTGGAATTTTCAATAAAAACATAAATTTTAAACCAAATGCTAAAATTCTTAGCAAAAAAATGATTTTCACACAAAAAAATTTGTTTTCAACAAAATAGTTATATTTACAACCAAATAGTCGAATTTTCAGTTATTAAATTTAATTTTTTATAAAAAAGACGAATTTTTTAACAATATACATAAATTGCAAACCAAATGTTAGAGTTTTCAGTAAAACAAATAATTTTCAAAGATAAAAAATGAATTTCCAACGCAATAATGAAATTTTTAACCGAAAAAATGAATATTCAAAAAAATACATAAATGTTCAACCAAATAGTCAAATTTTCAGTTAATAGAGTTAATTTTCTATTTAAAAACACAATTTCCAAAACAATAGTTCAATTTTCAGATCAAAAAATGAATTTTCAACCAAGAAGATGAATTTTATACCAAAAAAGGCAAATTTTCAACAAAATAGGTGAGTTTTCAACCAAATAGTGGAATCTTGAATAAAAAACAAATGTTCTATAATGATGATTGATTTTCTACCAAAAAGAAGAATTTTTAACCAAACAGTTGAATTTTCAGTCAACACAGTTAATTTTCTATCAAAAAAGAAGAATTTTCAACAAAATACATGCATTTGAAACCAAATAATTGAATTATCAGTAAAAAAAATTTTCTACCACAAAGATTGATTTTCTATCATAAAGACAAATTCTAAAAAAATACATAAATTTTCTACTAAATAGTTGAGTTTTCAGTTAATAAAGTTAATTCTTCATAACAAAAAGGAATTTTCAACAAAATACATAAATATTTTACAAAATAGTTAAATTTTCAGCGATTAAAGTTAAATTTTTATAACAAAAGACGAAATTTTTTTAACAATATACAATATACATAAATTTTAAACCAAATAGTTGAATTTTCAATAAAAAACAAATGTTCTATAGTGAAGATTGATTTTATACCAAAGAGTAGAATTTTCAATAAAATACATGAATTTTCAAACAAATATTCGAATTTCGATGTTAATAAAGTTAATTCTTCATAGAAAAGACGAATTTTTTAACAATATACATACATTTTGAACAAAATATTTGAATTTTCAGTAAAAAAATTAACTTTCAAAGATAAAAAAACAATTTCCAACGTAATAAATAAATTTTTAACCGAAAAAATGAGTTTTTAACAAAATACATAAATGTTCAATCAAATAGTCGAATTTTAAGTTAATAAAGTTAATTTTCTATTTTAAGAAACGATTTCCAAAAAATTAGTTCAATTTTCAGATCAAAAAATGAATTTTCAACCAAGGAAATGAATTTTGTATCAAAAAAAGACAATTTTTCAACAAAATGAGTGAGTTTTTAACCAAATAGTTGAATTTTGAATAAAAAACAAAATGTTCTACAATAAATATTGATTGTCTACCAAAAAGAAGAATGTTCAATAAAATACATAAATTTCCGAAGAAATATTCGAATTTTAAGTTGATAAAGTTCATTTTCTATCAAAGAAAACGAATCTTCAACAAAACACATTAATATTTAACGAAAAAGTTGAATTTTCAGTTAATAAAGTTAATTTTCTATGAAACAAGACAAATTTTCATAAAAAGATTTCAAATATTTCGCACAGATTTCGGATAGGTTTCGAAGATTTTCTAAAGACTGTAATTTTTTTACAAATATTTCAAAAATTGCAGAGAGATTTTAATGATTTTCTAAAGATTTCACAAAGATTTCGGATATATATGGAAGATTTCACAAACATTTAGAAAATTTCATAAATATTACCAAATATTTTGAATATTTTGCAAAGATTTTCAAAGCTTTCGGAAAGATTTCACAAAAATTTCAATGATTTCCTAAATATTTAACGAAGACTTCAATTATTTTACAAATATTTCAAAAATTGCACGAAGCTTTTAATGATTTCCTGAAGATTTCAGAAAGACTTCAATAATTTCACAAATATTATCAAATATTTCGCAAAGATTTCCAAAGATTTGAGAAAGATTTCACATAGATTTCAGAAAGATTTCAAAGATAACACTAGGATTTCAAATATTTCGCAAAGATGTGCGATAGATTTCTAAGATTCTACGATGATTTCAATGATTTCCCAAAGATCTCAATAATTTCACAAATATTACCAAATATTTTGGAAATATATCCACAGATTTCAGAACTATTACAATAATTTCCCTAATATCTTAAAGATTTAAAATATTTCGCAAAGATTTCGGATAGATGGGAAAGATTTTACAAAGAGTTATTTTGGGTCGCTGAATCCGAATCCAAAGTCGGAATGCTTTCTGAATGTTTTCTTTGTCACCTCAAAAAAGTCTTTTTTCCTACATTTTACAGTCCGACAAAAAAGTAGGAGTTTCGACAAACCAGAATAGTCAATTCTTACGTATTTTCAGTTGCTGAATCCGAATCCGACGTCGGAATTTCGAACAAAATAATTGCTAACTTCAGGATTTCAACTTCGGATTCAGTTTAAGCGACCCAATACACGTAAGAATTGACTAGTGTGGTCCGTTTGAACTCGTACTATTTTGTGGGGGCGTGAAATTAACGAAAAAAGTGTTATTTGAAGTTATGAAGAGAAAAAGATATAACTTCAGCATTTCGAATTCGGATTCGGATCCAGCGACCCAAAATACGTCAGAATTGAATAGTCTGATCTGGCGGACATCCTACTTTTTTGTGAGGCTGTGTCATCTATTCCACAACTGTGATGCCTTCAATACACATTTAAATTATTAAAAATTTTTAAAACAATTCATAAAAACATTTAAAATTACTATTTTCTAATAATTAGTTCTTATAAATTGTATTTTTAAGATCATTCAAATAATTTAAATGTATATTAAAGACCTCTCAGTAAGTGAAATGGATGGTTGAAGCTTCTTTATAAAAATTTCTTTATATATCCTTAAGTATGCATAATTAACAAAAAGCTTGTAAACAAAAAATACTCATTTTAATGAGACGCATCTTTGACATTCTGTATTATTTCGAGTTACGATCAGACGTTTAAAAAAAAAGATATTTCTGCAAAAGTATTTTATTTTTAACCCAAAAGGAACAAGAGAAATTGAAAATGGAAACTGAGATTCAGACTTTTTTTCAATATATATTTTTTACAATCAAAAATGATTATTGGGTCAATCCATTTTATTCCGACGAAGTAGGTTGTGGTTTAATTTTCAAAAATGTTGGTACTAAACTATAATAATCAGTATTTTCGGATAGTTTTTGAAAACAATCTTTAGGATAATGGACGAAAATTATACTTTTAAAATATCTAAAACTTAACCTTTTTTCAATCCTTCCGAAGCGTTATTATAATCGCAGTGTTTAATTTCTAAAATTGAAAGTTACATCATAAGGTTCATTTCTCACCAGGCTTTTCAGAATTTGAGCCCTTTTTTCAATTTTCAATGCTGGAATATATTATATAGGGGACGGTGGGGAGTTGTGGGCCGTGGGGAGTCGTGGGCCACCTCAATCTCCGCCATGTTGTGGGTGGTAGGACTGCTTTAACCACTGCCAAAATACTCTCTTTGTGTGAGCTCACTTTTTGAACTCGACTCATAGTCTCAACACGCGTAGTTAGTATTTTGAAATTGTTGATTAAAGAAATCAAAATAAAAGTTTTTGTACAACTCAAGTGGTTGATATTCAAAGTCCCGTTCTACAGCAGATTTCAAAGGTACGTTACTGCAAGATATTCCTTGAGCAATTGGCTTTAAATTCAATCAACAAATTTCGGTAAAACATTCATTGTGTGTATGGCAATTCGGTCATTTCGTAAATATCGGCTGTGGGGAGTTGTGGTCCACCATTAGCGGGGAGTCGTTGGCCAAACGTTCTTAATGCGTTTTTCAATTTTTTAAGTGAAACTTCTTTTCTCTTGTTCTGAAAAGACTTTTGCATTATCTGCAAGGGCACAATGCCAAAGATTTTAAATCGGAACAACACAGTTCACTGCAACATGTGCGATCGTGCTGTGCACTTGAAATGTGCCAACATGAGGACCGGATATTACACTTGCATACATTGTGAATCAGAATCATTTTTTAAAATGTTTTTAAAATCATTAATTTTTATTTACTTCAACTTTAATAAACATGAACTACTGGAATATGCCATTTTCTTTTATTTTTTGTCATGGCCCACAACTCCCCACCAAAATCACAAATATCGATTTTTATAAGATTTACGTCATCCTAAATATTTCTCGCGCATTAACGAATTTCATTAATTCTGGTCCCCAGTTGATGTATTGAGAAGTTTACTACAAAAACCAGTTCATACATTGACAATTTATCGATGTTCATAGAAGTTATGCCTTGAAAACAAAGCGTGGCCCACAAGTCCTCACTCTCCCACATCATATAAAAACATTTTTCTGCAACTGACCTCTGTGAAATAATATGAAATTTCTTTCTTTTTGCGAGCATATGAACCTCCATTTTTGCCAGAATTAACAAAAAATAAAGGTCGCCATGGAGTTTTTTTTATTGGCCGATAATCCGATTTTTAAAGTTTTTAAATTTTAATTCATACATTTTTAATATTTCCATTATGTACCATTCTATATACCACACCATATTATGATTTTATTATAAAGTTGAGTTGAAGAAGTCTAATGTCTTCAATTTTTTTTTAATTATGAAACATTCAGAATATATCACTTACTCTACTGGCAACAATGTCTTCTATTAGAAAACAAAATTTAAGGGACAGTTGTCCTACAATTAAAAAATAATTTGTTCGAAAAATTAAAAAAATCGATATTTCTTATAAAATTTGAAATGATTTTTTCATTTTGAAAAATTAATTTGAAGAGAAAATTGAAAGAAATTGAAAAAATTTTACATGATTTCCTAAAATTTCAAAAAAGAACGCAGAACAATCGAAAGAAAAAAATTTCAATTCTATAAAATTACAAAATTTTAGGAAAAATTCGAGTAAGTTTAAGAAGCTTTTCAAGGTTTCAAAAGGTTTCAAGATTATGGAACAAATTTCTTAAGTTTCCTGAGAAAATTTGTCAAAAAAGAATCTGGTTGGTTTGAAGGCAGTTTTCTAATTTTGATAGATTTTTATAAACCTAAAGAATAATTCGATTTAGTTGAAAACATATTTAACTCGATATTTAAGAATTTGAGAAATTTTTAAGAGATTAAAAACATTTTAAAACTTTGAAAGATTTCCAAAGATTTTGAAATTTTGAAATTTCTTTCAAACTTCTATTTTTATTATTTTCTAAAATTCAGTAAATTACAAAAATTTTCTTAAAAATGTTCTAGATACTTTTTCGATACATTTGAAATCTTTAATAATCTTTTTGAATTTTTTCAAGAATCCTAGGAAAATTAAATTTATATATCCTTAAAAAGAAATGTAAAAATAAACCTGATTTTTATTTGGTATTGAAAATTATTTTTGCCCTCAAATTGTAAATTACTTGAAATTTGTTTTTTCTCTTGATTAAAAAATCTTTCCTGGTTGAAAATTCAACTATTTTGTTGAGAATTCGTATTTATTAGTGGAATTCAACTGCTTTCGATTTTAAATAAAAATATTTTTGGTTGAAATATCAACTATTACATATTCAGTTGAGAATTCATCTTTTTTGTTTGCAGATTCAACTATTTGGCTGAAACTTAACTTTGTTGAAATTTTTATTTGACATATCTGCAATCTTTAAAAATGTTTATGAATTTTCTCAAGTAATTCAGGAAAATTGTGTTTCTGTAACTTTGAAAACAAACAGAGAGATGAACATAAAAAATTAATAGTTATTCGAAATGTTTATTTTGCATTAAAAATAATTTTTTCCCTGAAATTGAAAAACTAAAAGCATGTATAGTTCGCGTTTAAGGATGCTAGTAAATAAAGAAAAGAAAGGTAGCACACACTTTCCTTTAACAAAAATTTATCAATGTTTCATTTTTTGAAAAAAAAAACTATTTTTTAGTTGCAGAACCAGAATTTCTCGGAGTTTGTTTAAATAGTAGAAATTATTGTCAGCAGGGTAATTAATTATTCCTGAAAATTTTTTAATTGATAAAGGAAAATTTATAATTGATCTTTTAACCTCAACGAATTTTCGGTATAAAAACCTCTATAGCGACCTTTAAATATTTACTTTTTTAATCTGGAAAAAATAGAAGATCATTTTCTCACCAAAAGAAAGAAATTTCCGATTCAAGGTAAAAGGATTTCATAAAAAACACCCTATTGAATACTTAGGATGTTTCAATTTTCTTTTCTTCTATTGTATGAAATAAACACATTAAATTTAAAAGTTTTTTTTTATTATATTAGAGGTTTTTGAATTTAGATTTTTCCAAATTTTAAATTCGTGAGAGACATCCAAACTTGAATCTACACCTTTCAAGAATAAAAAATGAGCTTTTTCAAATTTGGGACCCTTAAATTTTGAATTTTGCTTGAACATGTGAAATTTAGAAAATTTTAAAAAGGAGACTACATCCAAGGCTTTTTATCTGAACTCATCAAGTTTTAATAATAAATCGAGCAATAGGAGGTAGTAAGAGATAATATTTTTTTTAAATAAGACTCTCTAAGAAAATAAAAGTCTTCTCAGTTTCAAAGAGTTTTCCTCAGTTTTCCTTGGTTCGAATTTCTCAATTTCCGCATCTAAAAGACCGAGAGGAGCATAAACGGGAAACGAGTATAAAGCGAGGCAAAATATGTAAAGGTGGGAAATTCGTGAAGTTACTACGTGTAACTTTATTGCGATCATGTCTTACATAGGGTGTCTTGCCGTATGCGCTGTTCGCCAGCAATTTCTTATTCAACTCTCCTTATTTCCTTTTGAATTTTACAATTTATACGAGCGTAATATGAACGTTACTTGCACGCGTGGCTTAATTCGCGACATGCATTATTAACAAGGAATGCAATTTTGGTATTGCGAAATTACTCTGTTTCAATTTTTTTTTTCAAGTTTTTTACTGTCAATGTTATTTTCATGAATAAAACCAAAACTACGCATCCTATCGAAACATGATCCATAACAAATTTGTACCTCTTTTTTGGATGAATAAATTTTGCTCTCTCCTTTCTTTTCGTAGCTTGTGTTATTCATCTAAAAATGTAATTTTTCTATTTTAAATACTGTTTTTTACGAATAAAAGAAAAACTAACCGTCATATCAAAAAGCGAATAATAACAAATTTGTTAGTTTTTTTCAGGCGCACAATTTTTGTTTTTTTATCTTTTGTCGTATCTTGCATAGTTTCACAGCAAAATGGATTTTTTTTTATTTTTCATTATTTTTTTGTGCGATCAAAATTTAACTTTCTGATTTTTCGAAAAATTCAAAAAGTTGTAATAAAAATATTGTGGGGTGTTCAAGAAACAACGTTTTTGTTTTCTTGACTTTTTTTCATATCGTGCGTTTTTCGGCTTGAAATGTTCATTTTCGTTTCTTTTTTGGAATTTTGAAAATGCTATAACTTTAGTATTTTTCTCTTTATCAGAAAAAGTAATTAGGATATTTTGTTCGTATTTTTGCGTACTATCAATAACCGTACATAAAATTGACAAAACTTCAAAAAAAGTAGTCTCAAAAATTTTCAAAATGTGCTTACTTTTTGAATTTTCATCCAAAATAGCTGGTCAACGAACTTGTTCTTTATTTTTAGACCATAAAAAAGTGTGCCAAAGAACAATCCAATCTGATCAATATTTCAAAAGTTATCGTGCCTACACGATACTAAAGACAGACGGACAGACAGGCAGACAGACAGACAGACACCTTCGTAAAAATCGTTTTCTTTTTACTCAGGAGGTCTCAAAACGTGAAGATTTTATGAAAACCGACAAAGTCAAATTTCACATAAAACTAATACCTTCTAATTACAATGAGAATGTAAAAAAACTAATTTTGAACAAAATGGTTCAACTCCTCATCAAGAAGTTGAATTTTCAAAAACAAAAAAAAAACAAATTTACAATGAATAAATTATTCATATTGAAAAGGTGAACAAATTTTGTTGATACTATTTTATGATAAGTTACATATTATTCGTTTTGTATGTGAAAAATACTATTAAAAATAAAAAATTCGACTTTCAGAAAAATTATACAAAATAAGAAAAAAGAAATTTGTAGATCTTTTTTAGTTGCACAATTTTGGTAGAATCATCTTTTGTCGTATTTTGCATAGTTTGACAGTAAAATGGATTTTTTGATTTTTCATTATTTTTTTGTCTGACCAAAATTTGAATTTTTGATTTTTCAAAAAATTAAAAAAGTTGTTATGAAAATATTGTAGGGTGTTCAAAAAGCGAAGTTTTTCTTCTCCTGACTTTTTTTTCATACCGTGCGTTTTTCGGCTTGAAATGTTCATTTTAGTTTGTTTTTTGGAATTTGGAAATGCTATAACTCCGGTAATTTTTTTTTTTAACAGAAAAAGTCATGAGGATATTTTGTTCTCCTTTTTGCGTACTACTAATAACCATACATAGAATTTTCAAATCTTCAAAAAAAGTAGTCTCAAAAATTTTCAAAATGTGCTTACTTTTTGAATTTTGATCCAAAATAGCTGGTCAACAAACTTGTTCTTTCTTTCTAGACTATAAAAAAGTGTGCCAAAGAACAATCCAATCTGATCAATCGTTCGAAAGTTATTTCATTGAAAAAGACAGAAATTGGGTTAATGGGTTTGATGTGATGGGAGGACCTGTGTAAAATATCAAACAATTTTACTTAATTAGTAAAAAGTTAAGATCAACAATTTTACAAAAAAACTTTTTGATCAAATGCAAGGTACATGGGGTTTTTCGTAATGAAATTTTTGACATCAATAAAAATGTTAGCTTTGATTTCAGAAACAAAAGTATCAAAGAAAAATTTGATATAAATACTGAAATTTTTTTAAAATCTTTCTCAAATTTGACTATTAAGGAATGTCATTCACAGATATATTATTTGAATGTTAAGATAAAATAAATTATTGAGAAATTAAATCAACAAGTTCCCTCCTTTATTATCCACGAACGTTTTGAAAGGGAAACAAAACTGAACAAAAATGCTCTTCTTAATGATCAACCAGACCCCTGGTTTTTAAATATTTCTAATGTAATTATTCCACACAGAGTTATTGACATTTCGAGATTAGGTGATGGTTTTAACAATAAATTTGGGGAAAAAACTATATACAATTACTTGAAATCATTTAAGACATTGAATCCAATATCAAAAAATACCTGAGAATAAAATTGATGAATTTAGATCACAGTTTATCGGTTTATCTAATGATTTTTTGAACAATGATAATCAAAAAACTTGGCTAGAAAAGGAATTAAAATGAGGGTTTAATTGAAGCAAAAATTTTATTAGACAATCGCCCAGAATTAATGATCACGAAATCAGACAGAGGAAGTATTACAGTAAAGATTCATAGAGATGTTTATATTCAAAAAATGTTTCACATCTTTAATGATGAAAATAGTTTTCAATCGCTTCCTAATAATCTCACTAAAATGCTTCAAAAAGGGACTTTTAAAATTTTAGATAATTAGAAAAATTATTGAGTCAAATTATTTAAAAAATCAATAGAAATTTCAAAAACATCAATTAAAAATAGTCATGCTTCCTTAAAACTAATTCACAATGTAATAATACCTTTAGATCACATATTTGTCTCTTTTGATTTGATGTCTATGTTTCCAAATATCCCTTACGAAAGAGTTAAAATTGCTATACAAAAACGTTGGGATTTGATTAAAATTAATAGCAAAATTCCGAAAAAATAATTTCTTGCTCCTATAAAATGTGTTTTTCATTTAGTATATTCCAAATTTAGTAATAATTTTCGTAAACAAAAGTTTGGAACTCCCACGAGATCAGGTTTGTCTCCTATTTTAGCTGAAATTGTTATGGAGAATTTAGAGAATGAAGTTTTCCAAAAAATTGATTTTTATGCAAGATATGTTGATGATTCAATACTTAGTGTACATAAAAATAATGTTAACACTCTTCCTAATGCTTTTAATAGTACATACCTAAGATTACAGTTTACTGTTGAAATTGAAACTGAAGGAAAATTAAATTTTCTAGATTTGACTTTAATTAAAACCAATGAAAGACATCTTATTACTGACTGGCATAGGAAAAAAATGTGTTCAGGTAGAACACTTAGTTTTCTCTCAAATCACTCTATTAAAAATGTGATAGGAATTATTAGAAATTTCACTGACAGAGCCCTTAAATTATCACAGCCAGTTTTCAATGAAAAAATATCGAATTATGTAAAAAAATTCTTTTTATTAACCATCACCCTTTTGAATTCAGTGAAAAACATGTGCATAACAGAATAAATTATATTAAATTGAAAAATAATGATCAAAATAAAATAAACAGAGATATCACTCAGTCCTTTCAAAACATAAGATTACACATGGTCATGATTTTAATTGGAATGATATTAAAATTTTTTATCATGAAAAAAATCAGAAAAAGAGAGAATTCATGGAGATTCTATTTATAAAGAGAAAAGGTATCAAGACCATAAATTCAAAAAGGTTTGATGAAATATTCATTATTCTTATTTAAAAAAAATTTTAAATGGTATTTTAATAATTTGAAATATTTTTATTTCAAATAATATTTTAAAATATTTATTTATTGATATTTATATCCATTTCTGAAGAAAATTAGGCGATACGTATTTTTCCGATTTGCGAAACAAAATTTTTCCACTAAGTTATCTGTTTTCGAATTTCAAGCTTTGTTTTTTCCAAATCTGTTGGAAGATTATAGAAGGATGAAAAATTAACAAAATGACGGCGGTTTTTCTAAAAATATTAATTTGATTTTCTCAAAAAACCCAAATTTATATTTTTTGCATTTTTTTTTTAAATTTGACCTTCTATAACGAAGAAATTCTACGAGTTTCATGTATAACTTTTGTGAACAGGAGAATTTTCGTTCATAAAATCGAATGTTTTCATATTGCATCGGTCACGAGAAAAATTATAAAACTTTATTTTTAGAAAGAAAAATTTGTCCGGTCTCAAAAATGGTTTAAGCCGCATAAAACTGATAGGATGCCTTTCTTATATTAGCAGAAACTTTTAAAAATAATATGAAAAAATAAAACAGGCGGGGGTTTCCAGGAAATATTTTTTTCATGTTTTGAAAATTCGAGAAAATTATACGATTTTTATGAATGATTAATTTTTTTCTCGGAAAAGAATTCGCGACAACTTGAGCTCATCCAAATGGAATTTTGTTCCCGAGAAACATGAACTATCGTTCATGAAAATTCTATAATTTTTAAAAATTTGGTAACAAGCGATAAGAACAGAAGTTTTGTTAAACATTAAATTGTTTAAATAAGTAATTATTGTGTTATTATTGTTTCCGTGTGCATAATACGTAAATTTTTGAAATAATTCGATTGGCTATATTGAAAAAAGAATATGTTATTAAGTGGAAAATTTATGGGGTTTTCTGAAAAATAATAATGAGAATAATAACAGAGTATGTTTTTGTTTGAAAAACAATAGAAGCAACGATAATTTGGCCAAAGATTGGGAAATTAGACCCAACAACTTTTTATATTAAATTGTTCTTGGCTTTTTGCGACTCTCAGTACTCATATTTTTTTTCGTTTTGTGGTTTTGGGGTCCGTAAAAGATGAAGAAGATTTAAATTTTATCTTCTTCATCATTCACGGACCCCAAAGCCACAAAACGGAAAACTAATATTTTTTATAGTAATCCCTGTTTTTATTTTTACATTCAGAAAAAAAATTTCACGAACAAAAATAACTGTTTTCTTGGATTATATGAAAATTTAATTGATTCAACAAAATATTTGATGAACCCAACATAAAATTTTTTCTAATCAACCAAACACAAATTTAATTGATAATATAAAATATAAAAATATATATAAAATAATAATATAAGTTCCCATTGTATATAAGTAGTTCTTATTAATAATCACTGGCGAGGAAGTGTTAGTTGGCTTTAATATATAAATTTAATAATTTAATATAAAAAGCAGCATAGAAAAAAAGTAGTATAAGAAAGATGTAGAATGAGTAAGGAAATAGTGAGAGGTTGGTTTTGGTCCACACTTTCCTTTTTCTCCCTCTTTTTCTATTTTCGTAATTTTTATTTCTGAGCTTTTTTGTGGTTCGATTTTGGTTCATAAAATATTCCACAAGAAAGTAGATTTTATTTCGATCTTAAAATAATACAATTTCGATTGAAATTAAACAAATTACAGAATAAATGGATACATATAAATATAGAAAATACTTTTGAATTTTCTGTTTTTTCATGAAGATGTGATAGATTGAAACAAAAAATTCCCGAGCGGAACAAATAATAAATTTGTGACAGTTTCTTAGAATATCGAAATTAGAAACTTTTATTTGTTCATTGAATAGAATTTGGAACAGGTATTTTACGATTTGAGTACTGAATATTAATAGCAGAATTTTATTTTTCAAATTGTGGTGCTGCCAGGAACTGCCATAAAACCGGCTATATTATTTTTTATTACATGACATAATTTTTGAATTGATGATGGAATAAAAGTTGCGAGAAATTGGAAACTTCATGGTTCTTTGGTTCTACGAGTTCTCAAGTGATACATTGCACTTCAAGACTATCGCCGTAAAACCTTTGAACTCGAAGGCAAATTGGAATGTGTAAACGACCCTATAAAATTTGCATGCAATACGTCTTTAGTGAAATATCTCTGGAAGTGTAAGAAAACCTTCCTCCACAGCCTATAACTCTGTTGCAGATTTCAATGCATTTAAAAGTATTCTTTTAAGTCTACATCTGTTTCTCGAATTGTTTTTATGGATATCACCCCTATTTGAATTTGGATTTTAATTAAAGACGAATTTCCTCTCTAACGAGAGCCAATTTTTTTTAAAGAAAGCCTTGGTCATTAAAATCCTTAAATTTATACTTTCGAATGCACTTGCTTCTCCTTTTAGTGCAGATCGTTTTACGAATACTTTATGGCTGATGTGTCAAACACGAGTTAGAGTTCTACCCGTTAATGAAGACGCACTTATTTCGTCTTCACCCCGAAACCTCCTGGTTGATTTCGCGGTTCGTTAACCGGTGTTGCCTCAAAATGTCGAGGTGTTGATACAGAGGCTATACTATGAGAATAATGAACGTCGCGGGTCAAACGTGCGGTCCACACAAAGTGGAAGGCCTCGCCAAAACGCCCACAACCCACACGATCCACACCCCTCACCCTTGCTTGAACACATTCACGCACTCGCGTCCCGAGGAATACAAATCGGGAGTCAACAATGCATTCTGTCGACCGTTTTGGAAAAAAAGGACAAGAAGAAAAGCTTGCTGCAACCGAATTGTTTTCTTTCTGTTCCTTTTGAGGAGAGACTGAAAAAGGGAGAAGGAGAAAAATAATCGAGTAATTTTTTTTTCTTTACTGATGTGGATTCAACTTTTTTCCTTGCATATAATTTTCTTCGAACTTAATATTTCCGAAATTTAGTTTCGAAATTAGGGTTGAATTTTTAAACTAGTATTTGCTTTTAGGTTGAAATAAGGCATTTTCCCTACTCCCCTCCTTTCTATAATTCTAACATCTCACTTCCCCTAACTTTCCTTGCCTCCTGGCTCTCCCCTCCCATAATTTATTCCCCTTACTTTCCGGGCCTTCTCCTTCTCCTTTAATTTCTTCTTAAATTTCGCGATAATGCTATTGTTGAGGGAAAATTAATTTTGCAATCCTTGATTAAGGTACGTGGGTTCAGGATTTGCTTGTTCAGCATGGCGGTTCGTTATGACCCTACATGCAATAGTACATTGTGTTACAAGTGCGTGAAGTGGAATGTTTTCCAGCACATGTCACACACGATATTTTTTGCAAAAAATGCATGAAAATGCAATGAAAAATGCGAAATGGAGGTCGTTGGCGCGGGGGGCGAGGGGTCCAGGGCGCAGCCCTGGTGGGGGTGCAGGGGGCGAAGCCTCTGCTGGGGGGGTTCGGGGGGCGAAGCCCCCTGACTAAGAGAAAACCACCAAATATTGAGTCACAATGTTATTACATTAAACTTAAACTTAAAAAAAAACAAAAAGAAAACATTGAGTAACGTGTTCACAGTGTTGAGGGTGCAGCTATATTCATATCGACTGGTCGGATGTTTGACAGCTTTTTATGAGCGTCATGAAAACAAATGTGATCAGTTGAGTTGCCCGGGAAACGCCGCGTAATTGTTTCACATGCCGTGTGAATATTAATTCTCGAACTAAAGATAAGCGCTCGTAAATGATTCAGTGCGGGAATGTTACATTCCCGCACGCTACTCTCACAGTAGAGGAATCTGCAATTTTCCGTACGCTTTATGGACACGGAATATGGCCATTTTCATGCATGTGTTGCAAAAACTATCATTCCTAATTTTTTTATCAATATCCGCGATGACGCAAGGTCCATTGTCGCTGGCTCTTAAGGCCATGTGACGAGTAAGTCCCGTGACCGGATTCCTACCGTACCGACACTTTTTTTATTTGTAAACTTATGTTCACACGAATAGCCACATCGAGTTGAAAATTTGGAATAATGAATTAGAAGGACTAAGAAATGCGGCTCTGGTCCTAAATTTTTATAATTATGAAAAAAAAATTTGTTTGTAAATAATTTTTTTTTGCTTTTTTCATAATTGTTCAAATTTAGGACCAGAGCCGCATTTCTTAGTGCTTCTTATTTATTATCCCAAATTTTCAACTCGATGTGGCTATTCGTGTGAACTTAAGTTTACAAATAAAAAAAATGTCGGTAAGGTAGGAATCCGGTCACGTGACCCACTCGTCACATGGCCTTAAGACCATAAACTTTGAAACACTCTAATTTTTCTTCAGATTTAAGATCTACGAAATGGCTGATGTCAAATCTTTGGGTATTTTAATTGAAAAATTCTCAGATGTGTATATTGTTAATTTAAAACTTGACCAATTCCATTTTAAATTTCGATAAATTAAAAAAAAAGTCATGGTCATGGTTTCATAATAATCTGGTATTTGGATATATGATTATATGGTGAAAAAGGAATCCATATTTTATAGTTTAGTCAAAAATTTTCTTCGATTTCTTACAATCATTCGAAAAATACCTGTGAATTCTCAAAAATTGACAAAAAGTTCTTTCAAAATAGAGTATTTTTCGAACAAGCGTAGGTATTTGGGAGCTTATTTTCTTAGTCTACTTGGTAATCATTGCTTTTTGAATTGATCCCAAAAAAATTTTAAAAATGACAAAATTGCGGGCGTTTATCTGAAATTCTTGAAAGTGCATTTTCTCAAAACCTCCACTTTTTAAATTTCGTATTAAAAAGTTGTATATTTTTTGAAGGAATAGCTGGCAATATGCACTACTCTTAAATATCTCGTGAGTTTCGTTCTTAGTAAGCCATTATTTTTCTCGGAAACAGCGAAAGATATATAAAAAAGAATGTTCAAATAAAAATTCAAGCCTCCATAAAATTCTATTAAAAATTATATTTAGAAAACAAAAAATTTTCCTAGTATCAAAAATGGCTAAGCTCAAATAAAACTGATAGAATGCCTTTTTTACATTAGCAGATTTTTTAAAAATATTTTAAAAAAATAAAAAGGTAGCGTTTTCCTGAAAATTTTTTTTTCATGTTTTTGAAATTCGATGATGAAGAAGAAGATTTTTGAGGAAGCCCCACTTTTTTAATATTTGCTCATATTTTTTACAGCTTCTGCTTATATTAGAATAGCACACTATCAGTTTCACAGGGGTTTAACAGATAAGTAGCATATATTAACAGTTATTTCTGAAAAGATAAAAATATTGAAAAGTGGGCTTTTTGAGAAAATCCTCTTTCAGTAATTTTATAAAAACAGCCCAATTTGGTCATTTTTGTGAAAAATTCAAATTTTTGGAGATATATTAAAAGTGGAAGAATTCGAATTCTTAAATTGAAAAGCTTCAAAATTATAAATGTTTAAGATATACCTTTGCGAAATTAAGAAAACTAAAATCAAACGTTGAAAATTTTTTTAGCTTGGGCATTTTAACGCTTGAAATTGCAATGCTTTTACATTTTTCATTTCTATCTCGGTTTTTACAAATATAGACTACATAGAGAAAAGGGGAAAATAACCGAGAAACACAAGATTTCATCTACTAGTGTGGATTCAACCTTATTTCTTGTAAAGCTCATTCTCCTTTTTCTGGCGAAACTTCAAAGGAGGGAAAATGTGAAAAAGGTGCTGAGAAACGTTTGATTTTCCGCATCCGTTACCATGATGCTATACGATTTTCCGTTTCCATTGACCCGCTGTAGCACAGAAATAATTTTGAGAATTTATGAAATAAGAGTTGAAAGTAATTTTTTTACTTAAAGAAAATTGAATGAACTTTTATCATGATTAAAAGGGCTGCCAAATTATTTCACAAAACCCTCCGCGGCCCTTTTTTATTTAAAAACATTTCTACAGAAAATTACATTTTTTTTAATTTTCATGTTCAATGAATGATAATTATCACCCCATCTATACTTGAAGTTGCAGAATCTCTTGGATTGTGCGTTTAATAGTGTTTTTTGTTTTGTTTATTGAAAACTCTCAAATTTTTTCTTTAAACCTCTATAACCTTTAAACTAATTTAAATATTTGAGATTTCTTTTCAGATTCTGGTAGCGTTTTTTATCTGAAAATAATAAAAATTGATTTCTTCAAAAAACCCACTCTTATATTTGTTGCCAATTTTTGTTGAATTTAGTACTTTCAGAAAGAAGGCATCTCGTTAATCAAATATAATTTTTTTTTAAATTCTACAAAAAGTTCTATAATTCATTTATGATATGTTGCAACATTTACGAGAAAAATTGAAATATTCAATTTTCATCAACGAAAAAATTCTCTTGAGCACAAAAATGGTTTAGCCCACATAAAACTTATAGAAAGTCTTATTTACATTAAGAAAGTTAAAAAAAAAAATTAATGAAAGAATTTGTGTTTCTAACTTTACATATGAATGAAAAACGTCACAAAAAAATAAGCTGATCCATGAAAAAGTGGTCGAAATATGCATTTGTTTACCAAAATTGCTTAAATAATTGCTAAGCAACAACTATTCTTAACTAATTATAATCGCACGTTAATATCTGCCATATTTGATACAACAGCTATGTGGATTTCAAGTAGCTAATTATGGCGAATTACGAAAAAATTACTTTTATTTATTATTACTTTTGTTCATAACATTATGAACAATTTACTGTCGCACTCTAAACCCACTGAATATTATTTTTAAATAGTTATTGCGATGATTTATGACCCGTTTAAATAAATTTAAAAGTTGCAGAAAAAATGGTATCACTGAAAAGCTAGAGCAAATTTATTTAACTTTGTTATTAAATAACAATTTTGGCTTTAGTTGGAGTGAAATGCGCATATTTCATTTCAACTAAAGCAAGAATTGTTACATAATTAATGAAGTTAAAATTTGTTTACTCTAACTTTTCAGTGATACATTTTTTTTACTTTTGAATTTAGTTATACCGGTAATAATTCAATGCAATAACTAATTTGAAAGTAATATTCAGTGGGCTGGAGTGAGACGAAAAATTGTTTACAATGTTGTAAACAAATTATTGAAGGAAAGTAATTTTCTCGTCATTCGCAATCATTAGAACAGAAGAAGAGAAGAAAATACAAAATGTCTTTGAAGGAACCATGAAACTATTATTTAAAGAGATAGAGGAAAGTGAAAGTACAGAGTTTGTCAGCATGAGAAACAGCAAAGGTGAAATGCTATATTATACAGACGGGGTAGTGGACGCTTTAAAATACATTACTCTCTTCCTCACGAAGCAAGTCACGCCTACCCCGAAAGGGAAATGGCTTAATGTTATAATAATAATAATAACTAAAAATGTCTTGCCAAAGATAGGTTGCTGTCAAATCTGTAAAATTACAAAAAACTGTTTATTATTTGAATAATCTTTATAAACGAATGCGCATTTCTACTATTTTGATTCGTGGTCATTTCTAAAAAAAAACCATCGATATTAATAAAGAATTGACCTGTCGGGCGATTTTTACCCAAAAAAGAAGTTATCACCTGATCCAGAAGTCATCACCAATTTTTTTAAATGAAAGGTGAAATTATAAGGAATTGCCATATAAACAATAATGATTTGTTTAAAAGTGAAAAGTGGGCAAAATGTTGCATATTTCAGAAAAAACTGCAACTTTCTAACATTCTTCAAAGACAATATCATTAAAAATAATATTAAATTGTTTAAACAATTATCTTTATTAAAATGAATTGATTATCATCTCAGTCAAATTGAAAAGTTGGAAATACGTTAAAAACGGAAAAAACTGCGACATTCTAACTCTATCCAAAGAGAAAATTGCTAAAAAAATAAATTATTTAAACCATTTATATAAAGATTTAATTATAAGAAGAAATTAGTATTTCATGTATTATAAACAATATGTATCAGAAAAAAACTGCAAAATCATAATCAGCGCCAAAAACTCTCAAACCTCAATTTTTCACTCATGGGGGGGGGGGGGGCCCGAGACCCTATAAAACAGACTTATGGGGGTGATATTAAAAAAAAAAGTTTTGATTCGTATGCTACGGCTAATTGTGAAGAGAAATGGTGAGTTTCAACTCGATTTACCTATCATTGACGATTCTCAATGAAATTTACAGAAACACTACTGAACACAGGTGCATTTTTTTAAACCATTCAACAATACTGCATTTTTTATTCAAGAGAATCAAATATACTTCTATAAAATTTTATAGAAAATGAAGTACCGGTTAAGTTTAATGATTCTAGTCACTCTTTCCGTCGTGAATTGAAATTGAAAAAGCCAATCGGAATTTTTATGGTATCATTTAATTGAATTAACTTTTCCACTACACACCCCTCTAAAGTTTCATACGATACACACTGGGTCAAATTGACCCTATCGTTTTTTCAAACGACTGCTATTTGAAAACTATCTAAACTATTTAAGCAAAAAAAAAAAAAATAGGGAAACACTTGAAATATTACTGAATATGTTAGGATAATAATATTGTGAAAAAAAATGTCACGTATTAAAAAAATGGTTGAAAAATCAGTTATTCATGAAAAAGCCTTAAATATCCACATTTTTATTTGTGAAATAAAAGTTGGTCATGTTATTTGGGCAAAAATCCTTATAATAAAAATTACAAAGAACATTATTGATAAAGTGCCCTACAGGAATATTTTATAAAATTCAAAAAGCCATATTAGACATTATGAAACTTTCTGGATTAAATGTTATAAGAAAAATGATTCTAATAAAAAAATTGCGGAGCATGGTAGATTGATGGTATATAATATACATAATCCCGCCAAGTTGTATAATGTCTAGCGTGGCTTTTTGAAATTTATTTCAAAATTTTTATCGGGCACTTTATAAAAAGGTTTCTTTGTGTACTATAAATTTTTTTCCCAAATTACTTGATCAACTTTGATTGTACAAATTTGTACAGATTTCTTGCATCGCAGATGTTTTTGGTGTGATTCACTAATTACTAGACATTTTTTTCGATAGTTTTTACTTTGTTTTTAATTATTTTTCCAATAATATTTTCATCGAATCATAGACAATGTTCGAGAAGTAAATTACGACATTTTTATGTACCATATAAGTAATCCCTATAAAATTCACTCACACCACAGAAGCCTCTTGTATCAGATATAACATATAACTGGAATAGAAAGGTTTTGCTTCGTTTTGTGTCTGATCGTTTCTCTTCTTCGCGGTAATTTACGAGTACCTCGAAACATTCTGCCTTGATTCCCTTACTTTTGGTCGGGGTAAGGCTTTCTAGTTTGATTTATGTTATCTTCTAAGCCCCAAGTTTGTCCATAAAATCTCACTCTCGTAGTAAAAGCTATTTCAGAAAGCTCGGGCTGATCCTCATCTTACTTCATATTGTACACAATATGTAGATATATGTAGGGGGAGCTGAAAAAAATTAAAAATCAAAAACTCCCAAAAATGTGGAAAGTCTCTTTGACAAAGTTCCGCATCTTACAAAATTTACAGTCTTTCTTCTATTCCCTCTTTTCCCCTTTTTTAAAGAATTCCTCTTTTTCCCCTTGGATCTGGTCCTAGGGCCGAAGAATTAGCAGAACGACACAACCCCACACTTACCCTGGTCGGTTTTAGACAGAGCTGTCTCCATAACAGATAAAGATAACTTACAGAAGGAACTACAAAATGTTAAACAAATCCTAGTACAAAACGATTACACAAACAAGCAATTTGCTAAAGCAATAAGAAAATACACTCAAAAAAACAAGTCAACAAGTCTATATTGGAGAAACCGGGAGTGCGGTGAGCCAACGTATAAAGGAACATGAGAGTAAAGTAAGGCTAAAACATTTCACGCAATTAGCACTAGCTGAGCATCATATCGAAACAGGACGTAGCATTCTATTTGACAAAACAACCGTCATCGCAAAAACATACAATATTTTTCCAAGAAAACATAGAGAAGCAATTAAGATTTTGAAACACCCTAATAACATCAATAGGGACAATGATTATGATACTAATCCGATTTGGCTTTCCGTCCTCCCGGGTTTTTAAAAGAAGACTTGATTTCGCACACGATTGGAACCTGAAACAGCTTTAAATTCTGAATTCAAATTTGTTTAAAATATTTTTTGTTTTAAAATATTAACACAAATATAGGCCCCGGAAGGTATAGGATTACAACCCCTCACTTAGGGGTCGATCGATTAAAAGATTTGTTCAAGTTGAATCTGAATTTATTTCAAGAAGATACCATCACCAGTTTTTAAAGTTACCTATGCCAGTGTCTAAAGTACCTCTTTTCGAAAGTGCGCATGCGCAGCTTTTTCACCCGTGCCTAAAGTAAGCCATATTCAAACTGCGCATTCGTGAAAATTGTTCGTATACAGTCTGCTCAAGTAAGGTCCTTTAGGCTCAATTTAGAAGCATGAAAACATCTACTTTTGAGGTGGGTGTTGCAAAAAAGTATATTAATATTCTTCTAGCACTGAAACTTTCCCCAATTTCATATCTTTTCGCACGGTCGAATTTACTAATTTTTTTTTTGCAATAAACTTTATAACCGTCTACTTGCATATTTCGAGTCTAAGCCTTATCCGAAGAATTTCAGTCTTCGAAATTCAAACTTGTACGGTCAGCCTCGTCCTGACCCCAAGTTTCGTAAAAATGAAATTCCTTTTTACATATTTTCGAAGTATTTGATCTAATATTCGAAAGAGTTTTTTAAAAATTAATTTAAGCAAGCTGCGTCGTCAACACCCCTGTTTTGAAGAAACTTCTCATTCTTTCCTTTTTTTCGTTCATTGAATTACTAAAATCCAATAATGAAATGCAGCTTTGTTTTGTTAAGAGTTAATTCTTGTTGGTGAAAATTTTCGAAATGTCTAGATTCACCTAAAATATTTGGTCTACGCTCAACGAATTTCAGTAAAACTAGCCACCCTTTCCAACTTCCCTGGGCTCACCGAAAATATTTGTGCTACACTCACCGAAATATTTGTGCTACACTCACCGAATTTCGTTGAATGGAGACACGACCTACAAATTCAGGATGTCTTTGACTTATGGTAGAAAAGTAATTTTTTTTGGTTGAAAATTCATTTTTCTTGGTTAAAAATGTCCGTTTTTGTTGAAAATGCAACTTTTTTGGTATTAAATTTGTCCTTTTGAATTGAAAATTCAACTATTTTGTTGTAAATGCAACTGTTCATTTTGAAATTGATTTTTTTCTTAAAAATTCTCATCCATCAGGTTGAAAATTCAACTTCATTTCTTCAATATGATGTTTTTTGTTGAAAATTCAACTTTTCAGGCTGATAATTCAACTGTTTTCTGAAAAATTTGTCTTTTCGGCTTGACAGTTCAGGTATTTGATTAAAAGTGCAACTGCTTTTAGTTGTAGTTTGATTTTGTTTGTTTGAAAATTCGACCATTCAGTCGAAAATTCATCTTTGTATGTTAAAAATTCATCTACTTATTTAAAAATGAAACTATTTTTCTGAAAATTAATTAATTTTTTCTTTTTTGAAAATTATCTTCTTTGTTGAGAAGTCATCTTTTCGGGTTTAGAAGTCAACTGTCCTTTAATCAATTCGACTTTTTAACTTGGAATCTCAACTCTTTTCTCAAAATTTTTTTTTTGGATTAAAAATTCATCTCTTTTGGTTAAACATTCCCCTATTATTCTCTATTCTCGTGAAAAATCACCCTATTCCCCTTGTTTTAAGAGCATTTTTCTTATCGAAAGTCAGATTTTAAAGTTCCCTTCACGAAGGAATAGTAAGGAGTAGTATCCCTGTAAGTGGGGAGTGGGACGAGCGACGTCCAATAATTCGTTAATGCTAGCTACGAATGAAAACTCGTATGCTCCCCCGTTCACATGCGCACTGGCGGTTGCCATGCCAACGATGTCAACACGCGTTTGAAGTTTCAAACTTTTGTATTGAACGAACATAAACAAACGAACATAACCTACATGTGCATCGAGATGTCAAAAGGTAACATATTGAGTGGGTATAACGTGTGACTGCGAAAACAGCTCTGCGCATGTGCACTGGGGAGCATTCGAGTTTCCATTCGTAGCTAGCATTAACGAATTATTGGACGTCACTTGTCCCACCTCTGCTCACCGAACACATAGGGTGATACCACTCCTTACTATTCCTTCGTGGTTCCCTTATTAGATTTTAAGTTTATTTTGTCAGATTTTCGATTCATCGAAACAATATCCACAATCGAAATTCACTTTGTAATCAATACACTAGAAATTCTATCCATCCAGCTGACGATAATGCTTCATTGTTTATTCTCTTCTCTAGAAGGTAATGCGAAATGATGATAAAATTTGTTGGTTCAGTCATTAACCATCGTTGAATGTGCCCACACATTTAATTCGTTGATATAGTCTAGTTGAACTGCATCGTCAAATTTAGCATTAATTGAAATGCAATATAGAACAGTGAAACCCCAAGCAAACATCACGAATTCTAAACTAATCTGTTAAAATCCGGTCGTTCCGATTGCTCATGATAACAGGGTATGAAAGGAATTGTTAATTAGTTATAGTTTCACACCCAGGGAAATATAATTTGTTGTACTGAAAATAGTTGTTTGTCAGAATTTATTTTTTTAAGTTGTCTGAACATATTTGCCCAGAAATGGGTTATTTTGGATTAAATTAACTTTTTTTTTATAATTAAACTTACACTTTTGAACAACTTTAAGTTTTCTCAATGTTTTTCATCGGAAATTCGTATTTTTTGACAAAAAAGCTTCAATTGGACTGTGGGAGGAATGAAAAATTTCCTGAAACTTTTTTAAAAACTAGCTCATTCGGAGGAATGATTTATTTTTGCTGCCAATAAAATTTTATCGAATAAATAAAACTGTTGGAAAATAAAAAATAAGAGAAAAGAAAAAAAGCCACCTCCAAATTCCCTTCTTTTCTTTTTGCTCGTCTTTTATTTATTTTTTTTAATTTGTTCGTTGAATTCCGTTTTTTTTAATTCCCAAGAATTTCGAGGTTTCAAATCATTAGATGTCAAAAAAGATTGACAATTTTGAATAATATTCTGTTATTTCAATGATTTTCTTTAAAAATTATTGGTATCTTTACTAAAAAAATTATTACATTTCGAAGAATGTTTACAAATTTTCAACAACTTTAGGTTATGATGAAGCGTTTTAGCTGAAATTGGTATTTTTAAATAAACATCATGAGACTCAAATCTAATGATTTTTTTGATTTAAAATAATCAAATTTATAAGCGTGAACAATTTTGAGTTTTGTTATTATTTTTTGTCGGAAATTGAAATTTAAAAAAATCATTAGATTTCATAGAAGATTCATAATTTTTTAATAACTTCAAGTTAAATTGTTGTTTTACATCGGATATTGGTATTTTCAAACACAAAATAATATAATTCAAACAATAAATTTGAATCTTTAAACAATTTTGAATTATTTTAGTGCTTTTGTTCGAAAATTGATATTTTTAATTTACAAAAGAAATATTTCAAACATTTCAAAGAATTAAGAGTTAGAACTTTTCAATATTCAATATTCAGTATTTTTAATAAAGAAGTCATAAGAATTTTCATATTATTATTCAGAATCATTAAATTGACAACTTTCTTTTGTTGACGTTTTATACCGGAATTCGGTACTTTTAATGAAAGATTATTGGATTTCAGAGAAGATAAAAAAATGTTGAACATTTTTAGGCTCTGCTCACGTTTTTAAACGAGAATTTACAATCTTAAACAAATGAGTCAGTGTTTTTCGTTTGAAATTGCTATTGTTAATAAAAAGTTATCATATATTTAGAAATATTAAAAATACTTGAATAGTGGTAGGGTATGTTAGCGTTTTACACCAGAAATCGTTTCTTTTAAACAAAAATCATTTGACTTGAAAAATTAAACTTAAAATTTTGAACAAATTTGGCTTATGTTAGGGTTTTTCGTCTGATATTGTTATTCTTTAACAAAAATGGAACGATTTGATTGTCTATGCAAAAATATTTATTAATTCTGATGTTAAGATGTCAATTTTCATCAATTACCAAAAATATCGTCCTTGCTTTTCTTTTCTGTTATTTCATATTATAGATACTTTCACCAAATTTAGGTTATTTTACAGGATCTCCAATTACTTTCAAGACTTTTTGGCATTTTAAAAGATTTTAGCTATATCAATAGATTACAAAGATTCAAGATATTTTTCAAGACCTTCAGTGATTTCAAAGGCTTTCCGTTTCAAAATATTGTGAGCTTTTTTTAACAGATTCCAAAAAATTTAATTAGTTTTCAGCTAGAACCAGGAAAAATATTCTTAGGACTTATATTTGAAAGGAACAGACTATTTTAGCGGTTTGGCGGGTCAACAAGGCTTAAGAAAAAGAAACGTGAATAGCGTACCCAAAGGCAGACCGAGGATTTTAGTTCTTTCCCTATATACCCCTGAAGTTAGGTGGGACTGACGTTATAACTGGACTCTCCACCTTACGATTTCAAAAAGGCTTTTTCTTAATTGAAGTTTCGACATTATTCAGTCAAGAAGGTACCCAAAGGCAGACCGAGGATTCTAGTTCCCTTACACACCTGAAGTTGGGTGGGACTGACGTTATAACTGGACTCTCCACCTTAGGATTTCAAAAAGGCTTTTTCTTAATTGGAGGTTCGAAATTATTCAATCAAAAACGTACCAAAGGCAGACCGATGATTCTAGTGCTGTCCCTATACACCCCTAAAGTTGGGTGGGACTGACGTTATAACTGGACTCTCCACCTTAGGATTTGAAAAAGGATTTTTCTTAATTATAGGTTCGAGATTATTCAGTCAAAAAGGAATTGGTCTGCTTGGCAGAAATGATCACTAAAGAATTCCAGATCCTTTATTTCTCGGTCTGTTCACCGACGTCAGTCTTGGACTCTTGGGATTTTTGCAATCTGCTTGGCTGAATTCAAGAGAGGGTGTTTGTCTCGGAGGGTCCTGGCTTTCCAAAAAAAAGAGAATATGCGTCTTTGATGCTCGCATTAGGGTAATGAGGAGTCGACTTGCTCCATTTCATGTTTTTTTAAAACCCCCTTTCAGCACGTGCTGTGGTCGGAACTCGAGGAAAGGGTAATGACGAAACGCATGCATCCTGCAATGTAAATTCATTTCTTCCGCTACTCCCAGAATTATTTACTTTTTGATTTCCATATCATTATCTCAAATTGAGAAACAATGCCATGACACAAATTTTCAAAGTTTTCCCTAAATTTTTCTCGGATAAAACTTGAGATGAAACTTTTTCCAAGAACTTTTCCTCAAGCAGGGTGGCCGCACAACTTCATTTTCAAGATTTCCTGAATTTTACGTGACCAATTTTTTATTTTCCCTGACCATTGATATTTAAAGATTTATAGAATATTTTACAAATAGAATCGAACAAATTTATATTTGAGTTGATCAGTTTTTAATCTATTCTTCTCGGGGCAAAAATTAACCAAAATTGACTAATTCCTAGCTCAAAACGTCGCCAAAAGAATTTAGTAGAAATCGATCCATAAGACTTCGAAATGGATTTCAGTAAAAAATTCATGAAAATTTTCAAAAATACAAAAGAATTGAATATAATTTAGTATAAATTATTTAAAATTTAGGATTAATTCCAAATGAATTGCAAAAAATATTGGCTAATCTCTTCAAATCTTTGAGACCCTACAAAATCCCTCTTTTGACTTTTTAAGAATATTTTGAAACCTTATAGATCCTGTAAAATCGTTTCATATCTTCCGAAACTCTGGACAATTCTTTAGAACCGCATGGAAAGTTTTTAAATCCCTCTAAATTAAATTTGTTTAATCTTTCGAAAATGCCTTGGAGTGTTTTAAAATCCTCTAAAATATTCCAAACTTCTGCAAACCTCATCAAACTACTGAAATAAATTAAAAATTCCCTGGAACGTTTCAAAAGTCCCTACAATGGTTGAAACCCTTTGCAATCTCTTGAAATACCATGAAATTTTTTGAAGCTCATGAAAATGCCTTGGGATATTTTTGAATTCCCTAAAATATTTCGAATCCTTTGAAGTCCCATCAAACTACTGAAATAAATTAGAAATTATTTAGAATATTTCAAAAAGCCCTAAAATATTTCAAGTCCCTTGAAATCTTTTTAAATCACACGAAAATTTGTATAATTCTTGAGAATTCCGTGGTATTTTCAAAAATACTCTAAAATCCTTGAAATTTTCCATGAATCACTTTAAACTATTGAAATATTTTGAAAATGCACTAAGATATTTAAAATCCTATACAATTTTTTGGAATACCTTGAAATTTTGTAAAGCTATTAACATTTTTTGGGAGTTTTAAAAAATACTTCAAACTCTTAAAAATTCTTCTAAATCTTTGGTAATAACATGAAGTATTTTAAAATCTTTGAAATCCCTAAATGTTTGTGAATTAATTCACTGATATTATCTAAAATATAATAAAATCCTGTGAAGGTATATAAAATATTATGATATTTCGTGAAATCCTAGAAAATTTATTAAAATACTTTGAGTTCCTTCAAAATTCCCTAAAATCATTTAAATTCTCAGAAATCGTGAGGAATAACTTAGAATATTTCAGAATATTATAAAACATTATAGGTCTTGTATAATCGTTCTAAATCTTTCCACATTCTAGAAAACTCTTTAAAACGGCATGGCAATTTTTTAAAATCTCTTAAAATCATTTAAATAATTGGAAATTCCTTGACAATATTCAAATCTCTTGCAAATGCCCTGAAATATTTAAAATCCTTTGAAATCTTACTAAATGTCATGCAGTTTTTATAGCTCCTAAAAAATTCCATGGGATTTTTAAAAATACCCTAAAATCTTTAAAATACTTTGGAATCTTTCAAATTTTTGAAGACTATAAAAAATGCACTCATGTATTTAAAATCCTGTAAATTATTTAAAAATACTTTGACATTTTTAGAGTTTTTGGAGATTCCATGGAATTTTAAAACAACTTCAAATTATTAAAATGAATTGAAAATTCTTTGGAGTCTTTCAAAATTATTTCGAATTATTGAAATATATTGAAAATATCCTAAAATATTGGAAATCCTATAAAATCTGTTGAAATTCATTGTAATTTTTACAGTTTAGTTAGACTCCTTGCAAATTTAAAAAATACCATAAAATCTTTTTGAATCCCTTTAAATTACTAAAATCTATTAAAATTTCTTAGGAATATTTTTAAATATCCGAAAATATTTCGAATTCTTTGAAATATTTTTAAATCCCTTGAAACTGTTTGAGGCTCTTGAAAATTCCTTGATTTTTTTTTTAAATACCCTAAAATCCTTTGAATCGCATTAAATGTTTGAAATATATTGAAAATTCTTTGGAATCTTTCAAAATATCAGAAAATATTTCAAATCCCTAAAAATCTTTTAAAATTCCTTGAAACTGCTTCGAGCTTTTGAAAATTCCTTGGTATTTTGAAAAATACCGCAAAATCTTTCAAATCCTTTGGAATTCCTTCAGGTTATTGAAATCTATTCAACATACCTTGGAATATTTAAAAAAAATATTTCAAATGAATGTTCTCAAAATACCCTAAAATCCTTTGTAACGTATTAAAATTTAGAAATATATTGAAAATTCTTCGGTATCTTTCAAAATATCAGAAAATATTTCAAATCCCTAAAAATACCTCAAATATTTCAAATCCTTTCAAATCTGATGAAATCCCTTGAAAATATTCAAAGCTCTTGAAAATTCCTGGACATTTTTCAAAATGTTCTGAAATCCTTGAAAATGTTAAAAATACCGCTAAAATTTTTAAACTCTGAAATTCCTTCAAGTTATTGAAATAAGTTGAAAATTCCTTGGAATTTTTCAAAATACCCTAAAATATTTCAAATCCTTTGAAATCTGTTAAAATCCCTTGAAATTGTTCAAAGCTCTTGAAATTCCTTAGAACTGTTTTAATTTCTTGAAAATTCCTTAATTTTTTTAGAAAAATCCTTTTGAATGATTGAAATCTTTCGAAAATTCTTCAAAATCTGTTAAAATATCCGAAAATATTTCAAATTCTTCAAAATCTTTTGAAAGCCCTTGAAATTTTTGAAAGCTCTTGGAAATTTCCTTGACATTTTCAAAAATACCCTAAAATCTTTCAAATCTTTTGAAATACCGTCAAATTATTGAAATATGTTTAAAATTCTTTTGGGATTTTAAATAATATCCTGAAATACTTGAAATCCTTTGAAACCGAAAATAACCGAAAATATTTAAAATCCTGTAAAATCTGTTGAAATTTCTTCAAGTTTTTTAGAGCTTTAGGATACTTCTTGAAAATTAAAAAATACCCGAAAATCCTTTGAAATCCCTTCAAATTATTAAAATCTATTCTAATCCTTCGGAATATTTGAAAACACCCAAATTCTTTGAAATATTTTAAAATCCCTTGAAACTGTTTTAAGCTCTTGAAAATTCCTTGAAAGTTTTACAAATACCTAAAATCCTTTGAATCCCTTCAAATGACTGAAATATATTGAAAATTTTTCGGAATTTTTGAAAATGTTCTAAAATACTTCAAATGCTTTGAAATCCTTTAAAATCTTTTGAAAACGCTTGAAGTCCATTGCAATTTTTTTAAACTCTTAAAAGTTACATGGAAGTCTTAAAAAGACACCAAAATCTGGAAAAAAATTTGAAATCCCTTTCAATTATTGAAATTTATTAATAATTTTGAGAATCTTTTAAAATACCCTAAAATATTTCAAAAGAATTCAAGAAAATTAGGAATTAGATATAGACCTCAATACAAGAGTGGTTAACCTACGGGTTAATTTATTGAAGAAAAAGAGACTGAAGTGATATTTTTATTTGAAAAATTAACTATAGTGACTTTATTTTAAACAAGTAATTGAAAAGTGACTTGAAAAGAAAAAGTGAATAAAAGTGTCTATGTAGTAGTTCTGATTATTCTTGACAATAACTTAAAGTGCTTCTTACAAAAATTCCCCGACTTTCTGATTTTTGAAATAAAAATCCCGGACTTGTCCCTGCCTTGGTATATAAATATTCATAAATATATATAAAGGTATATAAATATTCCTGTGCCAAAAAATGTCATGACATTTCCCTAGCTTCCAGGCTTACCCTAACCAGTAGCCACTCTGTTTCCTCAAGCTTTCAAGCCTTTCAGGATTCTTATTCTTATTTCCTTTCTTATCTGATTTTTGTAACAACCATCTAGAAAAAAGGGGCGACACAAATTGAAAATAAGTTTCACGGAGAAGAGGTCTGAGGCCAATTTTTACAAATCCGTCCCGCTCATCTTGCAAGCTTAAAAAAGAATTTAAGGACAAGTCGGGGCTTTTAAAGATTGAAAGATTCAATGGATTCAATTGCTGGGGAGAAACGAACCACTCTCGATGCCCTTCCTCTCGTTAGCAAGTAAAATGGCGTGACATTGTCCTACCTGAGGATAAAGCTGAAAAGGACCCGTAAGGCCGGTTATGCTAATCTGGAACGACCAAAATGCAAGTCTGTCCTTATCTCTCTTTCCCTTCTCTAAAACCAAAACTCTGATTCTTCCCTTTTTCGCTTCGTCGCCGAAATCCAACGTCTAATAATATACGACCTAATCGCGTAGGAGTCGCCAGCCAGGAACCCTGTTCTGCTCCCTGGCCAAACGGTCCTCTCTTTCATCCTTTGCAAAAAAAAGGAAGTTCTGGGTAGTCGACCCCATATAGAGAAAAACAAGTTCCTGCACAGTCATCTCAGAGCGGATTTAATTTTTTAAATCTTCAACCTCTTCACAATTTTTTTTTTGTTTGGTTCAATGGACGTAAATTCTTATAAGTTGGACAGGTGAAAATACTTTAGAGTTGCAAATTTGGAATTCAATGGATATGCGTTCTTTAAATAAATTGCGACCATGCACAAACTCAGTAAAGTTTTTTCTGAAATTTTCAATCACGTAGCCCCCTTTGTTAGAGTCCGTAGGTTTTTACCCCCCCCCCCCCCCAGTTCATGTAATTTGTTCTGCCTAAATTTTGTTCCTCAATTTATTTAGGGGTTATCCTAAAACAACGAGCACTCAACTCCCGATATAAGAACGGTTTTTGGGCATGGCTTGGAGTGGCCTTGATCTTGAATCGGAGGAATCCAAACGTAAACAGTCAGGGCCGCATGAACCATTTATGTTTCTCTTTCGTTCTCGTGGTCCCCGCATATCTAAAATGATGAGGACTGATACTCTAGGAATATCGTGAACTGAGGGTTCTTACATCGGGAGTTGAGTGCAAGACGAGTATTTTCGAAGTAGGGGGTTTTGTAAAACCTGACTGTTTCTTATGAATTAACAAAGTAGTTCTACTTTTAACGAAGTAGTTCAACTTTTAACCAAGTTGTTAAATTTTAAACAAAAAATGTAGTAGTTGATATTTTAATCAAAAGAAGATTTTCATTTAAATCAAAGACAGTTGAATTAGACAAAAAATACGTATTTTCAATCAAATAGTCAAATCCTCAACGAAAACATCAACCAAACAGTTGCATTTTTATCCAGAATGGCGAGTCACATTTGCGGCTAGTCACACTGCGCAAAGTCGCATTTGCGGCAAGTCACATTGCGGCAATTCTGATTTCAAAAAATATGAAGTCCACAAAAAATTGGCAAAAATGCAGTAAGTCACATTTGCGGCAAGTGACAATGCGTGAAGTCACATTGCGGCACCTCTTATTTGAAAAAAAATGTGCAGTTTATAAAAACGAGTAGTCTATAGAAACAAGCAGGGGTGTAAAATACATCGTTTTTGTATCTTCCCGCATTTTTTCCAATTTTTTCTGGTCTCCAAATTTTTCCGAATGAGAGATACCCCTATGTGACTTGCCGCGAATGTGACTAGCCGCAATTATGTGACTCGCTGCATATGTGACTTGCCGTATTTTTGCCAATTTTTTGTGGACTTTATATTTTTCAAAATGAGAATTGCCGCAATATGACTCGCGGCAAATGT
>CAKNXH010000110.1:139783-167497 GCA_932178445.1 Andricus quercusramuli
AATGTGACTTGCCGCAATATGACTCGCGGCAAATGTGACTTGCCGCATTTTTGCCAATTTTTTGTGGACTTCATATTTTTCAAAATGAGAATTGCCGCAATATGACTCGCGGCAAACGTGACTTGCCTCAATGTGACTTGCCGCAATGGGACTTGACAGGGGTGGGCATGAATTAACCCCAATTGGTACTTATCTCTTACGGTTAACTATATTTTGCAATCAACAATTATATTTAAAGTTCCATGTGGAACTTCACGTAGATTTACACCTGGCAATACGAAAAACTTTTTTAACAATTAGTTAAACTTTAAACAAATAGTTGAAGTTTCCAGCAAAAAAAAAAAGATGAATTTTGAATCCAAAATATGAATTTTAACAAACAAAAAAATGGATTTGCAACGAAAGAGATGAATTTTCAACTGAAACTATGAATCTTTGACCAAAAAAATGAACTTTTAAGAAAGTAGTATCATTTCCAACCTAAAAAGATGAATTCTCAACGAAAAATTTAATAGTTGATATTTCAACCAAAAAGGCTTGAATTTTAAATCAATAACAGTTGAACTTTACCAAAAAAAGATGAATTTTGAAGAAAATACTCAAATTCATAATGAATTGTTGAATTATCAACCAAGAAGATTGATTTTCAACAAAAAAGTTGAAATTTCAACGAAATTGTTGTTTTTTCAACTAAAAAAGTTACATTTAAAAAAAAATGGAATAGTTAGATTTTTAGCTAAAAAACCTATTCTTATCTGAGAACAAAACGAATTATCAACAAATTAAGGTAAATGCCCCAGTAATCGCAATGGTCCCCATAATCGTACCGTGAATCCTGAGGTATAGTTTGATGTTATAGTGTTAAATTGAATTTAAATTAATTCAAATTACATAAAAAGAAAAAAAATGGCGTCACGGCTTACATTTTAAACAAAAGGAATCAGTTTTTAATATAAAAAAATAAACTTTTGATGAAACAATTTAACATTTGACCAAAAGGGATGACTTTCACACAAGATTGTTAAATTTTCAACTGAATAATTATATTTCGAATAAAAAAAGTTGAATTCTCGACCAGAAATTTAATAGTAGAATTTTCAACCGGAAAGAATGAAAAATACCTTATGTATTTTCTGAATTACCCATAATTAGTTTATTCGTTTATCATTATTTCGTGAGTCTATGATTATTACAGTTAATATTAATACTAATACCAAAACTAATTTCTTTAGGACATAAAATATTGAGTAGTCCGATACTTTACTTTTAGAGCAAAATTTCCAGTTTTCTAACAAATGTTTTAAAAGTATTAAAAATGAACACTAATGTTTGTTTAAACTATTCTTATTTAGTTAATGAATTATCAAAATACCTATTTATTCATCGCAGGTTTCACAATCCTCCTTTTTGGTTGAAAATTAAACTTTTTTGTTGAAAATTCAACAATTTGATAATTTTTTTTTTCGGCATGAATTTTTTGGTATAATTTTCATCTTTTTTGGTTGAAACTGTAACTCTATGGTTGAAAATACTTCTGTTTTGGTTGAAAATTAACTTTTTGTTGGAAATTTATATTTTCAAGTTCCAAAATTCAAATGTTCTGTAGAAAATTCCTATTTTCAGCTCGAAAATTGAACAACTTGGCCGAAAATTGGACTACATTAAAAAAAAAATTTCTGTTGAAGATTTATGATTTTAGTTAAAAAATTCATTTCTTTAGTTGAAAATTGAACTACTTTGTTGCTAATTCGTTTTTTTTTGTTGAAAATTCGACTTTTTTCATTCAAAATTACCCTCTTGGTGGAAAATGGAACTATCAGGTAGAAAATTCGTATTTTTTGGTAGGAAATCAATCTTTTGGTTTTAAATGCAACTTTCTAGTTGAAAGTTGCATCAAATCAGTTTTTGATTCACAACTAAAACCTTTTTTAGTTTGAAATGTCAACTATGTATTACATTTTTTGTTGAAAATTCATCTTTTTACATGAAAAATTCAACTTATTGGTTGAAAGTTGGACTCCTTTCTTCAAAATTCTCTTTTTTTTGGTTAAAATTTCATAATGTTAGTTAATAATTCATCGCTTCGGTTAAAAAGTGAACTTCTTTGTTGAAAATTCTTTTTTTCGTTTAAAGTTAATATTTTTTAACTGAAAATTTAACTATTTCGTTAAAAATTGAAGTGTTTTGTTATAAAGTTCAACTATTTGGTAAAAGTAACTTTTTTGTTGAAAGTTCATATTTTCGGTTTCGAAATGCAAGTGTCTTGCAGAAAATTCGTCAAAATGGACATTTTTTTCTTTCTTGGTTTGGAATTCGGCTTTTTCGTTTCAAAATTGATTTACTTTGGTCAAAAAATCTCGTTTTCTTTGGGTTGAAAATTCAACTATTTCGGTAGAAAATTGATTTGGTTGAGGATTCAGCTATTTAGTTGAAAATTCTACTTTTTTTGTTGAATTCAACTGTGATTGAATTCAAATTGAATTCTTTTTTTGGTTGAAATAATATCAACTATAATATTTCTCGTTGAGAATTCATCTATGCTAGTTGCAAATCATGTATGTTGTTAAAAAATCAATTATTTTTGTAGAAAATTCAACTAGCTGGTTGAAAAATAACGAATATTTTTGTTGAAGATTCAAATTTTCATTTTGAAACTCTTTTGTTGAAAAGTGTTGTTTTTTGTTTGAAAATTCATCTCTTTCAGTAAAAGAAATTCTATGAAGGGTTCGGCTATTATGTTGGAAATTCGTCTTTTCTGGTTGAAAATTGAAATACTTGGTTGAAAGTTGAAACTACTTTGCAGATTCATGATTTTAGTTAGAAATTCATCTCTTTGATTGCAAATTTAACTTTTTTGTTTTAAATTTATTTTTATTTAGGGACTGAAAATTCAAATATTTTGGTAGACAATTAAACAATGTAATAATTGATATTTGAAATTTTTTTTCTGGTGTAAAATTCAAATATTTTGGTTGAAAATGAAGTTTTTTATTGAAAATTAAAACTTTCGATATGAAAATAAAACCATTTGGTTGAAATTCATGTGTTTTGTTGAAAATTTACCTTTTTTGTTAGAATGTCAAACTATTTTGATTAAGAAGTAACTTTTTTGTTGGAAATTCATCCTTTTGGCTTGAAAATTCAACTCTTTTGTTTAAAAGTGTTCTCTATGGCTTAAAAAGGTATTTCTTTGGTAAAAAAATGTCATATTTCTTGATTAAAAATACAACTGTTTGGTTGAAAAATGTGACTGAAAAAACTTCTTTGGTTGGAAATTCAACTATTCTGTTGAAAATTCAATTATTCTGATAAAAAACCATCTATCGTGTTAAAAATGCAATATTTTTATTTGAAATGTTAGGAATTTAATTTGTTTTGAGATTGAATCACACAATAGCTGTTTTGTTCGAAATTGGAAACATTTTAGGACCTGATACTTAAAAAACATTTTTCTGAATTTCAGGGTGGAGTCTTGAATCTAGATCAATTTTACTCAATTTAATGGAACCAATTTTAGGGAATAAAAATTATAGGAATTCTTTTCTATAGTCATGCAAATAGTGTTTTCAACTATTTTACGGGGAATAGAATATTACTTTACAAAATTCGTGGCCTATCACTTATTTTCATTGTAACTGGCTTAAAAAATTTCTCCGTTGTTAGAAAAAATCTGAAAAAGTTTTTAAATATTCTTTCAATATTCTTTAATGCAATACATTTTTCATAAATCTGAATTGTTCAATAATACATTTTTTACGGGATTTATTTACAAATACTTTATCATGAGAACAAATGAAGATATGAAGCCGTTTCATGGCTCCAAATGTGCAGTTTTGTGATGTGAGTGCAGTGCAATAATTAAATTTATGGTAAAATCATTGTAACGCATGAAATATTTTTTTTGAATAATTCTGACTTCAAACAGTTTTGGCACGTGGACGGAACGTGGACGGAAACATTCATTTTTTTCAATGTTAGTCTAATTAATTCGGAACTTCATGATAATTTAAGGAAAATTTATAATTGGTTTATGAATTTTTTTTTTCGATAACAAATTTAATAAACGAATGCATTATTCGGGCACCCTCGATGGAAAAATAGTTTTTTTTTTTTCGATGTCAGTCTTTTTAATTGTGATCTAATGATAATTTCATTAACAATCATGCTTGGTTGATAAATTCCATGATTAGTCCTTTCAGTTTGAGTTTCTCAAAATGTTCCCGTCGACAGATGCCCCAATAATGCATTCGTTTATTAAATTCGTTTAAAAAAATCATAAGATTGATAAAAAAATTATGAATTTTGCTGAAATTATCATAAAGTTCATAATTAAGAAAGTTGACATAAAAAACTATTTTTTTCGTCGACAAATGCCTGATTATTGTTTTTTTTTTCAAATTAAATTTGTTTTAATAAATCATAGAATTCATCAAATAATTTTGAATGATGCTGAAATTGTCATGAAGTTCCCAACTGAAAGGACTGGCATTGAAAAAACGAATTTCTCTGTCCACAAATGCTCGAATAATGCATTTGTTTATTAAATTTGTTTGAAAAAATCATAAGATCAACCAAACCATCATGAATTTTGCCAAAAATTATCATAAAGTACCTAATTTAAAAAAATTGACATTGAAAAAAACGAATTTTTCTATCGAGAAATGTCTGAACAATGGATTTGTTTAATAAATTTGTTTATAATATTAACAATGATAATCACAGAATGAAATTTCTTCATCATGATATTGTTTTTATCCAAATTTCTTGCGACATAACTTCAAAAAACGTAAAATTATGGAAAATCATAGAAAAAATTCTTTTAACAAATAATTTGTTTATAAAGACTTTTTGTTCAGAATATAATATTGGAACATCTTTCACTAATGTGACTCTATGAAACTTCGGTGATTTCAACAATTTTCCTGTTATTGGCGAGTACCGGAAACGTCAAATAGAAAAAATGGCAATCTTTTTCGTTATATTTGTTTATTTATAAAAAAATTGAAATCCTCATTTGAAAATCAGGCTGGACAATTCTCTTTGAAATCTTATAAGCTTGTTTTCGAATTTTTTTGTTCAAATCAGTCAATATTTGTGGGCTGTACGTTATTTTGAAACAAAAAAGTCATTGTCTACAATAAAAGATGGCTTTTTAACAAAATACTTGAATTTTCAATAAAGTAATTAAATTTTTTACATAATGGTTGGATTTTCAACCTAAAAATATAAATTACCAACAAAAAGTGTTAGTGCTTATAGTTCAATAAAAAAACATGAAATGTACACAAAAAAAAGTTTTTCAAACCAAAAAGACGAATTTTCAAGAAATAACGATTTTTCACTAGAGAAAGAAAATTATACTTAAATTATCGAACCTTCAAGCCAAAAGACGAATTTTCTATACAAAAATTGAATTTACAAATAAAAAATATAACTTCAGCAAAAAATAATTTTTCCACGAAACTTAAGCATTTTCACCCAACAAAAATGAAATTTTAAGCCAAGACAATTATTATTTTTTTTTTTTACCAGAGAAGGAGAATTTTCAACTAAACAGTTACATTTGTAACCCAAGTTTAAAAGTTCAACTTTTACCCAAGTAGTTGAATTTTTAATTTGAAGAGATTAATTTTTAACAAAATAGTTAAACTTTCAACCAAGGAGATGAATTTTCAACTAAAAATATAACTCTTCAAAAAAAGGATTTCCTAATGAAGTGGTTCAACCAAATATTTCAAATAAAATAGTTGAACACTCAAGCAAAGAAGAAAAATTTGTTATTAAAAAGTTGAATTTTCATTTAAAAAAAAGAAATTTCTACCAAAGCGGATGAATTTATAAATCAAAAAGATAAATTGAAAAAATAGTTGAATTTTTGGTTAAAAAAGATTTTTGTTCACTTTTCACGATAAAAATATGAATTTTTAACCAATAAATAAGTTTCTACGAAAAAATTGAATTTTCAATCCAAAAACACGAATTTTTACCGAAAAAGGATGATTCTTAACAAAATGATTGAAATCTCTACCCAATAGTTGCATTTTCATAAAAAAAGATTAAATTTCTCTTAAAACAGATACATTTTTATTTAAAGAGGAAATAAATTTTTAAAAAATAGTTGAATTTTCATCCAGAAAAGATTCCAGTTGACTTTTCAAGATCAAAATATGAAATTTTCAACCAAAAATAAGTTTCTACGAACAAAATTTAATTTTTCATCCCAAAAGATGAATATTTAACGAAATAGTTGTATTCTCTACAAAATAAACAAAAAGTAAATTTCCTACGGAATAATTAAATTTTCAAGAAAACAGTAGAATTTTCAAACAAAAGTATGACTTTTCAACAAAATAGTTTTATTTTCAACCAAAGAGTTGCATTTTGATTCAAGAAATTATTCAAGAATTGTAAACTATAAGTTATTTTTCTGCTGAATAGTCGAATTTTTAACCAAAAAGCATGTCTTTTTAACAAAATTGTTAAATTTTCAACCAAACAGTTGCATTGTGCTAGAAAAATCAAAATTCTACTGAAACAGGTGAATTTTTAAATCAAAAAGACAAATTTTCAAAAAAGAGTTGAATTTTCACCCAAAAGGATTTCAATAGGCTTTTCTACAGAAAAATACAAATTTTAAACGAAAAGCAAATTTTCTAGGAAATAGTGGAATTTTCAGCAAAACAGTTGCATTTTTGTCCAAGAACGATGCAATATTTCTACTAAAAAAAGATGTACTTTTAAATTAAAAAAAAAACAAATTTTCAGAAAAAATATTGTTCTTCCAAAGAAGATTTCAGTTGACTTATCAGCAACAAAATATGAATTTTAAACAAAGGTTAATATTCTACGAAAAGTGTGAAATTTTTAACCCAAAAAGTCGAATTTTTAACAAAACAGTTGAATTTGCAAAAAATGATATTTTTTAAAGAAAATTGTTAAATTTTCAACCTAATAATAAAACTAGTGTGAATTCGATCCCGAGTGTTTTCACTTTGTTTGTATTTATGATTATATGGTGCTCATTTCATGAGCACTTTGCTTCCCGTTAACAAATGTATTTGCTTCCTCATAGAGGAAGCATTAGTTATTTTTTTCAATAATAGACAAACCAAAGTCTTCATTTTGCTCAATTTAAAAATAGAAATTTACAAAATATACAAAATTACAAAATAATACAAAGAATGTTTTAAATACAAAGACAGATCAGACAAATCAAATTTTGTATTCGAAATGATAATTTTACAAGCTGGAAAAGGGAAGAGAAAAGTTCTGTCGCACCCTATCCCTTTCCCAGCTTAGTGATTTCTTCACAAAAATTGTCAGAATTACTCTATTTGAAAATTTATAATCAAATAGTCGTTTCTATTCGTGCGTCAACCTTGAATTATGTCGATGAAAACAGTTTTTCTGTTTAAAACTGATGATTCAGATATTATAAATGAGCATAACTTCCCTAATCTTCAATAAAGTGTATTATTATAGATCAATCGATTTGCCTCAAATCAAGAAATCTTTTCCGTTCTTGCATCAATTTTGAATCAACATAACTTTTTTATTCTCGCATCAACTTTAAATTATGAGAATAAGAAAACTTTTACGATAAAAAACGATTTTAAAAATATATAAATAACCATATATTTTCTACTCTCCAATAAAATGTATTAATATTGTAGGTCAATCGATTCGTCTCGAACCAAGGAATATTTCATATTCTTGCATCAACTTTGAAGTATGTTGAAGAAAAAAGTTTTACTATAAAAAACCGTATTTTCAAATATTATGCAGTACCATAGCTTCCTTACTATTCAATAAAATGAATCAATGTTATAAGTCAATTGATTCGTCTCGAACCAAGGAATCTTTTATATTCCTGCATCAACTTTGAATTATGCTAATGAAAAAAGTTTTACTATAAAAAACCGATCTTTAAAATATTATTGAGTGCTAAACAAATGCAATAAATATTTTTCGAAATCCTTTGGTCAGTTTCAAGATAATAGTTAGGGAAATAAGCTCTTCAAATTTCATCAATTTATCTGCAACCGTTTTCTAGTTCCGTGTTCACAAAAAAGCGTGACATCCACACATCCACACACACGCGCACACATCCGGACAATTGATCAAAACATTGTATTAGACATTTTTGAATTAGGGAGGGTTTAATTAAATGAATTTAAAAATTTTGAAAAATGTTACCATTACAAAGCTTCCACTATGAGGAAGCAATTTATAACTAAAAAGATAATCTACAGGAAAAAGTTTGTGCGAATTTGCAAAAATTACGTACATAAGTGAAGGACCCCCTCCCCCCTACCGTAACAAATCGTAACAAAATGTCTCGCCCCCCCCCCTTGAGCTGTTACATAATTCAAGTACGGTCCCTATAAAAAAGTAACTTAACCAACACTGAAGAAGCTTCATCAATAAAAGGATTTTTCAGATGAAATGAAAAATTATTCGTGCGTGTGATACGAAACAAAGGTTCAGCGCTCTTTAGTCCATTATTCCATTTTGCAGCGCCCGATTTTGCAAATGCTCGTTAATTTTAATTATCGCCTTGAATGGATGACAGCCTCGTTTAAATAGTTGCTCGCCTTTTCGACGAGAAAATCAACAAACGCATCGCAGACGTCTCTTCAAGTATGATTAATAGGCACTGAGATGTTTCATAAACTATTGTAACAGTATATAATGGAGAAAGGGTCATGGGGTGAGGCTTTCCACACTCATTTGCTGAAGAACGTTTGTCGCATAACATAGACCAGTGGAAATAGCCAACCAATTGCGAAAAATTCCGAAGGTGTTCAAAAAAATTGTATCTTTTTTTTCATATGTTGAACATAAAATCAAATTTTGCAAAACGTGATCTGGTCGGAAATTGCTTCAAAAAAATTAATTTGCACAATTTTTCGTCCATTGCTTCACGAAAATTCAAAACATTTTGCAAACGGAAGGTTTTGCAAAATGCTATTTCTGCTTTTTTTGCATTGAAAAAAGACTATTATATGATTATCAAAACTATATGCATAACGCAAATTATCGTTTTTTCAATTAATTTTGCATTTTTGCAGTTCGACTCAGAAAATTCCTGCAAGAATTACAAACGTTGGGTTTTTGGGTAGAAAATTTCGGAAATGTTGAAATCTACAAAATATTAAATTTTCAAAATGTTGCACGGCCGGTAACAATGTTGAAATTGAAATCAAACAAATCAGGTACATTGTTCAACTAGCCAAAAAATACAAACATTTCGCGAATCGTACATAAATCGTACGTAAATACATATTTTTAAAAATTATTCTCCAGATTAAATTCTCAAGGTGTTGTAAAAGGATTTTTTCTTACTATTGAAGGGTTCCATATAGTTTTCAACGGATTTACTGTTTCTTAATTGGATAACGCTATATGGGACCAATACTACGATCCATTGCATTATATATATATAACTTTTTGCAAAATTTCATTCTATGTTCAACACATAAAAAACACGTCTAATTCCACTGGTCTGAACAGTGACACTTCTATTCCAGTTGGGTACGATGTACCCCAAAGAGAATTTTCCACCTCTGTTTTGTCCTTTTGCTAAGTAGAATATCCACACACTCGCATTTCAGTTGAACTGCTGAAGTCATGAGAGGCACCAGTTCCAGTTGGATAGATAATTTGCGTCTCGTTGTGATTTAACGAGACGTAATCAAATAAAACTGCAACTCCAACAAACCGAGGCTCCCAAGCCTCTTTAACTCCTGTTGACTACGACTAAATGGATTTTCAAACTCTCTTGGAAATTCATTTAGCACGTGAGTCACTCCCTCTGAAGTTGTTATAAACTTCCTATTCAAAATCTTGTTTGCCTGGAAATCAGATTGGGGTGTTGAAATTCTTTATTTGAATACATTAGGGGTCTTCCATAAATTACGTTAACAATTTGAGGGCGGGGGGGGGGGGGGGGAAAAAAAAACCTCGTAACAGGACAATGGGAGAGGGAGGTCAGTGACTGCAAAATGAACGAAGCCGAGAAAATCGACGAAAACGGTTCGAAACTTTATTCGCGTTTATCGCGGATTCTTATTCATTTTCTGCATTTTTTGTTGTTGTTCTTTACTAATTTGCATACTATCTTTTCATTTTAGCGAGAAAATTTGTTTTAAAATGTTTATTAATTATCTAAAATGCAGTTAACGGTGGTGATAGGGATGATGAAATTCGAGAAAACGCCGTAACGGGCAGTTACGGCTCTCTTCGAATTACGGACCTCAGAAATAGGCCTGCCGTGATTTGAGAGAACGCCGTTCACGGAAAAAGAATATGAAAGAGTGGAATTATTATAAAATATTAGTCAATTATGAAATTATAATCATCATGGAATATTGCATATAAGATTATTATTAATATCCATAATTGTTTTATCTTTTTTACGCTCATTTTTAAATCAGCCAAATAGATATCAATGTTTTCTATTTCAATAAATTGGAAGTCGGTACTTAACAAAAAATCGGATATATATATATATATATATATATATATATATATATATATATATAACAATGTTATAAGTTTTATTTTCCATTGATAATAAATAATACGAAATTCTAATAATAAGTGCAGTTACGGCGCTTCTCGAATCAAAAACCTTTTTTCTCGGGGTTCGATGATTCCCGAGAACGCCGTAAGCACTTACGGGCCTCTCCGAAATCATGAAGGCTCGAAATCGCCGTCCAATAATTTTGGTAAAGTCCGTAACTGTTCGTTACGGCGTTTTCTCGAATTTTGACGTCACGTATTTAGTCGTCTCTGAATTACGCCTGCAGTTAACGGTCAGTTACGGCTCTCTCTCTCTCTCAAATCACAACTCGCCAATCTTTGCAGTTAACGGTGTTTTCCAAAAATAATGCGATAATTATTTTTAAAGTTATTAACAATATAAAAAAATTATTTTAATAGTCAGGTGTATCTTTTTTTCACGATTCCAACGATATCAAAAATTCATTTTTCGATTTTTTGCAGTTAACGGTGTTTTTCCAAATCACGGCAGCAGTGCAAGTTACGTTATGAAGTTAGATAATATTTAGTAGGTTTCCTGATGGTAAATTTTAATAAAGTTTGCGAAATAGACCAGTGGAAATAGCTAATTAATTAACAAAAATTCCGAAGGTCTTCAAAAAAATTGTATATTTGCTTCTTCGTATGTTGAACATAAAATAAAATTTTGCAAAACGTGATCGGGTCGGCAATTTGTCTAAAAAAATTAATTTGCAAAATTTGCCCTCCATTGCTTCACGAAAATTTAAAACATTTTGCAAACTTGAGTGAGTAATTATGAAGTCAGTCACTATGAATTTTCAAAACGTTCGTGATGCGGCAACATTATTAATTATAAATAAATTATTATTCTGTTAATCACTTCCCAGCAAAAATACCGAAGGTCTTGCAAAACCTTCAAAAACCCTCGAAAATTATATATCATGCAATGGATCGTAGTATTAGTCCCACATTGCGTTATCCAATAAAAAATAGTAAATCCGTTACAAACTATATGGAACCCTTCAATAGTAAAAAAAATCCTTTTGCAACACCTTGAGAATTTAATCTGGGGAATTATTTGAAGAAATATAACTTTCTTTATCATTATCAATGTTTCCAAGTAGTAGTTAGTTGTGATGTAGGCGGGGGGGCCCGTGAGGTCCCAACCCCTGGCGCTCAAGCTATAAAGCCTATTGTGCCATTTCCAAGTAGTAAACAGTTTGCAAAGCAAAAAATGCAAAATTAATTTAAAAAACTATAATTTGCGTCATGCATACAATTTTGAAAAAATATAATAGTCTCTTCTCAATGGAAAGAAGCAGAAACAACATTTTGCAAAACCTTCAGTATTTTCGCTAAGGAGTGATAAACAAAATAATAATTCGTTTATGATTAACAATGTTGCTAAGTTGTAAACACTTTACAAATATAATATGACATTGGTAATAAGTTCTTTATCACTCAGTACTAGTTGTAAAATGTTTGTAATTTTTGGATAGTTTACAAAAGTAACTAATTTGTTTAATTGTAATTTCAATATTATTGCCGGCCGAGCAACGTTTTGCAAACTTAATACAAGATAGTGACTGAGTTTATAATTATTCACTCAAGTTTGCAAAATGTTTCAAATTTTCGTGGAGCAATGGGCTGGGGGGGGGGGGGGGTGGGGCAATCTTTTCTCTATTAATTTTTTTTTAACGAATTACCGACCCGATCACGTTTTGCAAAATTTTATTTTATGTTTAACATATAAAAAAACAACTATACCATTTTTTTGAAGACCTTCGGAATTTTTGTTAATTGACTCGATTTTTATGTCTGATTCAACGGGTCTGAAAAGTAAAAAAGGATTTATTCCGCTATTTTCGTGAAATATTACCCTGTTTCCTATGTTTTGATTTTGGGCTATGCTGCTATTACTTTTCCCATTTTTTGAAGATTTATTTTTTTTCTGATTTCAAAAAACTTACATTGTTCTCCCTTTTTCTCGTTTGTACGCTTTAATGTGATCTTAATTAATAGAACCCAATAAGAAACTTCAACTACTTTTGGTTGAAAAATCTACTGTTATATTTTTGGTTCGAAATTTATCTCGGTTGATTGAAAATTCTATTTTTCTTGATATTTGGTTGAAAATTGTATTATTTCGTTGAAAATGCAATTTTTTAAAAAAAGTAGTCTTTTTGGTCAAATATTTAGCTACTTGATTGAAATTGGAACTGGTTTGTTGAAAATTCATTTTTTGGTTGAAGGTTAAGCTCTTTGGTTAAAAATGTAACTATTCCATTTTTAGAATAATAAAAAACTTTTTATTTTCGAGAGGGAAAATATCCCCGATAGGAGTGAAAACATTAAAATTACACGTAAAATTCGAAGTCAATTTGTGATATCCTTTCATGCTCATGAATGTCATTTTTGACGAATATCAAGAGTTGGGATAAGTTGCTCTTTTGACTAGCTACAAGGATAGCCGGACTACCTTAACCTGCTTTGGTTGAGGATTTAACTATTTTGTTGAAATTTCGTCTTTTTTGCTTGAAATAACTGTTTTTTCTTTTATCCTGCTGTAAGTAAACGGATTCAAACGAATAGGAATTGGCGGATTCAAACGGATAGAAAGTTTACATCCGTTTGAATGAACATTTTGCATCCTTTTGAATTTGTTAGATTTTAAAATCTTAATGCGTTTGAATAAATTTCAATACGTGAAGTGGAATTAAAACCGCCCTATCCGTTTCAGTCTTAACTTTTTTATCCTCATCTATCCGTGAGATGGTATCCTATTTATCCGTTTTAATCCGATCTCAAGGAAAAATCCTTATGTATCCTTTTTAATCCATCTTCAAGTGAAAATAAACTATCCATATCTATACGTTTAACTCCGTCTTCAAGTAAAAATATGTTATCCATATCTATCCGTTTCAATCAGTCTTCAACTGGTAATACTCTATCCACGTCCATCGAAAATGATAAGAAATGATTGGCACAAATTAAGATTCTATTCGTGATAGTTCAGAAGGAATGTCAAAGAAGGTCGCGGATAGAAGAGGCTAGGGTGACGAATAGAAAATCATGTATTCGAACGGATAGAAAATATATATTGCGGGGAACGGATTAAAGAGGATAAGTAATGATTGGCACTAACTAAGACTCTATCCGAGTTGCATAATGAGGAAAATCAAGTAGGTCACGGATAGATAAGGATAGGCTGACGAATAAAACAATGTGGATCAGAACGGATGGCCAATTCTTTCACGATTCATGAGGATACAGGCGCGGATCCAGAGAAGGGCTTTAGGGGGGGCCATCCAATAATTCCCCTTCCCCTCCACTCTTAAGGGGGAGGGGAAGAAGGTAATAATCATTTTAAAGTTATTTATTTGCTTTGAATGTTTATTAAAAATTATATAAATATATTATTCACAAATCTTATAAACATAGTAAACAAATGTTTCAATAAAAACCATGTTTTTATATTTACAAGCTGAGTCTTGCATGTCATGGTATAATCATTATTTAACAAGTATGAAATACTCATAAAATTTTCGAAGTCAAGCATAAAGTATAAAGCGATTATTTTTAAAGAGCAAAATTAAGGCGTATATTTCCACTCTTTGCGATATTCATATTCCCGGTTGAAATCCTGGCTGAGGCAGATTTTTTCTTTTTCTTAAAAATTATTTGTCTGAAGTAATCGTGTTAACGAATCAAAATTGGTATTAATTATAAATTTACTCTATTAATTTCAATGATCTAAATTGAAAAATGAATCAACAAATACATAAATCTTTAAAATTATATAATTTTACGCAATTTTAAGTTAGAAAAATTAAAAATTGAAAAATTATAATTTTTTTCAATTGAACACTTTTTAAATTAGAAGTTCAATTATTTTAAGATTAAATCGCTTTGAATGAATGATTATTCAATTGTTATTTATACATTGAAATTTGTTTTGAAATCTTTCAAAACGTTCTCTTAAAAATATGTTTTTTTTACTGGAAAATCAATTTTTTCCAAATTTATAACTGTTCAATTTTTATTTGTTCATCAAAATTTGCGTCGGTTTTAAAATATTTTTAAATATTCTGTTGAAATTAATTTTTCAAAATAAAAATCATTCGAAAATTTTCCCACGAATCTTAAGACAATATTTGTATTATCTTAAGACCTTACAAAATCCTTAAAAGCTTAAAAATTTTATTTAAAAACTTCTAAATATATCTCCTCAACTTACTCGAATTTTTTCTGAATCGATACATTTTTAATTGTTATTTACACACCAAGATTCAACATTTTCACTTGCATTAAAAAATTGTTCTTTTTTTTTTAATTAATAATTTTCATAATTGAATTCGTTAAAAATGGTATATTTTCGACTGAAACAGCAGATAATTTATAAAGTTTCAATCGGAAGTTTACATTTTGTTAACTACTACGGATTTCGAATTGAAACAGTTCAATTTTAACGTCAAAATCTGTAAATTGTTTCATTTCATCAGATTCAGAATCGTGCTATAAAATCAATCAATTATTGTTCAATTGCGAATACACGAACTACAGTTTAATTTTTAAAATCATTACTTAATTTATATTTACAGTTGATCAACTTAAAACATTTTTTGTCGAAAATTTTCAGTTTCGAAAGATATTAATCGTGTATTGTGTCAGTCTTCAAAACTGCATTTCAACATTCTTTTAATTGAAAATGTACCCTCAAAAATAAACATGTAAAATGGAAAATTTGGATCGTAAAAGATTTTCGAATTCCACATTGCAAACTGAATGTTTTCATAATTGAAAAAGTTAACAACTGAACTTAGCATTTAAAAAAAAGTTGAAATGAAACTTATGTTGAATTGCATTATATATCTTGTGACATGAAATTTGTGATATTTCAAGTGATTGGATAGGTTTTTCTTTGAAAAACTTGTAAAAATACCGGTCAAAAAATAAATTCACTGTTCATCTCCTGGTTTCCCGGACATTGAAGTCTTCAAATTAACACAATAAAAACTCTGGGATAAATTTTGCTGCACCCAATTTTAACATGGGGTTCCATCTCGCTCGGAGTTGGGCTACGAAACTATCACTTATTGTTCTTGCCGCAAAAACTGTAAAAACAATTGACTACAGGTGACTTTTCATACCCCAAATCCAAGGGAAACGATACCTTTTGTAGTGGTACCATTCACACTACCAAGACTAATTTTTTTTTAAGGGAAATGGTACCCTGAAATTAGCTTTAGATTCACACTTTGTTTTTTCTGTGAAATTTCTGTTCAATATAGCAAACACATTTTAATGTTTTTGAAAATATTGATAAATTCCAAAATAGTAAGCTTTCTCCGAAGTTTTTGACTTCTTTTTAAGGGTATTTTGACACCTTATGTTTTTTTTTTTTTTAATTACACTAATTTTCCCATTTTTTAATATATGCAGTTAAGGTAGACATCCCAGTAATCGTGACCTTAGTCCCAGTAATCGTGATGGCAATTTTCTTGCTTTTTATGTGTGTAAATTCGTGAAGAGTAATATAGTCTTCAAATATCCTATTCGTCTGAATTCAGCGAAAATATTTTAGGGGACCTTATTCATTTGAAAGTGTCAACAGTTTCAGTGTCGGCCAATTCATTTTAATCCGCTAGATTTTAAGTCAAGCTCCAATTCGCCAGAATTCGCAGCTCGAATACACTTAAAAACTGGCCTATTCAATCGAATTCATAAGGTATAACTCAAGCGTGGGCGCATATAGGATTTGTTGTTAATATATATTAATGTTTTCTGTAGCTCACTTTTGTCCTCTGGGCTTACACACTTGGGATCGCTGGTTCGAGACTCGATGCATGCAATTTTTATTAATTTTTTTCGAAATTACCTTGACCACGAATTAAGGCAAATTGACAAGCATTCAATTCGCGCTGGCTCAGTTCGTTTCAACGAATCAGAAAGCAGAATTCGGGCAAATTTAAGCATGTTAACTCGCCGCAATCCTCCCGAATTAGTTTCGTTTTGCTGGGATAGTAAACTTCATTTTTTTTTTTTTAAATGGTGGGGGGGGGGGTTGGGGGGGGGGGGGCAAGCCGCCGTGGCCCCCTCTCTGGATCCGCGCCTGTGAGGATAAGTATTGACTGGCATGGATAAGTATCGCATCCGTGCTTGATAACAAGGAAAGTCTCAGTAGATCGCGGATAGAAAAGGATAGGTTGCCGGATAGAAAATTATGGATTGCAACGGATAGGAAATATAAATATTTTGCCTATCAGTTTCAATCCATAATTTTTCTTATTTATATTGTGGAGAAAGGATTGAAGAGATTGAGTAATAATTGGCACGGATTAAGATTCTATACATGTCACATAACGGGAAACACCAAAGTAGGTCGCGGATATATAAGGATAGGATGACGGATAGAAAATTATGGATTAGAACGGAAAGCCAATTCTTTCTGTTGAGAAAGGATTGAAGAGGATAAGTAATGATTGGCACGGATAAGTATTCTATCCGTGATAGCTAACAAGTAATGTCAAAGTAGGTCATGGATAGAAAAGGATAGGGTGACGGATAGGAAATTATGGATTGGAACGGATAAGCCATATGTTTTGTGGAGAACGGATTAAAGAGGATAGGTTATGATTGGCACGGATGAGTGTCGTATCCGTGATGGATATTAAGGAATGTCAAAGTAGGTCTCGAATAGACGAGGATAGGGTGGCGGATAGAGATTCATGGATTAGAACGGTGAGAGAATACATGTTTCAGAGAAAGGATTAAAGAGGATAAGCATTGATTGAACCGGATGAATTTTTAATCTGTAATAGGTGTCGAGACCAAATCTAAGTGTTTGGCGGATATATAAGGATTGAGTCGCGGAAAAAGAATGAAACGTATAAACATAAACACGGATAGTAATACACAAAAACGGATACAGAAAAACAAAAAGGATAGTTACACCGCATAAGATTATTATTCAAACGGGCCACTTTAAACCGCTTTTTCAAAAATTGTTTGTTTGTTTGTTTGGTGATTCAACATTTGAGTTGAAACTTGATATTTTTGGTTCGTAATTTCGACTATTTTTATGAAGTCATATTTTTGGTTGGAAATTCAACTATTTTTATGAGAATGTAACTATTTGCTAAAAAATTAACTTTTTTGTTGAAAATTAACTTTTGTTGTTAAAAATTAAATTTTTTATCTGAAAACTTCTCTATTCTTTTTTTCGTTGAAAATTTATCCTTTATATGTTGAAAATTTAACTATTTGGTAGAAAATTCGTGTATTTAGTTGAGGATTCGTCTTTTTTGTTAGAAAATTAATATTTTTTTTTAAATTCATCTTTTTGGTCGCGGATTCGAATATTTGGTTAAAAATTTGTATTTTTTGATTGAATCCAACTACTAGAAAACCTTTTCAGTGAAAAATTCGTCTTTTATTGTAGAAACGTCATCTTTTTTATGGTAGAAAAGTAGTTTTTCTTAGTTGAAAATAAACCATTTTTTGAACATTCATATTTTCAGTTTGGAAATTCAACTCTTATTTTGTTGGAAAGTGTTGTTTTTTGTTTGAAAATTCATCATTCTTGGCAAACAAATTTCTGTAGAGGGTTCAGCTATTGTTTTGGAGATTCGTCTTTTCTGGTTGCAAATTTAACTATTTTGTATCATTTTTTTTTGTAGAAAATTTAAATATTTTGGTAAAAAATCAAACTATTTGGTTGGGAATTAATTTTTTTTTCAAATTCATATTTTTGTTTGCGGATTCAACTATTTGGTTAAAAATTCGTATTTCTGGTTGAATTCAAGTACTAAAAAACCTTTTTTAGTTGAAGATTCAATTATTTGTTCAGAGACTCATTTTTCTTGATTGAAAATTCGTCTTTTATATATAATACTTCACACTATACTGGGTGTTTTTTTTTTAACTTGAGGCATCGAAATATCTAAAAAAATACGCATCCTTCGAAAAAAATACACGTGATGAAAACTTTTTATTTTTGAGGGGGAGAAGCGACTTCGAAAAAATGTGTTAAAGACTGGAGAATCCATTTCTATTGTAAGACTATAAACTCTGCGCACCTGGCGGCATATGTTATGAACTACTCGGCACAAATAAGGAATTTTACCAAAATATTTTTTCGAACGAATGGTGTATGAAGTCATTTCAAAAATATGTTTCTTCACTTGAAGAAAATATTCATTGGACATAAATCGCTTCACTCTGTTTATTAAAAGAAATGTATCTTCCATGTGAATAAATTATTACTTGAGTGAGCAAATTACTTTATTCGACTAATGACACGTTCTATTAGAACAACAGTATCAATCCCCTTGTATGAAAGAAATATCGCTTTCACTTAATTCTTTGATTCATCTTTGATTCAAAGAAACCAAAATATTTGTTTCACTCATCGGTGAGTTACTTATTTCAAATGAAATATTTTTTAATTCAAAGGCTCAAAATTATTGAACTAAAAAAATATTCCTTTGGATGCGAAAGCAAGATTCAAGGAAACTAGGTTCTCAGTTTCAAAGACATCAATTCCTTGAGTTAATTCCGAGGTTAATTCTCTCATATTCTGAGGCCAAGAAATAATTATTTATTCCAAAGAAATGGCGCCCAAAGAAATGATTCCTTTGAATCAATGCACGAGTTTGTTGCTTTTAAACAATATTCAGTACAATTAAGTAAACGATTTTTGGCTCAAATGAATACAATCAAAGAAAGGCATTTCTTTAGATCCAACTTTTTTTTTCTCAGTGTATATAATATTTCTGCCTGGGGAATTATACCCTGTTACATTATATCATCTCTAAATGAGATTTTTAAAACTAATTTTCAAGGAAAATAATGATCTTACTTGTTTCACATTTTGATATCAGAATTTGACATCGGGTGTTCCAATTATCAAATACAATAAGTAAATAAAAAAAGTTACTTAGGGAGATCACCCTACAGTAGATAATGATCCTACAGTAGATAATCATTAATTATGAGCACGAATATAAGTGACATAATCCATTCTAATTTCAATATAATACCACGTATCATGTCTTAACTACTAAATAGATTAAATTGTTCATTTTACATACATTAATATTTTAAATTAATGATTATCTACTGTAGGATCATTGTCTACTGTGGAGTGGTCTCCCCTATTATACAAAAATGTGAAACATGTAAGACAAAATTATTTGCCTTAAAAATGAGTTCAAGAATTTTCATTTAGTTATTTACAATGATGGTAATATAAAAGGGGATAATTTTATATGTACAAGAATTTAATATATGTATTTTCAAGATTTTCAGAAAATAAAAACAACAAGAAAAATAGAGTACAAAAATAATACAACTTTCAGTGCTTTTTATAGGACCCGCTATTCAGAAAAAGGGTTTTTTGAATATAAGATGGAAAAATTTGCATTTTTATAAATAAAATAATTAAGATATTCCACATTTAGAAGCACCTGGAACTATGTATTCGATTTTTGAATAGTTTGAATCAATTAATAATCTTGTAGAATAATTTAAATGAAATTGTATGAAATTTTTAATAACAATTTGGCTTTAGGGATGTGTTTTAGCACAGAAATGGCTCTTGCCAATAATTTATTGATTCTGGAAACCACAAATTAGGTTTCCGGTCGAATTACAAATTCGATATTTTTGGTAGGTTGGACGGCCCTTTCATCGAAAATATACATTTTTCGAAAATGAAATCTTTCAAATATTTTCGCAAATTTTTCCATGCAAAATTTAAGCATTGCATATCGTTTGTGCCCATTGTCATTTTTTTTATCCTTCTAATCGTCTACAGACTTTAAAGCGTTCGTTCGTTCGTTGGTCTTTTAGTCAAACAAAAGAACCTCAGTGAGATAAATCACTGCAGGGCCCTGAAGGCCCAAGGGTGTAATTTACCTGACTAGAAACAAACCATCGTTCGTTCTTTCAACCCCTTGACGACACTTTAAAATGTTCCAATATTTTTTGCATGCATTCCACAATTACCTGTAATATTATGTTTTCTGAAATTTTCTATTTTGCTTCCTCATAGACTCATAGAGGGAGGTTTGTAATGACCTAAATTTTCAAAAATACTTTTTCGACATATTTTGATATAATTCGACCCCAGGAGCTTGAAAATAAAATTCAAAAAAATGTCCATGTGTGTGCTTTGCGTGTAACTTTTTTTCTGTTCATTATATCTCAAAAAGTAAAAGAAATGAAATTTGGATGAAGTGCAGCTCCGATTTATATCCAGGTCTGATAGGATTTTGAGCTAAATCGTCCATTTAGAAGTAGTTTTCCTTGCGTTTAGAGATTTGAAAAGAAAAATGTTAACTTGTTTATATAAAAAAAAAACTTTTTTGATGTTCAAGAAGATACAGCAATACGATGTCTAGCGTATTTGTTCGCGTCTCTGAGACGCATCGATCGACCTATTATTGAAACTTTCATGGCCAACAAATGGTTTATTCTGTTTGTATAAGAAAAACTTTTTTCATATTCGAAATACGACAATATTATATTTAGTCTATTTGTTCGCGTCCTTGAGACGCATTGATTGACCTATTGATAAACCTTTTATTACCCACCAGTACCGATTTATGAAGTTTCACAAAAATCGGTTCTTCTGCTTAGATGAAAACAAACTTTTCTCATATTCAAAAGACGACAATGTTACAAATAGAGTATTTGTTGCGTCCTTGAGACGCATCGATTGGTCTATTGGTGAACCTTTTATGACCGTACCGATTCATGAAGTTTAAAAAAAATGGTGTATTCTGGTTATATAAGAAAAACTTTGTTCATATTAGGAGTACTACATTACTATATCTGACATGTTTGTTCGCGTCTTCAAAACTCGTCGAATGACCTAGAAATACCGATTTATAAATTAAAAAAAGATGTTCTTTATTTTGTTCATTTAAGGAAAACTTTTTTAATATTGGGAATACAACTTTAATGTATATAATATATTTGTTCACGTCTTCGAGACGCATCGATTGCCGAAAATAGAAACTTTTTATACGATCTACCATAACCTACCAATATCGTTTTTAAAATTCTCAAGAAAATTAGGTTCATTATTTATAAGAGGATTTTTTTATATTGGGAATATAACAGTACTGCATTCCATGTAATTGTTCGCGTCTTCGAGACGCGTGGATTGATCTTTTGACGAACTATCGAAGACCATTATTGATTAATCAATAGCTACTCAGAAAGTTTCGAGAAAAGTTATATTGTTTCTATGAGGTCTTAATTTGAAATATAAAACTACCGTAGGTTGAAAAGTTATTCATTGTAGCAGAACACATATTAATTGAAATTTTCATGTACCCTCTGATTATCTGAAAATAAAATTTTCGGAAAGACAGAAACATTATCTTCAAAAATATTGAAATTATCCATTTTTTTTGTTAGGGGAAACCTCCCTCTATGAGGGAGCAAATTTATTTGATACTTATGATACTTATACTAATGAGTACTTCGCAGCCGTATTATTCATTTTAAATAGATTTTTATAGATTTTGTAAAGATTGCATGAGATTATCAGACAATCAGTATTGGAATAAATAATAGAAAAGTATCGGAAGATTTAATGCAAAACATAGAGAAACTACAAAGAAACCATTTATTTTCAATCATGATTGAAAATAAATCATTTAAAAATTGGTGAATTCCCTTGATATTTTTAAAATCGCTTTAAATTTAATTCAAATCTATGAATATCATTTCGAATCACTTTCAATCCATTAGAATCTTTGAAATATGTTAAAATTGGTTAAAATAAGTGTTGGGTAAGTTACTTTTTTTTATTAACTAGTTACAGTTACATTACTTAGCGAAAAAGGTAACTAGTTACAGTTTCAAGATAAAGTAACTTCAAGTTACCTAAAAAGCTACTTTTTCATTTCTCTGATTTTATAATTGAAAAATCAAAAGAACTAAGATAATTCATGAAAACTTCATTTAAAAAGAAACAGGCATTAGTTTATACGAATAAAAAATACAGAATATCAGATTTTGAACGGGTCTTGTTTTTCCGTACTGTTCGGTAGAATCGGCAGAATTAATTGTTTCATTGACTTATTGTCATCAGCCATTAGAAATGATTTTTCATATTGAATTTCAAATTGAAATCATGATTCACGTATTTAATTATAGCAATTCTATTTGGGGATCGATCACCAAAAATCGAAAGTCGAATTTTTACAGGTAATAATTTGGACCATTCTATAGTGACCAGAGTTGGATAGTAGCTTGTTAAAGGTAATTAAGTTACTGAAAAGTTAAGTTATTTGTAACTTTCAGAATAACATCGTTACTATTTTAAATATAATTTGTAGCGTAACTTAATTACAATTTTTTTCAGTGACTTGGAACTTTTATTTTAGTTACTATTAAGAGAGGTTTATGGGTCAGTTATGGGTAGAAAATGAATCTAATTTGGTTGAGGATTCAGCTATTTTGTTGAAAATTCGTGTTTTTCGGTTGAATTCAACTGTGTTTGATTTCAAATTAAATTCTTTTTTTGTTGAAATAATATGAACTACTATAACTTTCGTTGAGAATTCATCTATTTTGATTAAAAATTCAAATACGTGGTTGAAAATTCACGTATTTTGTTCAAGATTCAAATATTTTTGTTGAAAGTTCAACTGTTTGGTTAAAAGGGGACTTTTTTGTTGAAAATTTATATTTTCGGTGTGGAAATTTAACTGTTTCATTTTCTTGAATTAAGAATTCAACTATTTTGGTAGAAAATTAATTCGATTTGTTTGAGGTTTCAGCTGTTTTGTTAAAAATTCTTCATTTTTGGTTGAATTCAACTGTGTTTGATTTCTAATTAAAATCTTTTTTAGTTGACATAATAGCAACTATTATATTTTCTGTAGATAATTTATGTCTTCTGTTAAAAAGTATTGTTTTTGATCTAAAAAATAATATTTTTCCGTAAACAAATGTCTGTAAAGGGTTCAGCTATTTTTTGGAAAATTTGTCTTTTCTGGTTGAAAATTTAACTACTTGAGAGAAAGTCGAACTGCTTTTTTGAAAATTCAGTTGTTTGGTTGAAGATTCATCATTTTAGTTGAAAATTGATCTCTTTGGTTGAAAATGTAATTATTTTGTTTCAAACTCGTTTTTTGGGGGGTGGTGGGGGTTAGGAAATTCAAACATTTTGGTAGAAAATTCGACTATTTGATTGAAAATTAACTTTTTGTTGAAATTTTGTTGTTGTATGAATATATTAACCATTTGGTTGGAAATTCATGTATTTCGTTGAAAATTCAACTATTCTGGTCAAAAGTCCGAGTATTTGGTAACATTTTTGTTGAAAATTCATATTTTCGGTTTGAAAATACAACTGTTTGAGGAAAATTTAACAATTTAGTTAAAATTGTCTCTCTTGGTTCATAATTTTTTTGGTTGAAAATTCAACTATTTTGGTACAAAATTAATCTAATTTGGTTGAGGATTCAGCTATTTTGTTGAAAATTTGTCTTTTTTGGTTAAGAATTCATTTTCTTAAAAATGCAACTACTTTGGTAGAAAGTTCAACTAGTTGGTTGAAAAATAACAAAACTTTTTTGTTGAAAATTTACGTTTTCGGCCTAAAAATATAACTCTTCTATTGAACAGTGTTGTTTTTCTTTTGAAAATTCATCTCAAAAAGCTCTGCAGAGGGTTCAGTGTTTTTTGAAAATTCGTCTTTTCTGGTTTTAAAAACTACATGGTTGAAATTTGAATTGCTTTCTTGAAACTTCTGTTTTTTGTATGAAGCTGCATAATTTTTGTTTAAAATTCGTTTTACTTTATAGAAAATTCAAATATTTTGGTAGAAAATTCAACTATTTGGTTGAAAATGAACTTTTTGGTTGGAAATTTTACTCTTTTGTTGAAAGTTATTCTTTTTGGCTCGAGAATTCATTTTCTTTGTTCAAAGGTGTTCTTTCTGATTTAAAAATATTAATTGCTCCCAGTAAAAAAAATTTTATCTCTTTTGGTTAAAAATACAGCTGTTTGGTTAAAAAATTTGACTGAAAAATCTTTGTTGGTTGGGAATTCAACTCGTCTGTAATCAGCCCCTCGCTTATCAAGCTCTAATTAACCGGAAAGGAGAAAATAATTTGCAATATTCCAGAAAATTGAAAAAATTTAAATAATGGTATACAGAAGAAGTTTGGTAGAAAAAGTTTCAATTTAATGGTTTATTTAAGTTTGAATATTTTAGGTTTGTTCGACAAGGTTCTAGCTCGTTAGGATCTGTTTTTTTTGCACAACCTTGATCAGTTTGAAGTTTTCTGTCTGAATTTATAATTTTCTGCTTCGCATTCTTCTTACAAAGCAATTTGAATCTCAAGGAGCTTGGAGATATCTAGTTTAAAATTTTATATTTTGTTCTGTGTTTAAGAATAAATATTCCATGAAGCATTCGTCAAGGAAGATTTTATTTAGTAAGGAAATTTTGAGACTCATTTTACAGAATAAGAAGAGACGAAAGGAGAACGATTTAATGGGAGAATTATCGAATTACATTTTCTGACTTTTCAATTTCGAGGTTCTTAAGCCAGATTAAGCACGTGAGACTTTATCGAGAAAGATTAGAGTCGATTGGATTCGTGGATGAGCGAAATCGGAAAGTTCTTGAATATGCTTCATTTGCTCCTTTTTGCACCTTGGAAGATTTCACTCTTCTATTCTCGTTTGCAATTTAATAATCTTTATTTTACTTTTACATAGTATTTTTAGGCTCAAAAATTATAATATTCGGTAACAGTCTAATTGAATTTAGAAATTAAGTTTATTAAACTTAAGAAATTGCAATTAGATATTTTTAAATATTGGGACGATTATAATTCGAATAATTTTAACGTTTAAATATCCAAAAGTTTATAATTGTTTTATAGAATATTAATATATAATATTGAACAAATAATCAAAGATGTCAACGACTTTTGATTTAAAACTTGATAATAATAATGATTTATTTGTGCTAGAATGAGCAATTTTGAAAGTATTTTCGCTTAAAAATATTTATTGCATGTTTATTGAAATTTTTTTTTTAAAACTCATCGGTCATATTTTGAAATCTGCATCAGGGATATGAATGGAAAATTAGAAAATGGTCTCAATTTTATGAAAATGGTTTCAATTTGATGAAAATGGGTATCCTTAAGTTTCTAAAGTCGCTCAATTAAAACATATTTCTAAATTCAAAACAGCAGATTCATTATGTGAATTAAGAATCTAGAAATATGTGTGTTTGAAGATGAAAAATTTTAATTCATTCAATTTTAATAATCTATGAATGAAAATTCTTAAATTTGGTAATGACTCAATAGTTTTCAATTGTAAATCTTCCAAACTGAAGACATTTCAAATGTAAATCTTCAGAATTACAACATTTTTAATTGTAAAACTTTAAACTTGCATAATTTCTTATTGTATTTTTTCAAAAATAAAAACTTTTCAGTCTTTAATTTTCAAGATTCATAATTCAATGTTCTACAAATCTACACAATTGAAGAGTTAAAATTAGAAATTCTTGAATTTTAAAGATATTTGCAGAATTGCAAAGTATTCATATTTCGAAATTTAAATGTGAAGGTATGTAATTATGAACGTTTTTTTAGTAGTTCAATTTTGAAGATTTATAATTAAAAATTTTTCAATTTGGAAAAAAATGAAGCAATTTTGAATGCTCGTTTGGAATACTTCCATTTCAAAGATTTAATATTGAAGAGTATTCAATTATGAAGACTTAAATATTAAACTTATTTAATTTCAAAGATGTAGACATGAAAATTCTTAAATTTTGTCAAGAATTTTCAATTCAAAAACTTCTAAATTCAAGAAATTGCAAATGTAAATCTTCAGAATGACAGCATTTTTAATTGTAAAATTAAGAACTTGCATAATTTCATATTGTAATTTTCCAAAAATAAAAGCTTTTCAAGTGTTAAATTTTCAAGATTCATAATTCAACGTTCTACAAATTCTAAAAATTATTTTTCTAAACATTTCTAAAAAAAAAATTGTTCTAAAAAAAAAAGTTCTAAAAATTATTCAATTTTAAAGATTTAAATTTGAATCCATGTAATTTTGAACGTTTTTTTCAATAGTTCAATTTTGAAGATTTACAATGAAAAATATTTCCATTTTTAATATTTGCAGTTGAAGACTCTTTATAATTCAATGTTGGTAATAGGAAACGATGCAATTTTCAATACTTTTTTCTTATAGTTTCATTAAAAAAAATAAAAACAGTATTCAATCATGAAGATTTGAAATTAAACTGAATTCAATTTTAAAGATGTATAAATAAAAATTATGAAATTTTTTCAAGAATTTTTAATTCTAAAACTTCCAAATTTCAAAAATTACGAATGTGAATCTTCAGAATCACAGAATTTTTAATTGTAAAACTTGAAACTTGCATAATTTCTTATTGTAATTTTTCAAAAATAAAAACTTTTGATATCTTCAATTTTCAAGATTTACAATTTAAAGTTCTACATTTTTGAAGAGTTACAATTAAAAATTCTTCAATTTCGAAAATTCATGCAGAATTGCAAATTATTTAATTTTAAAGATTTAAATTCAACTAATTTAACGTTTTGTTGGAATAGTTTAATTTTGAAGATTTATAATTCAAAATTTTTCAATTTGGAAAATTTAAAATTGAAGAATCTTCAATATTGAATGTGTCTAATAGTAAATTATGCAATTTGAATGCTTTTTGGAGTAGTTCGATTTCAAATATTAAAAAATTAAAAGTATTCAGTCATGAAGCCTTAAATTGAAATTTCTTTAATTTTAAAGGTTTATAAATAAAAATTTCTAATTTTGGTTCAGTGTCAAGAGCTTTCATTTCTGAATCTTCCACATTGATGAAATTTCAAATGTAAATCATCGAAATTCCAAAATTTTAAATTGAAAAACTTAAGACTTGCATAAGTAAGTTTTCAAAATTTTAAATTCTTCAATGTTGAAGATTTACAATCCAAAGTTCTACACTTTTGGAGAGCTACAATTAAAAATTCCTGAATTTAAAAAATATAAATAATAATTCAAATAATTCAATTTCTAAGAATCGAATTTAAAGTTTGAAATTCTTCAATTTTCACAATATGCAATTTGAAATTATTCAATCTTAAAGATTTACAATTGAAGATTCATTCA
>CAKNXH010000110.1:167507-218161 GCA_932178445.1 Andricus quercusramuli
ATGGATTTGTTGAATTTTCCGTCTAGAAGATTATTTTTCAACTAAAAAAAATGGGAATTTACAATAAGAATGTCTAAAAATAATTATATCTTCTATTTTTAGAAGAATTAAGTATATGGTCTGAATAGTTGTGGAATATGTAATTTCCTTTACAGGGTTGTTTTCGACTCTAGTTGAAAAATATACTGTATTATTTTGATGGCAAAAGTCGATTTCTATCAGACATGGGATTTTTATTGGACAATAAATGGTATAGGAACTCTCCGTCGAACTCTCGTCCGTTATGTAAGGTTCAAGATATTTTTCAATGCTTCAGATAGAATTACGTCTTTAATATCGCTGGAGGGTGAAGCTTAATTGTCTTGTCAGGAATTCTATACAGCTGCGAGGATAAGTGTATCGGATCCGACATATCGTTTTTACTTTTCCTTTTGTTTTTCCTTATTTTTCTGGAATTTGCTCCTGATGGTTGGCCTTTTATAAGTACATATAGTTTCAGTAGAGTGGTCTAAAAATTCAACTCCTTTTAAGAAAAAATTGTAAAAAGTACTTGTTATCAACTTTTTGTAAATTCAAGTTTCGACACCTTCAACCTACTTGTATTGTGTCCGGAAAATCTCCCAAAAAAGCAAAATAAAACAGATTTTTCAAATCATATAATTGATCAAACTTCCGTACTCTTCAATAGAATTTATTCAATATTATAGGTCAATCGATTCGTCTCGTATCAAGTAATCCTTTCCGTTCTTGCAACAATTTTGAATTCTGTTAATGAAAAAATTTTAACAGTAAAAAACCGAGTTCTTGAATATTATACATGATCATGATTTCCACACTCTTCTCTAAAATGTATTAATATTATAGGTCAATCGACTTGTCTCGAATTAAAGAATCTGTTCTATTCTTAAATTATGTGAATGAGCTAATTTTTATTATATAAACAGATTTTTCAAATAATATAAATGACCATAACTTCTTCACTCTCTGATAAGATGTATTAGTAATATAGGTCTATCAATGTTATGATGATGAAACAAGTTTAATTATAAAAAAACGATTTTATAATTATTATACATGACCATAACTTCCTTACTCTTCACTAAAATGTATTAATATTATAGGTCAATCGACCCGTCTCGAATTGAAGAATCTGTTCTATTCTGGCATAAAGTTTAAATTATGTGAATGAGAAAATTCTCACTATTAAAACAGATTTTTGAAATAATATAAATGACCATAACTTCCGTACTCTCTGATAAAGTGTATTAGTATTATAGGTCAATCAATGTATTAATATTCTAAGTCAATCAATTCGTCTTTAAATAGGGAATGTATTGATATAGGTCAATCGACTCGTCTCGAATCAACGAATCTTTTCTATTCTGGCATGAACTTTAATTTATGAGAATGAAGAAAAAATTTTGCTATAAAAATCTCTAAAATCTTAAAAAATAATCCTGAAAAAATCTTAAAAACCTTTCCGTATGTGCAACACTTTTGAATTATGTTAATGAAAATGTTCAATAATAAAAAAATCGTGTTTTCAATCATCTAAAATGACCATAAACTCCTTACTTTGCTGCAATATGTATCAATATTATAGGTCAATCGACTCGTCTGGAATCAACGAATCTGTTATATTCTGAAATATATCTGTATATGCAACAATTTTTAAACTATGTTAATGAAAAAGTTTAAATATAAAAAAACTGATTTTTCAATTATTATACATTACCATAACTTCCTTACTCTCCTTGAAAGTGTATTCATGTTATAGGTCAATCGACTCGTCTCAAACTAAAGAATATGATCTATTCTGGCATGAACTTTGAATTAGGTGAATGATAAAATTATCACTATTAAAACAGATTTTTGTAATAATATAAATGATCATAACTTCCTTACTCTCCGATAAAGTGTATTAGTATTATAGGTCAATTAACGTATTGATATTCTAAGTCAATCGATTGTCTCTAATCAAGGAATCTTTTCTGTTCCAGCAACCCAGCAACAATTTTGAATTATGTGTATGAAAAAGTTTAACTATAAAAAAACGATTTTTCAAATATTATACATGACCATAACTTCCTTACTCTTCACTAAAATGTATTAATATTATAGGTCAATCGACCCGTCTCGAATTGAAGAATCTGTTCTATTCTGGCATAAACTTTAAATTATGTGAATGAGAAAATTCTCACTATTAAAACAGATTTTGGAAATAATATAAATGACCATAACTTCCGTACTCTCTAATAAAGTGTATTAGTATTATAGGTCAATCAATATATTAATATCATAAGTCAATCGATTTGTCTTTAATCAAAAAAATCTTTTCCGTTCCTGCAACAATTTTGAATTATGTTGATGGAACAAGTTTAACAATGGAATACCGATTTTTCAATTATTATAGATGACCATAACTTCCTTACTCTTTACTCAAATGTATTATTATTATTATAGGTCAATTGACTCGCCTTGAATCAACGAATCTGTTCTATTCTGACATAAACTTTAAATTATGTGGATGAGAAAATGTTTACTATAAAATAATCATTTCACAAATATTATAAAGAATAATATTATTAGCAATGAAGAAAATTGTTTATAACAATGCATAAGACATTTTAAATTGAAGAATATTTAAAGAAGCAAATTAATTTTTTTTTTTTTGAAACTGTCACGATATTATGACATACATTTAAATTTAAAATGATATTTTTCCATTTATCAGAGTTTCCATATTAAAAATGTTACATAAATAGAATTTTGTTCTTTTAATATTAATGTTCAGGGAAAATGGAAAATAAGGCAAGAAAAGTCACGGAGCAGTCAGGGAATTTTGAAAATTAAGTTTTTCGGCCATTCCGGTTCCAGAAAAATGTATTATGGGAGAGACCACCCTACAGTGGATAATCATTAATTAAAAGCACAAATATACTTAAAATAATTAATTCCAATTTTAATTCACTAACGCGTATAATTTCTTAACTATTAAATAAATTGAATGATTTATTTTATATACATAAGTATTTTTGATAAATGTTTATCTACTGCAGGTTCATTATCAACTGTAGGGTGGTCTTCCCCAAACATTTTTATCGTTCGTTGTTTTTACAAAATGTATTATTGAACAAATTTCACAGGAAAATAACGAATGAAATGCTTTTTGGTTTTCAGTTTTGGATTGCGTGGTTTCTGGTTGGGGTCCGTGGTCCACTTGTGATAGCGAATGTGGTCCCGGTAGTCAATCAAGGTCGAGGATGGTGGTGAGAAATGCGGAAAATGGAGGAAAACACTGTCCACAGCTAATGCAGCAACGTGGATGTCAGGGAACTAAGTGTCATAAACGTAATCCCAAGTTTGCTTTGAAAGGTAAGAGCTTTTACCACTGAATTTAATTATTTCCTGGGTACAGCTACAAATTAAATCGTGTGAAAACGTTCAATTCTTAAACATTCGTCTGCAGTTTTTCCAGATTTTATATGCGAATAATGTGAATATTTTACGCTTACGTGACGAATTGAGTTGGATAGCAACTTGTTATAAGTAACTTTGATACTACACTGGAACTTGGAATTACAGTGGCCTTGGCGTGAATTCAGACAGTCCGAACATAAATAGTCAGTGGCATGTTAACAATTTCCTAATATTATGCCATATACGCGCGAGAGTACCCGCGCACTGCTCCTTTGTCCCTACGCTGGTGGTGGTTACGGATGATTGAGCAATCCCCTCTCGACCCCGAGGGGCTCAACTCTCAACCCGGAACGGCCACTGTAACAATTCTGATAGAGACATAAAATCGGAAACCTTAATTCCAAGTTCCAGTGTATTTTAAAAAGTAAATGTCACCTAATTTAGTTATGAAGTTTTCAGTAACTTGGATGCTTTATTTTGGTTACTTTTGAGTGACTTTGTATTTTTTGCATACCTCTCATCAAAAGAGATTTATGATTCAGTTCATGGGTATAAAATTGATCTATTCTGGTTAAGGATTCAGCTATTTCGTTGAAGTCCTCTTTTTTGGTAGAATTCAACCGTGATTGATTTAAAATTAGAATTATTTTTGGTTGAAATAATATCAACTATTCTATTTTTCGTTGAGAATTTATCTATTTTGGTTGAAAATTTAACTACTTGGTTGAAAATTCGTGTATTTCTCCAAAAATTCAATTATTTTGATAGAAAGTTTAACTATTTGATTAAAAAGTAACTATTTTGTTAAAAATTCTTATTTTTGGTTTGAAAATGCAACTGTTTTGTAAAAAATTCATCTTCTTGTCTGGAATATTCAACAATTTAGCGGAAATTTCTTTCTTGGTTGGTTCAAAATTAGGCTTTGTTTGTTTCAAAATTTATCTCTTTTGGTAAAAAACTCATTTTTTTGGGTTGAAAAGTCAACTTGTATGAAGAAAATTAATCTGATTTGGTTGAGGAATCAGCTATTTTTGATGAAAATTTAATTACTTACTTGAAAATTCATGTATTTCGTTAAAAATTCAAGTATTTCTTGAACAATTCCATAATATTGGTATAAAGTCCTACTATTTGGTTGAAAAGTAACTTTTTCGTTGAAAATGTATCATTTTTCCTTGAAAATTGAATTTTTCTTCTAAAAATTTCTTCTTCTTGGCTTGAAAATTCAACACTTTGATGGACATTTTTTTCATTTCTGGCTTCAAAATTCGTCTTTTCGTTTCAAAATTGATTTCTTTCGATGAAAACATCTTTTTCTATTTTGTTGAAAATTCAACTGTTTTGGTGGACAAATAATTTGATTTGGCTGAGGATTCAATTATGTTGTTAAAAATTTGTCTTTTTTGGTTGAATTCAACTGTGTTTGATTTTAAATAAAGATATTCTTTGGTAGAAATAATACCAACTATTATTTTTTCCTTTGAGAATTAATCTATTTTGGTTGAAAATTCAACTATTTTCGTAGAAAGTTCGAATAGTTGGTTGAAAAATATCGAAAAATTTCCTTGAAAATTCAACTCTTTTGATGAAAAGTGTTGTTTTTGTTTTAAAAATTCACCTCTTGGTAAGAAAATTTGTGTAGAGGGTTAAACTTTTTTTCCGAAAATTTGTCTTTTCGGGTTCAAAATTTACCTACTTTGTTGAAAGTTGGACTACTTTGGCAACAATTCAGTTGTTTGTTTCAAATTCGTGTTTTTTTTGGGGGGTACAAAACTGAAATATTTTGGTAGAACTTTCAACTATTTGGTTCAAAATTAACTTTTTTTTTGGAAATTCAACTCTTTTGGTAAAAGTTCGTCTTGATGGTTTAAAAATGGTGTTTTTTTGTGGTATTTACTCTGAATCAAAGAAACTTTTCTTTGTCTGAGAGAAAATTAATATTTTTCTATGATTCAGATATTTCCTTCAAATTAGAGAATTTTTTTCAGCGTGAAAAATTTCAATCTTTTAAATTATTGTTTAAAACATAATTTCAAGTGATTTGATGAAAGATTTGAAAATATTGTGTAATTACATCTTATGTCAGTTTATTAGCGTTTATTATGATTGCAATCGTGCTCAAAATTATTAAGTTATTTTAGTAAATCATTAAAATAACATTTTTTAATTGTTATACATAAGACTTGCATAGTTTTTTATTATAAATTTCCAAAATTAAAAATTCTTTATTGTAAAGATTGGCCATTAAAAAATGTAGCATTTGGGAGAGTTGCAATTGACATTTATTCAATTTTGAAAATATAGAATTGAGAATTATTGAATTTTCAACATTAGTATTTTAAAGTTATGTAATTTCGAACGTTTATTTAGAATAGTTTAATTTTGAAGATTTACAATTGGAAGTTCTTCAATTATAACGATTTGCAATTAAATTTTCTTCAATTTTCAAGATTTACATTTGAAGAAATTGAAACTTTTCAATGTGTTATAATTCAGAATGATATAATTAAAAATTATTTTCCTGAATAGTTCAATTTTGAAGATTAAAATTAAAAACTCTCCAATTTTAAAATTGTTTCAATCAAAACTCTTGAATTTTAATGATTTTGAAGATTAAAAATCAAGAGTTTTCAATTCTAAATCTTTCACATTGAAGAAATTTCAAATAAATCATAAAAATTGTAGAATTTTAAATGGTAAAATCTAAAACTTGCTTAATTTTGAATGGAGAATTCTTCAATTTTGAAAATATAGAATTGAAACTATACAATATTCAAGATTTATATTTGAAAGGCATGTTCTTTTAATCGTTTTTTTCTTAAGATTTACAATTGAAAATTGTGCAGTTTTAAAGATTTTCAATTTCAAATTCTTCAATTTTTAATATTTACAATGAAAAAATCATTAATTCACAATGTTTATAGTTTGAAATGATGTAAATTTGAACGCTTTTAGGGTTTTGTAGCCATCATACTTTTTTCGAAGGAGGGGAAGTGTTGAAAAGTGAGGGAAATGATGGGAGGGAAGTAGGGGAAGTCAGTGGAGCGGAATTGTAGGGAAATGAGGGGATAGAAAGTAGGAGAAGTGAGGAGAAATGAGAGGAGGGGAAGTAGGGGAAGTGAGTGGTGGGGAGTTGGGTAAGTTGGAGGAAATGAGGCAGCGAAGTAGGGGAAGAGGGGGAATGCGGGGAGGGGAAGCAGGTAAAGTAGGGGTTATGAGGGGAGGTGAAGTAGGTAAAGTAGGGGTTATGAGGGAAATCTGGGGGTAAGGGGAAATAAGGGGAAGTAGGGGAATTTATTTGAAATGAGGGTGATTTGGGAAGGGAAGTGAAGCATGGGGAAGTAAAGTAGGGAAAGGGGAGTGTCAGCTGACTTTGACTGTTTTTTTGAAAATAATTGTGGTTCAGTTTTCAAGATTCGCAATGAAAAATTCTTCAATCATGAATACTTGCTGTTGAAGACTCTTCAATACTTAATGTTTATAACAGAAAATGATTCTTTTTGAATGCTTCTTTGAAATAGTTCAATTTTAGAGAACAAAATTTAGAGAACAAAATTCTTCAACTGTAAGCAGTAAAAATTACAGAGCTGATTTAACTTTTAACAATTTCAATAATTTTTCACAGATATAACATATGCTTCCTTATATAAAAAAAAGGGATGATAAGTCAGGTGTCTTGGGTGGTGAGTTACTAGATTGTGTTTAACGAAAGACATTGCTGAAAATATTTAAAAAAAATACTAATCAAACTTTTAAATACTAATTAATATTTCGAGAGTAATTAATTTCTATACGTCTATATTATTTTGAGTATGTATTTTCAATTTGAATATTAAAAATTTTCACTCTTACAAGGGGGACCCCAGCTTGAATGTTAGAATTCCGGTAATTTTGTCATCATTTTATCAACTGGAATTTGATTATTATGTCTGAAAAAGCAAAAGTTGAACATGCAAGAAACTCGTCATGCGATTCGTCAATTAAGGTTTGAAATTAGAAGAGGTAGGTCGGGGGTCTAATGGACCAAGAGATTAGGACTAATTGTTAGACTTGGTGGAATTCGTGAAGGTTGGTACTCACGGATTTCGATCCCCCCAATGTTACTTAATGCGTCAATTAATTTGTAATCAAATTTAATTTTTTATTTTTCTGGTTTTTCTTATTGCAGAAGTTGCTCTACTTCTGCCAGCTGAATTAAGTGGTGTACGACTCGTCAATGACAGCAATGATATCCGAACAAATCTTCGACTTCAGTACAGAGAGAGTCCAGAGTACGATGCTTCTAAAGAGTAAGGATAAATTTTATTCCTTTTAAAACTCAAAATTAATGATTAAATTTGAACCTTGCTCTCAATTTTGTTCGGGGCCGTTCAAAAACTATGTCACAATGTTAATAAAATTAATGTATTGGTTTTTTAAACCAAATAGTTCAATTTTCATCCTACAAAAATGATTTTTCAACCCAACGGTCGAGTTTTCAACTCAAAAAGTTAAAAACTTCTACCACAAATAGTTGCTTTTCTAAATAAATGGTTGAATCTTCAAGCGAAAAAAATGAACTTTTTAGGAGAGAGTTGAATTTTCAGCCAAGAAAAGGAGAATTTTTACCTAAGAACTTTTTTACTAAAAAATATGAATGTTTAGTCCAGAGGGATAAAGGTAGAATTCAAAAAGATGCATTTTCAAGAAAACAGTAGAACTTTCAAAAAAAGTTTTTAACACAGTAGTGGAATTTTCAGCAAAATAATGGAACTTCTAACCACAAAGCTAAATTTTCAACCTACAAAGATGAATTTTAAACAAAATAGTTGCATTTTGAACGCAAATCAATTATCAATCAAAGAGTCGCATTTACAACCAAATATTTGAACATTCAAGCGCAAGGGGCAAATATTCAAAAAAATAGTTGAATTTTTAACCAAATAGTTAAATTTTTGAGCGAAGAAGACGAACTTTTCAGAAGAAAGTTGAATTTTTAATCCAAAAGGACGACTTTTCAACGAAACGTATATACTATTTGATCTCTCAACCGAACCAAAATTTTAATTTTCAATCAAAAGCTAAATTTTCAACCAAAGTAGATGAATTTTCCCCAAAAAATGTATTTATTGAAGAGAGAGAAAAAATTTCCACGAAACTGTTGAATTTTCAAGATAAAAAGGCGAATTCTCTACAAAACAGCTAAATTTTCTGCTCGAAAATAAGGATTTTCAACGGAAAAGTCAATTTTTAAACAAATAGTTGAATTTTGTACCAAAAAATAGAATAGATGACTTTTCTATAAAGATTATAATTTTCAAGCAAAGAGTTTAATTTCCAACTGAAGACTATCAGTTTTCAACCAAACATGGAATATTGAAATTTGCAGGTGAAAAAATTTATTTTTCACAAAAATAAGACGAACTTTCAATCATAGAGATGGATCTTCTACTCATAAAATTAATTCTCAACAAAGCAGTTCCATTTTCAATCAAGAAGATTAATTGTCAATCAAAACAGACAAATTTTCAATAAAAAACATAAATTTTGAAACAATAAAATAAATGTTTAACAAAGTAGTTTAACTTTTAAGCATGTAGTTGAATTTTCAATTCAAAGAGATGATATTTCAACAAAAGAGTTGAATTTGTGAAACAAAAAGATTATTTTTAACCAAGAAGTTAATTTTCAACCAAAAAGTTAAATATTCAAAGAAGAGCGATCAATTTGCAATCAAATATGGAATAGTTAAATTTGCAATTGAGTAATTAAGTTTAACAAATTTAATTTTCAATCAAATAGTTAAATATTCAAAAAAGAACGTTTAATTTTGAATCAAACATGGAATAGTTAAATTTATAGTTGAATAGTTAAGTTAAAAAAATTTAATGACCTACCAATTTAATTCAATTTTCAACCCAAGAATATGAATTTTTAACAAATAATGTAATTTCCAATAAAAAATGAAATAGTTGAATTTGCAGTTTACAAAATTGATTTGAAGAAATGAATTGTCAGCCAGCGAGATGTATCTTCAACTAATTAAATGAATGTTGAACAAAGTAGTTAAATTTTAAACCAAGCAGTTGAATTCCCCGTTGAATTCGCGGTATGTAAAGAAAATAATATGTTATTCGAAATGAACTCGGTTAACAATGTATTATTTCCACCAGAAAAGGTGAATTTACAGGAAAATACATACATTTTCAACCCAATAGTTGAATTTTCAACTAAAAACTATCAATTTCAAACCAAAAATGGATGGTATTTAGATGCTTTATTTGTCAAATACAATTAAGTATTTTTAATTTTTCAAGAATTATTAAAAAATGTTATTCACACTTGAATTGTCCATGTGCGATCTAACATTGTGCGTTAAACCCTTGCCCCTTCCCTTTTTAACAGTAGGTTAGTCCTAAATAGAAACTCAATTTTGTTAATTTCATAACTTGTAATAATTGATTAAAAAGTGACAAAATATCAACCGAGAAACGTCGATTTTCTAAAATGGACATGTGGCGCCCTCATGGTTTGAAACGCGTGGTGTTACGTCACCCACCTTCAGAGCCGAAGAAAATACATCGTCAGTTTGATAAAAATAATTAAAATAATTAATCATCACCCGATTTTGGCTAAGGGGGTTTATTTTTATGGAGGTCCAGCTGAAAACTCCTGTACAGGAACCTCGGAGGATCCTGGACATGTTCCTGACATGATCCCGCACACAATTCTGCACAGGTAATCCTGACGTTTCCTGTGCAGGAATTTGGCGAAGTAAAGTATACATGATCCTACAATGGGACCTGCACGAACAAAAGAACCTCTGAATGAACGAGTATAGGTTTCCTGTACAGGTTCCTTTGCAAAATAAATTGAGGCTATAAAGTTGCTTTCCTTTTATACCCTTGCAGATCGAACTTACTATCGAGAGAGCCAAGCCACTATAAAAACCTCGCGTATTAGTTCCTATGCAGGTTCACGTATGGGATCCTCAACAAGTTTCTGTACATGAACCCGCGTCTCAAATCACTCTGTGAAGGAATCTGTACACAATCATTAAAAGTTTAGCTTGCATACAGGTTTCTTTGCAGGATCATGTACAGTTTCCTTCACCGAACTCCTGTACATGAACCGTTCAGATTGACTGTACAGGTTCGTGTCCAGGAACATGTCCAAGATCCTCCGAGGTTCCTGTAGATGAATTTTCAGCTGGGGTATCAGTATGCCTGGATACGTTAAAGTCAGTTCGGATAACTTGCCAAAAGTGATTACACTTATGACAAGTGATTTTTTTGCATAGTGTTCCTATTTCAAAGTTGCTGAGACTCGAGGAATAATCGCAAAAAAATAAGTAAATGGGATGATTGACGTTAACTTTTTGAAACTTTCATTTATATTTATTCAAATTATAAATTTAGAATTATTATTGCTTCAGGCGAATCGTAACATATAGTCATATATGCAATATACAGCTTAAAGCTGCTTTCAAACCTAACTTTCATCCTGTTTTTCCCCCCGAGTCATATTTTCATATAAGTATACAATCTTCGCATTCGAATACTGTTAAAAATAGTTATTGTACGTTGTCTACTCATTTGCTTCATCAGAAAATATTATCAACAATTTTAAGCCCTATCACGTGTTTCTGTCACTAAAAGGTTCCAAACGCCTTTTTAAACCTGTTAGTGACAGGGGGAAAGCACTGTCATCAAAAGGTGCAGAGGTGACACTAACCCATCCACTCGTATGAATCACAAAAAAAATCAATAATTATTAACAAGCAATGCGGACATTGCGGCTATCATGCTTTTAGTATTAAGAAACAACTATTTCACTTATACTTGCAAAAAAACTTGTGAGTGAAGCGTATACAACAGGGAAAATCTAAATCTTGTACTATTGAAAACTAACAGAGTCACTAACTGGTGTCTTTATCTTAATATCTTTTGAACGCGATTCTATAATTTTTCATGGTTTTCTTCAGGTTTTAACGTTCACATTTTATGTTGCATTTATCCAGAGCATCTCTATTCAAAGCCTTTAAATATTTGATGGAACCTAAAATAAAAATTGACTAGTTAACTATCTTTGATATTGTAATGTATTCAAAAATATTTGTGCAAGAAAAGTTGATACCTTATAGTACATAAATTTGATCTTAAATCATAGGGGGTATCGCTTAAGCGAGAAATTGGGGAAGCGGCAATGCTCGGGGCGGAAATGCTCGGAGTTTGGACTGTACAAGATTTATAATTGCTTTTATGAATACTTTATTTTACGATACTTGTTAAGTGAATAAACGATTTGATTTTCCGTAAGGTTAGAGCTCACCCACAACTCGGCAGCTCGTATATATAACATCGTTAAACATTCGTCAATTACAAGTTCTATGTTATGAAAGAAAAGCATATTTTATATTTCCCTATTCAAAATAAAAATATTTACTTATGGTTGTAATGATCTTCAAAACAATGTGCACTTGAAGTACGAAGATTTTGTAGGGCACATGTCACACAGAACAATTTTGTACTATTTTTTTTGTTCCTCACTTTTGGGTATAGATATACATAATTTGCCTGGATTTTTGACAGAGATGTTCTTACATTTAGGCCGAAAACACTATTGATAGTGTTGTTTTCTTTTCATTTTTATCAACATACGTAAATCGCCTGGATTATTCACACCCACTCTCATTGCAGTGTCATGTAGAATTTAAATAGCGCCTTTGTTCTAAACTCTTAGCAAGAGAAGAATTCATTATAAAGGCGAACTTTGATTTGCGATTTGGTTAAGTTAATACTTTCCGCGGACAAAATTCAAGACATGCCCTAACTAAATCCTTAGAATCTAAATCCAGCTTAAAGTTTACTTTACTGCTTATTCCTTCCTTATGATAGGTTGGTGTAAAGTTTCTCCTACGAGTATAAGCTTAAATTTTAAGCTGTTTGGGAGAAGCTTACTAAAAATGCTCTGCTTTACTATACAGAATATGAATGATATATTTCTTAGGAAGATATTCACATTTCCGTATTTTGATAAATTGCAAATTTTTGAATCCGAGAATATATCTGTAGATGAGGGAACGTCCATAAACCACACCAGAACCTCATACGCGCGCTATGTGTGCGTCTAATTATTTTACATGTAATTCTTGCATTTGAAAATGAAGTTTAATAAAATACAACTCGATTAATGTTTATAATATTAAATTTTATTCATACACGTTTTCGTGACATTGTACTCACAGGTTATATATAACATAATTTTTGAGATTTGGAAATTTTGATGTAACTTTATAAAAATAATTGAAAATGATGGCGCGTTTCAACACCTATTTGAACAATATTATGTCACTTAAATGATTTATCCTAAGAATTATTTCCTTTTCGAATTATGAACATATAAATCCTAATGACTATTAATTAATTTCTATCTCCAAGATGGAACCTTTTTTTTAAAGTTGATACTTATGAATATTATTTTCCTTCTTCGTTATGTATTCTTGGCATTTTCCTGTATCATACATTTTAATTAAGAAAAACGTTATTTCATGTTTGATAGTATGTAGTAACATTAATTTTGGATGTACTATAATTATTACATATATCCTATTTTGGGTTTGAAGCATCTGAGTCATCCTTTGATAATCATGACAATATGTCTAAATGATATTTTCTATTATATTGGCAGAAGCAATTTAAAAACATTGTTCTTTGAAAGAAATTCAGGAAAAAATTCAGAAATTGCAAAAACCTCCAAGAAAAAACGAAATGTAATCTTTAAAGCGATTTCAGAGTATTCTTTGCCTGCAACAAAAATTAACTTTATGTCTTAAGATTCACCCACCACATGGAAAATGGTTACCATGACAACTCTATTAAATCTTGTTTCGTTTCGATGCGAAAAAAATCGAATTTATCTACTTGAAAATTAACCGCAACAAAAATTCACTTCTGTTTTTTTGTGCTACCTTCATGGACAATATTTCCTGCTACTTCAATTTTCTCTCCTGTATCAAAATTGATATCGTTGAAGAAATACACAACGTGAATTTGAAGCTTATGTCTTCCATTTGTGATGGCTTCGCAACCGTATGTGCCCACACATGATCCTTGATTATTCACGATTTCTGCAGATTTAAATGGAATTCTTATGTATCCTTATATTTCTGAAAATGTTTATTATAGATATGTTCCATTGGAATTGTTATGAATAATTAATTTTCTTCATGATAATAAGTCATATAATAATTCAATTTTAAACTTATATTCTCACCGTCTCTCTGATGGCAACGGCCATACCACGCTGGAAACACCAGTTCCCGTTAGATCACTGAAGTTAAGCAGTGTTGGGCGCGGTTAGTACTTGGATGGGTGACCGTTCGAGAATAATACTACTGCGTTGCTGTTGGCGGTCGTGGGTGTGGTGAGCCCATACTTGTAGTTATTTACTACAAGAAACTATCCACCTAGAAACACTACCCGAATCGGGTAGTGTCACGCCTACCCCTAGAGGCTCGCCAAAAGGGAAACGGCTTAATGGTATAATGGTATTATTGTATGCAATAAATCTTGGTATCCCCCACATTACCAAAAAAAATTCACGTACTGTAACAAATGTCAGTCAAGCAGTTTTTTGAAGATCTATACTAATTGAATAATATTGATTTAGAGATTAATTGAAATATAATAAAGTAATGTATTTAAAACACAATTTAAATGTGGAAGATGATTTAATTTATTTTTAATTTCAAATAAAGTGTTAAAAGAAAATAATCAAAAACCCATGATTAAAAATATACTTCTTTCTTTGTTAGTGTGCCCACAATAAATAATTAATTAATTTAGTTTTTCATGAAATCAAAATTTCAATCACGAGATAAGTCCTTCATAAAAACATAAAAATACATTGTCATTTATAATTACATAATTATTCTTTATTCATGAATATTGAACAAAAATTTCAACATAAGAAATTATTCGCGAAATTGATTTGATGATTGTCCCATTAAAAACTTATGATATTAAATAAAATGTAAAAAAATTAATAATTGAATATTGAATATTTTTGTTCATACATGATTTAACCGTGATTATTTTTAAATCAAAATCTCTTTTGGTTCGAATACTATCAATTATTATATTTTTTGTTGAAAATTTCTCTATTTTGGTAAACAAATTTCACTATTTGATTGAAAAGAAACTTTTTTGTTAAAAATTTATATTCACGGATTGAAAATGTAACTGTTTTGTCGAAAATTCGTCTTTTTGGTGAAAAATTAATCTGATTTGATTGAAGATTCAGCTGTTTTGTTGAAAATTCGTCTTGTTTGGTTGAATTCAACTGTGTTTAATTCCAAAGTAAAATTTTTTTTGGTTGGAACAATGTCAACTATCAGATTTTTTGTTGAGAATTCATCTATTTTGGTTAAAAATTTATGTACTTTGCTAAAAATTCAACTATTTCGATAAATCAACTGTCTGGTTAAAATATGAACTACTTTGTTAAAAGTCCAGCTGTTCGGTTGAAAATTCATAATTTTAGTTAGAAATTTATCATTTTGGTTGAAAATTGAACTATTTTCTTTCAAATTCGTTTTCTTTTTATTGTAGAAAATTTAACTATTTTGCTAGAAAGTCTGATAATTTATTTCAAAATTAACATTTTCGTTAAAAATACATCCTTCAGGTTTAAAAGTTCAACAATTTAGTGCACATTTGTTTCTTCCTTGGTTCAAAATTCGGCTTTTTCGTTCAAAAATTTATATGTGTGGGTAAAGAAATATCGTTTCTTTTGGTTGAAAATTCAACTAATTTTGTAGAAAATTAATCTGATTCAGTTGAGGATTCAGCTATTTTGTGGAAAATTCATCTTCTTACTTTGAATTCAACTGTGTTTGATTTCAAATTAATATATTTTTTTCATTGAAATAATATCAACTGTTATATTTTTCGTTGAGAATATATCTATTTTGGTTAAAAGTACATGCATTTTGTTATAAATTCGTCTATTTTGGTAGAAATTTCAACTAGTTTGTTGAAAAATGAAAAAAATGTTTGGTGAAAATTTATATTTTCGGTTTGAAAATTCATCTCTGCTGGTAAAAAAAATTCTGTAGAGGGGAGTTTGGTAGAAACTTCCACTATTTGGTGAAAAATTATCTCAAATTGATAACGCTGTTAATGGACGGCCCTTATATTTGAATAATCTTTTTTTATAAGATTGTAGATAGTATTTTGTGTCGTTTATTGTTTAACTCTGGAAAGTAAGACTGGAAAGACGTCTTAGTAATTGTATTCCCGTATTTTAAATTTGAGATAAGCCTGTCACTGATCTCGAGTTGACGTACTCGAATTTTCATATTGTTAACGAGCAGGGAGCAAGCTTCATTAAAATATCCTTCGTTGACAAGCAAAATGGAAATGGACGTTAATGAGACACTGTCCTGAATTTCCAGAAATGTCTTGTTACAGGAAATTCAAAAACAGAGTGCACTACTGAAAACTCGTTTCGTTTTACATAACAAGAAGTTTATGTTCTTGGGAACGATAATCAAATTATTACTCTCTGTCTCTTCTAGCATTACATTTTGAAATATAATTTACAATTATAAACTTGGAAGATGTAATTAGAATTCAGGGTGGCATCTATGTATTGGCAAATTTTGTAATTCACAAAAAAGGAGGGTCGTCGCTGGACGATGAAACCGGAAAAATACTGTGAATTTTGTAAGACTGGGAATAATCTTATTGTTCGGTAATTTTTTTAATTTTCCAGAGTAAAACCTTTTCCATAACTTTAAGAGTTGCTGACCATAATGGGACTGAACTAGCTTCAATTGAAAGGTGCTTGCATATGGGATTTCCTGGTTGATTATGGTTCCCGGGGATGAAAGTTTTCAAACCAAATCTAAAACCATCGCCCGAGCCCTTTTACAATAAAGTCCATTTTTCCCAGAAAGAATCTTCGAAAACTTAAACTTGAAGAAAATCAACTTGTGGAACAAAGTTGCACAAAAAGCCTTACGACAAGAGAAGAATGTTTCTCAACATCAATTTAAAATACATAAAGTGAAAAAAAAGCCACTCGTGTAACATATTTGCACAAAAGGGCTTCAAACGAGAGAAGTTTTTTTCTGGAAATCGATGATTAACAAAAGAAAAAAGAGGGGAGAAAAAGCAAAGAGCCAACGAACCAACCTCGCACTCGTTTTCTTATTTTTGTCGTCTTTCTTATATAACTGGAAACCAACATTCTTCCAGGTCAATTTATACCCGGATAAAACAAAAGTTTCCCCAACATTTCGTGGAACTTTCTTGAAAATTCTTGCATTATATTAGTTTCATTACTTAAATAATCAATTTTCTCACAAACATTCCCGCAACCTTCCTTGGAAACCTTCTTTGACACCCGGACATTCACCTACTTACGGGAATCTTACTGGAACATTTTTCGAAATTCTCCGACTTTTCCTGTGGAATGTTTTAGGAATATTCAGGGGTACTTTTGTGCCATTCAAGTACTTAAATTTAAGACTATTTCCAGTTGTCCCGAAAAATAGGGACTATGAAAAAGGGGATGGACTAGCCCCGAAAATTTGGGACGACAAATTTGGGATGACAATAAAAAATTTCAATGTAAAATTAGACTTATTTATTAAAATACTATTTACATTTTTGGTATTTGTATTGATCTACAATACTTTTTTGGAAATCCTTATACATAGGTACTTTTTATATTGTTTAGACGAACAACCTTAAAAATTATGAGACAATACTTCTTATAATAATGTAATAAAACAATAGAACGCTTTATTATATCTTCGAAGATTTGATTTTGTAAATGATTTGCATGATTACCCTATCTCTTTATGTACAGTATTTTGATGAATTCCCTCTTACTTTGATTCCTTTCACTTTTAAGAATCTTAAACGCCCCCCTAATCAATATCATGTACATGTGTGATTTTACGTTTAGAAAAAACGCTGTGGTACTTCTCATTTCTATTATAATTATTGTTATGTTCATCTCTCCATATCCCTAGTGGCCTTCTCTTAAATTTGATTGCCTACACTGTTAAAAAATCGGATTTCTTCAACACTTCTACAATAGAAACGTATGGTAAAATTGCAAACATTGTATTGGAATGGCGAAATTGCAATACATGTATTGTAACTGTTGTAAATCGTGAAGTCACCATCGAGCATTCCAATACATGTATTGTAGTGTTTATGAGACGAAAATTGTGCACAAGGAATTCACGGAATTAATGGAATTCAGAATTTGCGGCATTCATGGAATTCGCGGAATTCATGGAATTTGAAGAATTCACGGAATTTATGGAATTCATAAATGGAATTCAAGCAATTCACGGAATTCGCGGAATTAATGGATTTGAAGGAATTCACGATATTTGTGGAATTCACGAAATTGATGAAATTAATGGATTCCAAGGAATTAATGGAATTCACGGAATTCATGGAATTCGCGGAATTCACGGAATTCACGGAATTAATGGAATTTAAGAAATTCAGGGAATTCACTGAAGTTATGTAATTCACGCAATACAATTAATTCTCGGAATTCACTGCTTTTAAGCGATTCGCGGAATTGAAGGAATTCAAGGAATTCGCGGAATTCACGACGGTTATGGAATTCAAGAAATTCCAGGAATTTATGGAATTTACTGAATTTATATAATTCACAGAATTCAATTCATTTTCGGAAATCATTTTTATACGGAATTCATGGAATTCACGAAATTCACGAAAGTCAAGGATTTAACGGAATCCAGAGAATTCAATGACTTCATGGAATTCACGAAGTTTGCAGAATTCATGGTATTGAAGCAATTCAGGAAATTTATGGAATTTACGGAATTCATGGAATTCATGGAATTCACTGGATTCAAGGAATTCACGGAATTCATGAAATTCACGGAATTATTGAAATTCACGGAAATAAATTAATTCTAGGAATTCACGGAATTCAAGGAATTCACGGATTCACGGAATTCAAGGAATTCATGTAATTCACAAAATTCACGGAATTCATGGGATTCAGAAAATTCATGGAATTCACGAAATGCACGGGGTTCATGGAATTCAAGGAATTCTCTGAATTCACGGAATTAACTGTTTTCATGGAATTTACGGATTTCACAGGATTAATGGGATCCAAGAAATTAATTAAATTCACGAAATTTACGGAATTTAAGGAATGCATGGGATTCAAGGAATTCAAGGAATTCATGAAATTCACAAAATTCACGGAATTCATGGAATTCACCAAATTCATGGAATTCACGGAAATCACAGAATTCATGGAATTCACGAAAATCGCCGCATTCATGTAATTCATGAAATCCACGGAATTCATGGGGTTCATGTAATTCAAGGAATTCACTTAAATCACGGAATCAACTGTTTTTACGGAATTTACGGATTTCACAGAATTAATGGGATTCACGAAATTAATTAAATTCACGAAAATTAAGGAATTCGGGGAATTCATGTAATTCAAAGAATTCAAGGAATGCACGGAATTCATGGAATTCAAGGAATTCACGGAATTCATAGAATCCAAAGAAATCACTAAATTCACTGAATTCAAGGAAAAAAGCGGCCTTATTAATGGCTTTAAATGTACAAGTTGATGTATTGCAGCGTTACCTTACGTTTCGGAAATAAACTTCCAATAAATTTATTGGAAGTTTCTAACAGAAATCTTTAACAGTGTAGCATTGCTCTTGAAGCTTTTGAAATTTTCCAGAAATATACTGGAACAATCGTCTTAAATTGATTAAAATCTCTAAGTCTCTTCATTATTTTGATTGCCCTTTTTCAAAAAGGCTCATGCGATGATTTTAAATTTGCTCCTAAAACTTTTATGGAATTTGATATTGTATGAAATTATGCAATTTATTTTACGAGTTCGATTTTATATTATTTTTAGTTTCATAAGTTCAATTTCGACTGCTCCATGCAATATGGATACACGTTCAGGTTTGGTTTGCTATGTAAATATATAGAATGAAGTCCATTCCATCATTTGTACTTTTTGTGATAAAATAAACAAAACATGACCGCTCTACAGCGGGTAATGAAATTTTATGGAACTATTGACAATATTTACTATTGCATAGGAAGTGTAAATATTTTATAACGTGCTGCAGAACATTCTGCTTGTTTATTTCATTGCAAAAAGTCGAATTATCAAAAAATATACTTATATGCAGAGCAACTCTCACCTGATTCTGTATACGGAATAACCGCAAGTTTGGCTTTTTTATACGGACTTACCAGAATTTGATACCATATTGCATGGAGCATTCAATTTATAGTATTTTCAAATTTTATTTATTAATTTGTAATTTTAATTTTTCAAATTAAAACATCTTCAAAAAGAAACTATGAAGTTAGAATTAAACGTTTTTAGATAAGAAGGCTTTCATTTGAAACTTGTACATACATTTAGATTTATGTAACGTTTCAACTTCAAATTACTGAATTATAAATGTTTAAAGTTCTCATTCTGAATGCTTCGAATTCAGAAGTGTACCACTTTATCGGCTTTAATTCCAGTTTAGTTTTGATCTCTACAAATGTAAAATGCCTGGCCCCGGATCTAAATAATGTTTGCAAACCGGAAAATGACCAGGATTTTTTTTCTCGCGTTTTTAGCGGCGACCATGAAATACATTTTTTTCAATATTTGTGAAAAAGGCAATTGAGAAGTAACCACGAATGAACCAGGAATTTTTCCTGAGATTTGAGTAGCCACCCTGAGTCCTCTAGTAGAGTGTTCAGAAATATCTGCAGATATTTGGCTTCATTATCCATTCACGTCCCTTTTGATGGTCCCTCGAATCGCGAGCATATAAACCCCGACTTTTCAGTATTCTCGATATGAATTCCTTGGGGTGCTTGGAGTGATGCGTTCTTTCAACATTCGCTGCTTTCCGGGCGTTCTACTACTCTGGTTCTTATTTGGAGAAGGGATTTGCTGATAATAGCCGGAAGCATACAAGAACTTTTTATTAAAAAGACCAGAACTCACAGCGCAGTATTCATAAAAATCTGGAATAAAATATTTCGATTAATATTACATACATTATATATAAAGAAAAATAGTTCATATTTTTCATTGATTCTGAACCAATATATTCAGGTTATTACATTTTTCAAGTAGGAAAAAAATTGAAAAAAATTGCTCAGTTAAAAATATCCTTTCAGCAGTATTTAAATAAAATAAAGATATCTTTTGATAAAGTGTGTTAAACATTTATACCTTAATTAAAAAAAAATTACTTGATGATATTCATAGATAACTCTGCCGATTGGAATGAATCTTGAGCTTGGTATCTCTCTTTTGAAATTTTTTTAAAGATTCGAATAAAATCTACTTTCTTATACAAGATATTATGTAACAAAATCATAACACAAAAAGCTAACAAATCAAAAATTAGGTTGCCGAATACCTCTTCTCCGGTTCGTCGGCTTTCTCATCAGGGATTATTTTAGGGAAACTAATAGTATGGACAATAGTTTGGTAAACATGAATTTGCACTTTAATTATTTATTGAATTTGGTTATTTAACTGAATTACAGAATTGAATTGAAAACTGAATTGGGTAAACAAATCTGTGAGAACAACCAATCAAATTATTCTATTTATAGTCCCATCTCAATCTTTATTATATCTAGAGATATACTTTTTCTAATTAATAGCTTTATTGGCATGTGTAACACTAATTTTTCTAACATTGTTTTTAATTTTTTTCACAATTTTTACAAAATTAGGTAAAACTACTGTGTCATATTTTTAATAATCTTGAAATTTTTGTTTGATTATCATTTTGACTTTTAACATGAATAATTCTGTTTTACAGATGTTTTTCAATGAAAGCAAACGGATAATGGTTGAGAAAAAGAATTTGTTGACACATTTCAATATTTTTCCATGAAAAACTGGATGTGACAATTTAACAGTTCTATCAATTGAATTCTTGACGTCTCCTATTTTGCTTCAAAGAGAATGAGTCAAATGAAAATTAAGTGTTTTTTCCGAATTAATCTTTTTTCTATGCCAATCTCTGGTAATATAGCCTTCATCAGTTTTTATTAGTCATATCGAGAAAATTTAATCTCCCTTAAATTTCAGTTTCAACAGTAAATTGTAATCCTGGATGTATACCGTTGAATGCCATTAAGAGTGTATTAAGATTGTTTGTCATACAATCAGAATCATCAACATATCTTGCATAAAAATCTAAATTGAAATACATTTTTTAAAAGACATTTTCCAAATCCTCCATAATAATTAATGCTAGGATAGAAGACAGAACTGATCCCATCGGACACTTTTTTTATAATTGATGAAAATTGATATCTCAACTTCAGATATAATATTATATCATATTTTTATAGAATATATAGAGGATAAACTGTTGCATTTTTGATCAAAAATACCAATTTTCGGCTACTAGGATAACCTATCATTGTTTAAATATTATGAATATTCTTTGATATTTAATAACTTTTTTCATAAAATAGCAATTTCAGTGGTAAAACACTACCATAACATTAAAAAATTGTGTAGAATTGTGAATTTTCATTTAAACCTAATGTTCTTTTGTTTGAAATCACCGATTGCCGATCAAGAATATTAACATAACCCAAAACTGTTAAAAAGTTGTGAATCTTCTTTGGAATAAATTAAATTAAAATTCATTTGAAAATTGGTTTTTGTTGTGAAAATTCATCTGATTTGGTCTAAAATCATTCTTTTTTTTTAAACTTATCTTTTTGCCCTAAAACTGAACTATTTCAGTAGAAGATTCATAATTTTAGTAGAAAACAGAGCCCCACAAAAAAATTGTTCTGTGCTTCAGACTAGACCAACATGTCTATAGGTTTTTAAGGTCGCTGAATCTGAATCTGGGATCTGGTTGACCCAATCAGATCAGGATAAAGGTCATTCTAAGGTCAAATTCGGGGGAAAAAGTTCAAGCTAAGAAAACCACGATTCTTATACGTTTTTAGGGTCACTGAATCTGAATCCATGGTCTGTTCGATCCCATTAGGCCAGGATCAAGGTCATTCCAAGGTCAAATTAGGTAACAAAGCCAGTAAAAGCGTACTGCCTTGAAGGGCCGTAAAATGACCTTCAAGGTTACATCTAAGGTTACCAGATGATCGTCCCCAGTACTCCAACAACTTTTACACAGTTCTTTTTCCCGTTATCCGGACGAGATTACAGTTCAAGAAAATAAAAAGTGTGATTTGACCTTTAGGTGACCTTTATAGGTCTTTTTTTCTCTAGGGGGTCACAAACCAAATGCGAACGTAAAATATCCCGCTTTTTCAGAATCCGTGAACAAAAATACGTTTCCATTTGATGAACAAAAGTTAACCTTGGAATGAACTTGATCCTTACCTGCGGGGATCAAACGGACCCCGGATTCAGATTCAGCAACCTCGAAAGCGTATAAAAATTGTGTTTTTTCTAATCTTAAACATTTTTTTTTCTCCCGATTTTACCTTGGAATGACCTTGATTTTCGATATAGAGCGCCAATGTAACATAAAATTGTCCAAATGGTAATAATTTTCTTTAAAGTCTAGCGATTTTTGGATAAAAATTTCAATTTTCGACAAAAAATACTAACATGATTCGAAATTGCTAAAGCCTGTAAATTTTCATTATTTTGAACAAAAATTATTGGATATGAATTTAGTGTTTTTTGTTTAATTAAACAGTTTATATTACGAACAAAGTAACAAAACATTCACAAATCTGGAAAAGTTATTTTAAATATAAATATACTCCTATTATACAAATTATAGCTAATATTGCAAATTTTATTTGAAAAAAATTCTCCTACGAAGTTATAATTAATTAAAGTTCGATTAATTTTTACACTCTATTTGATTATAGATAACATTTTTTGCTTGATCATAAAAGTATGTACGAATTGTTTTCTTATGGGTTCAGATCATTTGGAAATCTTTGTTTGAACATTACAGAGTATAATAATTAAAATAATTTGACTGCTTAGTGATTTTTACGAAGTGTTCCGTCATCCCGAAGTTTGAAAATGTATCAAATGGTTCATAACAAACTAGATTTCATTTAGATCTTGAATCTTTTTTCAGTATTGAAAAACGCAATATATATATATATATATATGAAAAATATTTAAAATCGAACAATGGAAACACGATTGAGTCAATAATGCTGCTTTGTCAACAAATTTTTCACTGAAAATGAAAATTATTTCAAAATCTTTGAGAAAAGCATTACCTGAAATTAAAAGAATCTTCAATTCTAAATAAATCATCCTTCTCCATCTTCTCCATATTTTTGGCTGTTTTTCAAGGTGGCGAAGAAAGGTCTTTTTGAAGTGGGACAATTAAATTTTTCAAAAGGTTCAATCCAGCCTGTAGTTTTATTTCCCACTGGCTCAAACAATGTATTCCAAATAGAGTTGGCAGCTGTTTTCAATTAATAACAAACAATAGAATGAAGAATTCCACACTTTGTAAATTGGACTACATTTTATCCTTGTCTTGCATTTGGATACAAAAATGCCAATCAAAGTTATACAAATTGAATTTTGAAAATATAATATTGCTCATTAACATGAATTTGGTTCGTCCAGCTTACTTGACTTAATTGAAATTATAAGAGTTGATAATATTCATTAGAATTTTGGAAATAACTCACCTCGGGCATATGCCTTTTGAGTTACGTGAAAGCAATCAGCTGCTAGGTAAGACAAATCGGACGTACCATCCTCTTTGGTCGGAAATGTTAAATTTATAGTGAAGGGCTGAAGCACAACTGCAAAGTCCTCCCTTTGAAATTCAGGATAGTTTGCTATTTCTCCCTCTATTAATTGAAATCTGCGAAAATGGAAATTCAAATAAAAAAAGAGATATTGCGGAAGTAAATACAAATATAAAATTATATTAAGAACTGAAGAGAACTAACACTTCATTCGAATTAAATTTTGTTCCTATCTAAATAGATACATTTTTGAAGTGAGGGTTAAGAATAAATAAAGATAATGAAAAGAGTTTTCATCAACCTTGTCATAATATCAAAAAATGTTGATCTTTGTGAAGCCCATCTTCTTCCAAAGATGCATGGACATGCAAAGCTAAGCGTAATATTGCAATAGGGGCGTCTTCCAGTAACTGTGTATAAATCCTTTATATGAGGAGGGGGAGATATAGAAACAAAAGTTCGAGGCAGATTGTCGCGAAGGATCCTTAATGCCATTATAAGATCGCTTTGATGATTGCTTACTGTCAGCCAGGCATCTGATAAATAGCACATACCAGAGCAGAAATCGTTGGCTCCCATCATTATTGAGATGTACTGAAAAAAATATTAGAGTAAAAAAAATAACCTACAGTTTTAGGTGGAATTCGAATCACCAGAGTCTTAGTAAAAGCACACAAAAAATGTTTCGATTGGTACTGGTTTAAAGATCGAGCATTGGTCGAATAAGAAATAAAAATTGAATTAGGTCGATTCCACGCCGCACTCACACAAATCAGACACATCATTTTTTTGTAGAACTTTATCATCGTTTTTCAAAACTTTATTATCGTTTTTTTAATTTTTGGCTACTTGATTTTTTATCAGCGAAAATATAGATTTCCAAAGATACAATTTCAAAAAAATTGTTTTGAAAGCTATTGCACTTTTTCTATTTTGGACACTTTTTTGAGTCTCTGAAACATGAATTGCACTTGTTCACTTAAGGCCATACCTCTTAGCTCGGTTTTATACTTGTTAACTGAAAATTTTTTTTTGCGGGATTGGAAACCCTGGAGCGTCCAAATTTTAAGGTTTCAATTGATTCCAACAGCTCCTTTATGGTTATTTTTGATGTTTTCAAACAAAAAAATTAGGATTTTTGAAAAGCTTCATTCCCAAAAATGCCCACTCCGATTTTCTTTATACTTCTTTAGTTTTTACTAGAAAATATTCTTTTAGAGCAAAAATGATAAAACTGATATGCTTTGCATATATTTTTTCAACAACAAATTTTGCGTGAAAAAAAAATGTTTTCAATTGTTGCTTGAAGTGTCATTTTTTACTCTGCTATTTAAAAATGTCCCTTAAGTCACAAAATTAAAAAAAAATGAAGCTTTTAAATGATTGTATCAGTCTCATATTGATTTTATAGATTTTCGGTATAATGAAACTGCTAAAATTAATTGAATTATTTGGGCAGAAAAAATGGTTGATTAGCTTCCGATAAAGGTAACAATAAATGTTGAAATTGGCTAATATCGGAACGACAAAAAAATTCCAAAAAGTCAATCTTCCGTTACTGTAAAATTTCCCAAAAAGATTTCACCGAAATAAATAATTTGCAAATTACCAATAATAGATAATTCCGGAAATAAAAATGGTGGAATTATAATATATCTGAAACTACAAAATTGCCGACATTGGGAGATTTCCGAATAGTAAAATTCACAAATCTGAACAATTAAAGAACTGTTTCAATAATAAATAAAAAATAATCAATGCAATGAAAAATAATTGAATAAAAAAAAGGTATTTCATTTTGTTTATTATTGCTTATTTTATTATTTAATAATTTCCTAATTATTGAGATTAGGAAATTTCCTTATGTCGGCAATTTTACAGTGTCGGGTATTTTATCATGTTAGCAATTTTATTTCGGGAATTTTTGAAGGTAATATCATAAACTGTTGAGAATGTTAATATTCAGGAATTTAAAATTGTCGGCATCTTCTAATTTCATGAATTTTTTATTTCGAATATATTCTTTGGGAATTTCCCATTTTGCCTGGAATTTTATTTTTGTAGATTTCCAAATTTATATGAAATTTTTTATTGGTTAAAAAATTGTAGCTAATTTTTGTACGTTTTTTTCTGTTGAACACTAATAAAAAGAAGAAATTTTGTTCTTAATTTATAATTTTTTTAAAATGTAAGCAAGGCATGTTTGTTTTTCATTTAGTTAAATTCTCACATTTTTGAAAGAACTTGAATATGTCGAACCTGAAATTTTTGTTCATCTTGAATTGAAGAATCATGCAAATATTTTTGTATCGTAGAAAAAAAATTTTTCGTGATTTTGGAATTTTGGGATTTTTATTAATTTTATTTGATTCAAGATGAAAAAATTTCATGTTCGACATATACAACTTTTCCCAAAAAAGTGTGTATTTAAGAGGGTATTTCTATTTGACCGAGCTTTTTTCAGGTGTTTTTCAAAAATTCATAAAAAATACAATTGTTAATATCTTTAAATAGAGATTTTAAAAATATTTTTGAGCAGATCTTGAACTAAAAAAATACATGGTTACCAATTAGGAAAGAAATAATAGGTGGCACTGTAGCATTTCAAAGAATGTGTCCCGGAAATGACACTCTCACTTGGCTGACATGATTCAGCTGCTCCAGGTCATCTGGAGCAAAAAAATCGGAGAGATTCCCAAAATATACGAGTACGGCTATAGTCGGGACTAGAACAAATCAAAAATATCAAAAATTGACAAAATGGCGCCCATTTGAAATTTTGTTTTCGAATTTTGACTTTTTGGCGGTAGTTTTTGACTTGCTAAAAATTCAAAAATCAATATTTTTTATTTATCCTAGTTTGGGCTATAGCCAAACATCTGCCTAATATATCCTCAAAATTTGAGCCTAATCGGCCCAGTGGTTTTGACGGAATCATGTCCACCATTTAAAAAAAATCGTGTTTGGAGAAAAACGACTTGCTCAATATGTACCGTGACACTGGAAATTCAGACCTAACTATGAAAGTTTTGACTATAACTTGGATACAAATCCATAAATGCTTTCGGAACATCGTATTGGGGAAGGAAAACCTGTTTGAGACGAACAATGACTCTATCATACACATTTATGACCTGCCTGCCTGACAGCCGAGTCGGCCCTCCACATCGTGCGGCTGAGTACTTTCCGCTCTGCGCAGTTGACCCTGCTGCAGCTTTGTTAAAAGTCCGAACCAAATGAATCCCTTTGTGTACAAATTTCATATTCTATATACTATCAAAAAATCAAAGAAAATCGATTTTTTGGTCGGGTCAAATAGAAATACCTCATTAACTGATTTAAAAAAAGTTTGTTGCATATTTAAAAAAAATTAATTAGACGAAATTTCTGTTGTAATTTTTTCGATTTTTTATAGAAAAAAGTGCACAAAGAACAACTACAATATTTATTTTAAACTAATCAAAGAAGAATTAGCATTTATCAATGAAGAAGTTTGAATATCTTTTTATCAGTTATTTTACTCGATAGTGAATTATAAAATAACTGTTTGCTTATTCTTCGACAGTATTGACGTTCAATAAACAGTCTGGTGAAGTAAAAAAATAATCTTCAATAATATTGTGGAACCTTGCATAATTTGTTGTTTTTGAAACATATTTTTGTCACTGCAAAAAATTGAATCAAATAGTAAAAAAATGTTAATTAAAGCGAAAATTAGAATTTTTTCTTCCACATGAAATTTGATTGGAAAGAATTTACGTAAAATACATAGGCCTTATCATTTTTTCTCTAAAAATATATTTTGCAATAGGAAGATTTCAAAAACTTATTTTTATAACTTATAGAAAAAATTTCTATTACATAGTAAAAAAATCGCAATTTAGGCAACAGTACATTTTTTTGTGGAAAGAAATTAGGCAAAGCACATAGGTTTTATAATTTTTTCTCAAAACTATTCAAGAGTTGTATTTTCAGTATTAAGCAAATAAGTAGGCACAGTTAAAAAAAAAGTCGACAAGGTGATTTTCTGGTTTATGTAATTACGGCGTGGAATCCACCAATCGTAAAAATTATTGTTAAAAAACAACTAACTTTCCAATGTTTTTCTACATCAATTCTAGGGTCGTTTTTGATTCTTTCCACTAGTCTTTCAGCCATAAACGGTAAATCTGAAGACATAGCTCCAGTAGTTCCGAGGTTAAATCCAGCTTCTTCTTGGAATGCGAAGGTATCCGATTCAGCGTAGCCTATCAGGTTTGGATTGAATTCCTAAAATGTTGACTTAAAAATTGTAGTGAAGTATAATTTACGGATTTATCCCTTTGAAAAATCAATATGAAAAATTAATTCAAATGTTTAAACTAACTAAAATTTTTACACCTTGAGTATATTCGGAATCGTAAGGTATTCTCGCCACGAAGCTTCACCTCCTCCGAGGTAGTTAGTACCTCGATATTCAACCAATAAATGAAAAAGATTAGTCGATAAGGCACCGAATCCGGCTATTAAAGAATCCCCCATTGCGCCAACTACATCGATGTCACCAGGTTTTAATTTATGAACACTAGTTGGTACCTCTGAAGACCTACCAGCTGATAAAAATGATAAAAATTATATCAATTAATAAAAATTATTCCACTGGAACTTGGAATTAAGGAGTCCGCATTCACGATGTTTCGAGAATTGATGTCCTTGGCAGCTTCAGGATGAGGGGATTTCCGGGACCAAAAGAAAGGTGGTGCTCAGTCATGCGTGACAAACAGAATGCGGACAGTAACCTCAGAACGTTTGGATCCCCTCGATTTAAGATCAAGGCCACTGCAACCCATGCCCAAAACCAGCGTTAAATCCAAGTTCCAGTGTATGTTAAATTTTTAGCAAAGTACCTTTGACATCACATGGAAAAGGCACATTTTTCGGAACACGATCTTGAACGATGTGTTTTTCTACAGCTGTTTGACGAAGTCTTAATGTTTCACCAGTCTTATCTATTAGAAAAAGTTATTCATTTATCATTTTGTGATATTAAAATTAAAAGATTTAATGTTATATTATTGATCAGTAAATAGGAAATCAATTTTGTTAGAGATACACCACTGTCGGAAACAAGCTACACGGCTACAAAAACTACACGTTAATTGAATTTAATAATTCAAGTAATTTAAATTATTCGAATAATTTGATTGTTAATTGAATGTACACGTTAGAAAGCTTATAAAATTTCTCATTAAATGACCACTTGTGGAGATATTTGTTACCTTCAAAAATAATATACATCAGGGTGGTCCAAAAATTCGACTTTCGATTTTGGCGATTGACCCCTCCCCCTCAATTCTTGCGTTTTTCGGAAAAAGGAATTCCTTTTTTTTCAAATCAGGTTTTAAATGGGAAAAGCTCCTTTTGCGAAAAAATTGAAAAACGAAGTACTTGTTATTAACCTTGTGTTTTACCTTTGTAAAAATGTTCAATGTTCAAGGAATAATTTCCATCAAATGAACTTTAGCTTAGACTTTGCCAAACTCCTTGTATTGTGCCCGGAAAATGATCCAAAAACACAAAAAAGCAGTTCTATTCATGCTAAAGACTGTATTTTTTCCAATTTTCTAAAACTTAAGTATTTTTATTTTATAAGTCAAATCTTTTCAAGTATTTTCTGACTAATTGCCAATTGCTTAAAACAATTTTTCTTTGACTGTAAATCGTGAAAAGTTATCATTTTTCGGAATAAATGATATAGATGATGAATTTCAAGAATAATAATTGGTGTTTAACATATTTGGTAATTATTGAAACAATTTTCATTTGTTCGAACAATTTCTTCCAGTCAATCATGAATAGTGATTATTTTCTATTTTTAATAACACAGTTAAGGATTGTTGAAGAAATATCTTTTTGCTCAATTAATATTGCTCAATAATATTGTAGGTGAAGAATGTTAAGAGTAATATTTTTTGTGAAAACCCGTTTTACAATTATTTAAACTATTATTATTGCTTGCTCCTTTTCATAGAAAAGATGAAGAAAATTCTAGGTTTTCCGAATTTCTTCGACTATTCCGCTTATTAATCAGTATTTTCTTTGATAAATGAAATCGATCTGAAAAAATGACTATCAACAATCTAACTGAAGAAAATTGTTAAAAAAATTATTATTGTTTAAAGAATTCTGTTATGAGTTCCGAAATAAGAAAATACTGAGTAATGAGCTACATAGTGTAAGAGATACGTTAATTGTTTAAATAATTGCAAACTGTCTTCCACAATAAATATTACTCTGAACATTCATCAACTATTCAAAATTTACAGGGGAAAAAGTGAAAAAACATTGTGTAAGAAAATAAAAATTGTTTAAATAATTGCCAAAGATCGTAAGACAAAATATTTTACTCCCAAAATTCGTTTATTGTGAAATTGATTCCAAAAAACCTTTTTTTACGACAGACGGGAGCGAAATTATTTAAGTACATAAATAAAAATTCGTTAAAAAATTGTCAAATACCGTTAAAAAAATATATTACTCTGAACATTCGTTGAATCCGTAATTAATTCCAGAAAATAATGAATTTTACAATTTACAAAAAAAATTTTTCAAACAAATGAAAATTGTTTAAATAATTACCAAATATCTCAAGGAAGAAATATTCTTGCAATTCATCAACTGTGTCATTCATCACGAGAAAATAATAACTTTTCATGATTTACAGGCGAAAAAAAATTATTTGAGCAAATAATAATTATTGTCTAAAAAACTCAAAATTAGTGTTAAAATATTTTGAAACTTGTCACTCATCAGATGAAAATAATTCATTTTGAAAACATTAAAAAAAATACCGTCTTTAGCATTAATTTTACATAAAACTGCTATTTTGAATTTTTTAAGCATTTCGTGCACAATAATAAGCGATTCAGAGGGTAAAATTAAAATCCATTGTGTGGAAATGATTCCTCGAACATTTTTCAAGAGGCGATTAAACTTCAATTTATAAAAAGTTTATAACAGGTGCTTCAAAAGCCCAGGGCACGGCTTGATGTTGTGCGATTTGAAAATAAAAAAATGCGGATTTTTTTCGGAAAATGAACAAAAAATTTTGACTTTTGAAGTGTACCGTATTTCAACAAATACTTGAATTTAAAAAAAAATACCTAGAAATCATGAAGGATCTATCCAAACAAGCTTTTAGTTGATTTAGTGAAACTGGAGAAATAATTTGCTTTTTTATAAATAAATTTTATAAACAACTATCCATATAATGTGTTTTTAATGGAATAAATCAAGCTTTTCCTACGGAATCGATAATATATTACATGGCAATGAAATATGAGTCTCATATTTGGACTTCGGATGTTTTTATTTATAAATGGAAGTCCGCTTGTTTCACGGAATTATTAGCCGATTATTCAGCAGTGAGTTCTTGTGATGAATCGATAACATTCGACAATTGAGGGTCTGGATCGAGAAACTCGCTCAGCGCTTGAGATCGAGTAAAATTATTGTCCAAACGTCTGGGTGGACGGAAATTTCAAAAGTCAAAAAGTTAATTTTTCAAAATTATATGCTTGTAGATAATGACGGGACGGAACTTTTTTCTATTTTCGGTTTTCTGATCGGATGATTATTTTTAATAATAAGCCTAATAAACTAAAAAAAATGTGTCCCCAAATTCAATTAGTTTTTAAGAAATAAATCGTCGTAAGTTAGACAAATATGATTGAAACTGTTTCAAACTTGATATACGAACGAAATATACCATAGCGATGCTTACAAAACAAACAAAAAGTTGGAAATCGCCTATTGTTTATTAATATTTAATTGCAAATTGAGACAGATCGGTAACCCCGTTTTTTCAGATTCGCCGACAAAAAGTATCGAGGGAACTTTAGAGTTGATACAACTTCCAGTGAGACATTTGTTCCTTAGTATTAAAGGAAGATGTGTGGAAATTTTTAGATCGATTCATTGAAAATTGGTGGAAATATGCATTTTACAATAAAGCATGAGGCGCCGCCCACGATAGCTCCGTGAGTACTGAGCACCATCTGGCAGCGGGCTAGCCGTTTGGCTTTCCAGAACTCAATTTTCAATGATTTTTAATGGTTATCTGCTTAAATGACACCCTTCACCTTCCCAAGAAATATCAAAATGACAAACTATGATTTATACGGTGACTTAATTAAATATATTTATCATTATTATTATTATTTCTAACACAAATATATCACATAAACTGAAGAGAAACGGTATTTATGACGAGAATAATTTAATAAATAACGGTAGTTAAACTTTTAATACATGGACGGAATTTTCTAAATATTATTTTTCGGCAAATAATGAAATACTTTTATCGTAATAATTATTTCTAACCCAAATATATCACACACACTCAAGTGAACCAATCTCGGACGACTATAATTTAATGAATAACAGTAGTTAATTTTTTCACTGCATACACGTAATTTTCAAAATATTATTTTTCAGCAGATGCTTCAATAATTGTAATTTAGGTAGAATTCACTTGTATCATAATCAAGGCCTCTATAATAACCATTAAAAAATCATTGAAAATTAAGTTCTGGAAAGCCAAATGGCTAGCCCGCTGCCAGATGGTGCTCAGTACTCACGGAGCTATCGTTGGCGGCGCCTCATGCTTTATTGTAAAATGCATATTTCCACCAATTTTCAATAAATCGATCTAAAAATTTCCACAAATCTTCCTTTAATACTAAGGAACAAATGTCTCACTGGAAGTTGTATCAACTCTAAAGTTCCCTCGATACTTTTTGTCGGCGAATCTGAAAAAACGGGGTTACCGATCTGTCTCAATTTGCAATTAAATATTAATAAACAATAGGCGATTTTCAACTTTTTGTTTGTTTTGTAAACATCGCTAGGGTATATTTCGTTCGTATATCAAGTTTGAAACAGTTTCAATCATATTTGCCTAACTTACGACGATTTATTTCTTAAAAACTAATTGAATTTGGGGACACATTTTTTTTAGTTTATTAGGCTTATTATTAAAAATAATCATCCGATCAAAAAACCGAAAATAGAAAAAAGTTCCGTCCCGTCATTATCTACAAGTATATAATTTTGAAAAATTAATTTTTTGTTTTTTGAAATTTCCGTCCACCCAGACGTTTGGACAATAATTTTACCCGATCTCAAGCGCTGAGCGAGTTTCTCGATCCAGACCCTCAATTGTTTGAACAACTCTAATTGAAAAATGCATTATTTTGCTACATTTCAGTATTGAAACTTTGTTCTTTTACTGTGATCAACTAATAATGAAAATGTTTTGAAACTTTTTTTAACAATTTTATATATAAAATCTTCTCTTCTGATTTATTAGTAAATTAAAAGTTGCGTTTTTCTTGTGGAGTATACTGAAAATTACTTATAGCAATCATTCCTTGCCATCAGTTGAGAGAAATTGATGATTCGTTAAAGAAACTAAAATACTTGTTAAAATACTATACTGTATACGGATATGTTATTCAAATTAATAATAATAATCATAGTGGATTCGTCCGTGTAGTGTATAAAAAAGAGTTAAAAATTTGTTATTAAAACTTGATTACGTTAAAATAAGAAAGTTTGAATGTTGAAAACTAGTAAATTAATATATTTGGCAATGACCTTCGTTTAAACAATTGTCAAATGTTATCGATTCATAGCAAGGAGTCATTGCTAAATAATTGGCTGTAAATTCAGTGACAAAAGCGAAATTTTATTCATAAATGCAAAACATGATGGAAATTTGTTTAACAAATTTTCGTCAACAAAAAGTTGTTTATTGTTATGAGAATGTCCTTCAAATTTAGAAGTCAGTTACTTACAGTTGATTGGGTAAAAAGAACCAAGTTTGTAGGTTCAAAAATGGCCAAATAGTGCTTTGGTTAATTAATATTGTTTAGGCAAATAATAATCTGTATCGATTGACCAAATATGAGACTTAGATTTTGTTGTTAAGTAATACATAGTCGATTCTATAGAAAAAAACTTCATTTGCTCAACTATGAATATCTGATATGGATAACTGTTTAGATAAAGTCTTTATAAAATAACAAATGATTCATTAAATTTCATTAATTCAACTCAAGAACACTGTTTGCCATAAATTGGGTGAATTTATTGCTTCATGATTTTGCGGTATTTTTGAACGAAACCAAGTATTTTTTTAAAACGATACACTTCCAAAGTCAAAATTTTAATGAGGCGTGGCTTGGGGTAGCAATGTAGGTCTTTATCGCTGGTACTTTACCGGCCTAGGCAGAGAAAGTGCCCTTCTTAGACCGCGACGCGTGGGCGTTCGTTGAATCGATCCAAGCGCATCGTTCTGCGCTGAACTTATCCCTCTAAACTAACCTCAAACCTGAGACGCAATTTCATGAGAAAACTCGTTCCGAGGGAGCGAAGTCTTTTTACGGTTCGGACCGTAAAAAGACTATATTGCAGCATTGGCGCTAGCCGTGTAGATAATTTTCGATGGTGGTGCAGTTTCAAAACTAATCACTTTAAACTTGCATAAACACTAATTTTCCAATTTTCACTGAAATGGTCACTGCTTACCGAAAATATGTTCTTTCAAAAGTCTTATTGCTTGAAGTAATCGAATATTTTGCGGCGAATCGAGGAAAGTCTTCTGTGAGTTCATGGTTGTACACATAATTGAAATAAAGTTTAAGAGGCACACTAACTTCATGGTGAATAAAAATTATTTTCAAAAGTTTAGGGTTTAGAAATTCACAATTCACAAAGTCCGAAGTGTTTGGAACCTGAAACGTCTCTGATTCTTCTGATCTGAAAGTGAAAACTGGTTCTGATTCTCCTGGGTTGATTGTTGCGAATATTTTGTATTTCCTGTGACCAGTTGTAAGGACGAAGAAGGTATGCATTGAACAATAATAATAAACCTTGCTTGCTTTGGCTCTGCGACTGTCTCTTTGAAGTGCCTTACGAGGTCAGGTGAATGAATCAACCATGAGAATGAAGATCAAAATAGAATAACTTGTTCGGGTAAAAGCGTACTTAATTAGCGGTTATAAATAAATATAACGTATTTTGCCCCAGAATCCTGAAGGGCAGGCTCCTAATACATGAAAAAATAAAATCATGAAGGTATTCAAGTCAAAGCATAAAAAAATCAAATTAAAGTCTCAATTAGAGTCGAATTTCTGTTAATTTACACTCTTCTTCACAGGCGTCTACCTACCCCGTTTCTAAATATAAATAATTGATCCCATTAGTTTTTCCCCTTTTTTACCAGAGTTTTTTTACACGATGATGTTGTTAAATTTTAATTGAAAATAGTGAAATTATAGTTGTATATAAGAGACTCTTGGTTCCAGAGGGTAATTAAAATTTTTGAGAAGTACGAGGTCTGTCCGAAACGTATCCGACCATTTGATCTAACGAACAAAGTGCATCATACCCGACTTTCGGTTTTGGAAATCGCGGTTAAGAATTTCTAGAATTGCTGAACGACGCAGTTTCTCACCGCGCAGGGTGAGAAATGGTTGCGAGTCTCGCCTCAGAAGGGATGCAGTGCACGAGTACTCAGTCGAGTATATTGCGCAATATTATGCATTCCGACTCACAACGGCTCAGGCGTAACGGGGTAACGGAAAGGACGAGGAAAGGAGGCGAAATGCGAAAAGAGGAGTAGGGAAAGGGTTAAGTAGGGGAAAGAGGAAAGTAAGGGGAGAGATAGCATAAGTGAGAATCAAGGGGGGGGGGGGGCAACGCAAAAAGAGGGAAGTAGGGACGGGAAGGTATGGGAGGGTGAGTTTTGAATGACTTAATTAACGTTTCAATAGGCTAACAAACCCTTTTTTGTTTTTTTTTTGCGAATAATTCGACATTTTTTATATTTTTGTATACCACAGAATAGTCATAGCAGTTATCATAATTCTAATTTTCGTACAGATATATTTTTGGTTAAGTGAAATAAGGGCCCTTAATGGATTTTGTAATTAGAGTTTCTGGTAGATATGACTGCAAAATACATCATAGTAGAATTTATAGTAAATTGGAGAGTTGGAGGCTCGGTCAGACCAAAGTTTCGTGACCGCACAATATTCGAGGAGGAGAAACAATGGGACCATACACAATTTGGACGATACATTATGCGCTGAGTGTATTGAAAATCGATTGTGGGAAGCAAATCTGTTTTATCTCTTGCATGCTCACCTTTGCATGGATTATGAAAAGCCAACTGGTTTCTCTATTCAAATGTACAATTGTACAATAATTGCTTTTTTATTAACATTAACATTAATAAAAGATTATGAAAAATCATAATAATACAATAAAATTTTATTGTACAATAAAAACGCAATTTTACATTTTCATTCATTGGGATTATTCATTTCTGTCCTGCTGTTTATTATTCTATTCCCATTATTTTGAATTCCTCATCTAATTTCTCGTTAAAAGTACACGGAAAAAATATCTGCTTATAATTATAGCCGACGTATTAACCAACTGAGGTATCGAAGTTCTTGGATCTTTCTCTTAAAATATCAGCCAAATATTTTGAGGCAACATCGGATAGAAAATATCTTTTTTTACTAGAAGGAAGGAATAACTTCTCATAATAATTGTCAAAGTTTTTATTATTTCAGTATTACTGAATAAATATTCCTTCGTGGGGAGGAACATGACAGATGCGCACAACCAACAAAACGCGATATGCGTGATGCTATGAAAAAAGATTGAAATTATTTGACCTTTACTTAAACTCTAGAGAAATAATGATTATTTCTCAGAAAGGATGGCTTGATTTGAAAAATGCTTTTTTATATGAATTAGCAGACTTTTTTCCAGTGATGCAAGAATTAAAAAAAAATGGGATAGAATAAAAACTTGGGGCTTCCATTGAATCAACTTTCAACGTTTTCAAAATTTGGCTGCGAATAATGGGTCCAATTTGATAGAAAACCTGACTTTCTTTATTTTCATTCGGTAACTTGTATGCATTTCTTGGCCATGAGAATTTTTTTTCTGGAAAAATTACAGTTTTTAAATTTTCTCGCAAATCTTCTAAAATTAACAACGAATATTTTCTAGAATTCTGTCAAATCTTTCATTATTCGTAAGAAAAATGCGAAAAATAAATTTTTTTTGAAAAAAAATCTCTTGAGCACAAATGAAGGGTTGCAGGACAGAACAAGATAATCAACATGATCGGAACTATACAGGAGAGCGAAATAACATACTGTAAAATCGAAATCACCATCCAAAAATAAAACAAAATTTTGCTTCCGAGCTGTAAAGGTTTTTGAATTGAGACCAACAAGTATGAGTAAAAAAAATTATTCAGTTACGAGAAATAGAATGTGGAACTTTACAATCTCAAAGCCGCAGGAACCTGAAATTGGAACAGGCTCGGTTGCGGATTACGATGAAAAGTGCCATTTTTAATTTTCAAAAAAAAATTGAAAAAATAAAAACTTACACCTGAGATAATAGGTTGCTAAATTGGCAGAAAATGAATTTGATTAGAAAAAGTTAACCAATTTCGAGTAAATCATTCAGAGTTTGGACGTTCAAATTTCATGATGTTTGAAAATCGTCCTTGGATATCGACTAAAAATCTATTTAAAAATTTAAAAAATGTTGTTTGAATGCTCCCGAGATATGGGAAAGCTGAATAAGAATGAAAATGTTTTTATTGAAAAAAATTAATTTGTTCCGCGAAAATAAAGATTTAGTGTGACGGTATGGCACCCTAACACACGATTCATCGCTGAAAAGTCTATAAGAAAAGGTATTCGTTTTTTTATAAATTCTGATAGCAAGACAAAAAGTTGAGTGAAAAAAACCTTATAAAAGTGGCTTTTTGTGGAAAATAAAGAGTTAAGATATTAGGTGGCAATTTAATTGGCACTTCGGTGCTAAAAAAAGTGGCAAATAGTTTTGAGGATATTTTTTTAGAAAATGAAGTATTTTATTATTTTTCTGTATTCAAAAACTTTTAAGAAAAAAAAAGTGTCACAAAAAGTTTTTAAAAAAAGGTAAGAGGTTAGGCAATTAAGAAAAAAGAAGAAGATTGGAGACTATAGAGAGTTAGTTATCTTATTTTGAATTACAAATATTTTTATTAGTACATTAAAAATGAGATTTCAAACTAATTATTTCAACATAACATGTATTTGATTTTTTTCGAATGTTTTATGCGAAAAGACAATTTTTGGCAAATGAAACTTATACTATTTCTTGTCCGTATGTGTACCAACCTAGCAATTATCTTCATCAGATCAAAAGTTATGACGATGTAAAGACAAATTTGGTGCTTTTTGAAGAAAAAACCTAAACATTCAATAACTCAATAAACTCCTAAAATTTTTTATAAAAACTTTAAAAAACGTGTATTGAAAAACAACATATTCCATAATCATCACTGATGTATCTCGGGAGCAATTTGTTCTAAAATAGAAGATTTTTTATATTTTTTCTTGGAAATCCAACAATAATGTTGAATTTTTCATAAGTGAAATTTCTTGAATAGATTATAAAGATTGAAAAAGAATCAATTGATTGAATGATTTGTTTTTTCAATGCTACTTGTTACGTTAAAAGTTGATAAACGTACAAGAGAAAAGCCTGAACACTGAAAAATTCCAGTACTAATAAATCTTTCTGCAATGTCAGTACAAGTTATTTCTGCGTCCGTTTATTCGTTGCGTTCCTGCTTGTTGAAGTTTTTCTGCACTTTTCCTCAGAAAATTGATCGTATCCTCTCTCTCGGAAGAGATTAAGTGCTTATTCAAAGTGTGGCTTGACGCTTTTTCTTGTCAAGCTTACTCGTTTTCTTTGCCTCTTTTTTATACGAATGCTCGTTTTAAAGCATAGGAGGCATGTGCGAAATATGCATTTGTGTTATAAACATATGGCAGAGAGAGAGAGACAGAGAGAGAGAGAGAGAGAGAGAGAAATATCAGAAATGCCTCTCGTTTTTATTTGCTCGTACATTTTGTCGCGCACCAGTGAAACTAAGTGAGACGTGCCAAACGGGGGCGGAAGTCCGGAAAATACGAAAACTGCTCGAAAATGAAATGCGAACTCCCCTGAATCATACAATTTACGAGAAATACCTGACCTCCTTTTCAGCAAGTTTTTTTTTGCTCAAGAGTATTTATGATATCTTTCAATTTAATATTTATATTTACAGGTTAAAATCAACAAGTTGGAATCATTTAAGTTTGAATCGAATGGAAAACAAGTATTTTAGATCAACATGAAACATTTTTTTTCTATTCATATTAATTATGATACACTAAACTCTCGATATAAGGCTCCTTTCGGGGATGGCTTGCCTTGACCTTGATCCTTAATCGGGGGCATTCAAATGAAAATAAGCAAGGGCGGAAGAATTACTTTCATTGGATTTGGACGCATGACTCAACCTGCTGCAACTAACGCGCTGAGAGTGCGGCCCTCGAGCTGTTTGTCACGCTTGAATGAGCACATCCTCTCTTTCGGCCTCCCGGCTCCTCTTATCATGAAACTGGGGAGGCCATGAGTTCTAGGAGTATCGTAAACAGGGGGTCTTATATTGGGAATTGAATTTGAGTGTAAAAATAATTATTTGCAAGAAGAGGAAGTACCCTCTTATTCAATACTTATAATTTTTTGGATTTAGTGAGAATATTTAGACAGAAACTATTTACGATATTTTGTAAATCAAAATAATATTTATATCTGCTTCTTGAGGATTAAAATATGAAAATTAAAATTTCATTATTAATATTCTTTATGAAATAATTAATTAAATAAATAATTACCAGAATAAAATTCTTATTTTATTTATTTTTTTGCACCCTTTCCTTATGAAAAAGAAGTATTGGTAAGCACAGGATCCAGCATTTTTTTCGCGAAAAAGTATTGGATTCCCAATACTTATTCGCGAAAAAAAGTATTAGATCCAGTATTTACCAATACTTTTTTTTATAAAGAGTTTTTTGTAGATAACATTTGAAGAAGCGGACCATAGGATTTAACATTATTTTGAAGACTTGAAGAGATTTTAAGAAATTAAGAAAAATTGAATGTGATTGCAAAGAGTTTCCCGAAAATTATGTTTTTGGAAAATTTTATAGGATTATAATGATTTTAGGTTCTTTTTAATGATTCCAAGGGATTGTACAAAAGGATTTTTATAGGATTTCAATGGATATAAAAAATTTCCAAAAATTTTATAATATTTGTATAAATTTCTAAGAGTTTTACAAGAATAGAGGGTTTCCGTAAGATGTTGAAGATTTTAAGAGGTTTTCAAGTATTTTAGGGGAATTCACAGGATTTCAAAAATTCCATGCGTTCTTAAAGAAGGTGGGTTTAAAGGATTTTAAAGAATAGATTGCAAAGATTTCAAATTGGAATCTTAGTAATAGGGTGATAATATTAAAATAAAATAATGAGAAAAATTCCTATGATTTTTCAATAGATTCAAATCATTTGAAGGGATTTCATACGAATTAGAAAGATTGTAGGGTATTTTAAAAGGTTCGATGGAGTTTTATTTATATTTCTATATTAATTTTTTGTTTTGCAGTTTCTTCCTTCAGATGATTATATTTTCAGTTAAAAATGGAATGATTTGGTTTAAAATCCAACCGTTATGTTGAAATTGAACTTTTTCGTTGAAATTTAATTTTTAGTTAAAAATTCATATTTTTGTGTCAAAAATTAAACTGAAAACTTTCTTGAGTGAAATTCAACTATTTTTTTGAAAATTCGTCTTTTTTGTTTGAAAATTCATCTATTTTAGTAGAAGATTAATCTTCTTTGGTGGAGAATTAAACTCTTTTGTTGAAAATTCTTTTTTTTTGTGTGGAACTTAACTGTTCTTATTTAAAATTAAAATCTTTCCTAGTTAAAATATCTACTATTATGGTATTTGTTAAAAATTCACTTTATGTTGAAGATTTATATTTTTTAAATTGAAATTTCAACTACTTCAGGAAAAGTAGAATGAAATCTTTGTCGAAGTATACTTCGAAAATTTTGAAAATGTAACTATTTTGTTGGAAATTCACATTTTCGGGTTGAAAATTCAACTGTTCTACAGGAAATTTGTTGTTTGTCTTAAAAATTCCACAATTTTCATGGGCTTATTTTCCTTTTCTAACTAAAAAATCTTTAGTCGTTGAAAATTTATTGTTTTTTGTTGAAGATAATTTTTTTACATAAATTTAATTTTTACATTTTCGGTTGAAAATGGATTTTTTTCAATTTAAAATTCATTTGTTTGTTCAAAAAGTAATGTATTCTGTTAAAAATTCGTATTTTTGGTTCAAAATTCAACTATTTTATTGAAAGTTCAATTATGTTGTTGAAAATTTGACTGTTTTGTTTAAATTTGGTTCCTTCCTTTTTGTTTGAAATGCCAGTAGCTATTACATTTCCCGTTGAGAAATCATCTTTTTGTTGAAAATTCCACTGTCTTCTGAAAAAATTCGTCGTTTTTGCTGGAAAATTCAACTATTTTATTCAAAATGCAAGTTTTTTTGGTTGAACTTTAATTTTTTTTTATTAAAAAATTAACCAATTGGTTGAAAATTCATCTCCGTAGGTTGGAAATTCAAGAATTTGGTTGTCAATGCAACATTTGCGTTAGAAATTAAGTTCTGTTTTGTTTAAAATTCACATTCATCATTTTTGATTGAAAATTAACCTTTTTGTTGGAGAATCATCCTTTTGGGTTTAAAAGTTAACTTTTTTCTAAAACATTCGACTTTTCAGCTTGAAAATTAAATTCCTGTTCGATTGCAATTTTTTTTTGTTATTGTTGGAAATTCAACGATACCGTGAACGAATTTCCGAATCAAAGGAAGTAATAGTATGAACATTGAACATATATTTCAGTGAGAGAAAATCTCCGTTCACACAACGTTTTTCGAGCCGATGCTTCACTTGGAAACGAGAAAAAAATAGCTTTATTCTGTAATTCTGAAATTAATTATGGAACAATACGTGTATTTAACAATTAGCCACAAATTTGAAAATCGTTATTGAGGGAAACGTTACCAGATGACATTTTTGGACTAGGAACTAGGATTTTGGAAAAATATTGAACTGTTTTTTTTCATGAAAAAATAGTCGCAAAAAATCATGAAATCTTGGGTCTTAATGTTTAAAAGCATATAAAAAATTAAAATTTCAAGATTTTCAAAAAATACTTTTTGATTTCGGATGAGCCACTCTGACAGAATCATGGTCGCCGTTTACCAGAGTTATGTACTACTAAAGACTGAATAAATATATAGTGAAAATTTGGGAGCTCTGTGTTTTTTAATTTCGCTACAAAAAATTTCGAAGAAACCTTTAAAACAAGGCTGTCACACGGGGTGACCCCCTTAATTAAACTCTCTAATTGAGAAAATTATTTCAGGGACATGATATTGACAATTTTTTGGATGTCATCCTTTTATAAACTCGGACCTGGTAAATTTTCCTCAATGAATGGTAAACTGAAGATATTTTTTCTTTCAACGATACAACATTTTTTTCTTCTTTTTATAAGTCTGCTATCAAATAAAATGATGGAAAAGCCAATTGTAAAGGGTTTGCTGATAAAATTTGCTAGGGCAGAAAAATTGGCCTAGAAGTCGATTGGGAAGTAGCTAAGAAATCGTTATACGTCCAATCCAAGAGGCAGACGAAGAAAAGAGCAGTTTATCCTCGAGGATTGCGTCAATACGCTATAGGTCTGTGCATTGCTGCTTCACGGATTCAATTGAATTGGCGATTGCAGTTCACTTATATCTGAGTTTGTCGAATGCTCGAAATAAAGTTATTGAGAGAACTTTGCCGAGCCTCCTCGACTCCAGTGCGCTGTTCTCCAGGTTGCACTTATATCCATCACTCCTGCCTGCCAGCCCTTACCACCTCCAGGGGTGGAATACAGTTTGCCCAGAAAGCAGACTGAAACTTCCATTTGTTATCAGCTTCTAGAACTCATTTCAAGTAAAAAAAACCCGGGAAAAGTGCAAAAAGGATCAAGGGTTGAAAAACCTTGATCTGAGAATTCTAGAATTTCTCAGGGACGGTACTTAAATCACGTAAAATCTCAAGGAGGTGGGGGGAGCCGAGATATTTTGTTACAATTTGTTACGGTAGGGAGGAGGGTTTCATTCACTTATGTACATAATTTTGGCAAATTCGCAAAAACTTTCTCCTGTAGATTAACTTTTTAGTTATAAATTTTATTATTTGGTTGAAAATTTAACAATTTTCTCAGTAAGAAATAATTTTTTTTGAAAATTCAACTGTTTTGTTGAAAGTTTGTCTTTTTGGGTTAAAAATTCAACTCTTTTCGTATAATATTAACCTTTTGTTTAAAATTCATATTTGATTGCTGATAAGTCAACTGAAATATTTTTTGGATGAAAAATATTTTTTTTGTTGAAAATTTGTCTTTTTAATTGAAAAGTTCATCTTTTTTTAGTAGAAATATTGCATCCTTCTTGGACAAAAATGCAACTGTTTTGTTGAAAATTCAACTATTTCCTAGAAAATTCACTTTTTGTTTAAAATTTGTATATTTCTGTTGAAAAGTCCATTGAATTCCTTTTGGATGAAAATTCAACTTTTTTTCTGAAAATTTGTCTCTTTTTGATTTAAAAATTCACCTCTTCCAGTAGAATGTTCATTTTTCTTTGACAAAAATGCAACTCTTTTGTTGAAAATTTAACAATCTTCTAAAAAGTCATACTTTTCGGTTAAAAATTCGACTATTTAGCAGAAAATCAACTTATAGTTTACAATTCTTATTTTGGTATTGGAAAGTGAACTGAAATCTTCTTTGGATGAAAATTTAACTACTTTTTTGAAGTTTTTTTCTTCATTTTATCTGATTTAAAAGAAATATTTAATCTTCTTGAATAAAAATGAAAAAATGTTCAAAAATGTGCAAAAATGTTCACTTGAAAATTCAAATCTTTTTTGAAAATTCGTCTTTCTGATTTTAGAATTCACCTGCTTTAGCAGAAATTACATCTTGCTTGGATAAAAATGTGAATATTTGGTTTAAAATTCAACAATTTTGTTGAAAAGTCATACTTTTTCGTTGGAAATTGTGCTGTTTCGTTGAAAATTGAACTATTTTGTAGAAAATTTACTTTTTGGTTAAATTTAATATTTCGGTGCTGAAAAGAGAACGGAAATCTTTTCTGGATGAAAATTCAACTATTTTTTCGATTTTTTTTTTTAACTAAAAATTCATCTGTTTTGACAGAATTTTCATCTTTCTTGGATAAAAATGCAACTATTTGGTAGAAAAAAAACCTATTTTGTTAAAAAGTTATACTTTTGGTTGAAAATTCCACTGTTTTGTTGAAAATTTAACTATTTCGTAGAAAATTCACTTTTTGTTAAAAATTTATATTTTGGTGCTAAGAAATGAACTGGAAACTTTTCTGGATGTCCTTTTTTATTAAAAATTCATCTGTTTTAGTACAAATTTCATCTTTCTTGGATAAAAATTCAACTATTTAAAGAAAATTTGTTTTCTTTTTATATAAAAATTCATCTGTTTCAAAAGAAATTTAATCTTTTTTTGATAAATATGCAACTCTTGGGTATAGAATTCAACAACTTTTTGGTTATAAATTATTCTTCTTTGCTTGAGTATTCAACTATTTTAGTTTAAAGATTTGGTCGAATCATTTTGTCAAGAAATTATTTTTTTATGAGTTGTATTTGTAGTTGACAATTCATCTCTTTGGCTGAAACTTCAACTATGTTATTAAAAATTAATCTCTTCAAATTGAAAATTCAACTACTTGGGTAAAAATTAAACTACATTGTTAAAAATTTAACTTTTCCATTTTTAAAAATTGATATTTTTTAGTTGAAAATTCTCCTTTTTTCATAAAAAAAATAATGTTCTTGGTTTAAAATTTCAATTTTGTTGGGTAAAAATGCATCAGTTTCGTGAAATTTTACCATAAAACCCGAAAAATTACCGCTAGCTTTTTAATAATTAAAAAGAGAGCTTATCATACGATTTGAAGAATATAACGCTCGTTGAGTCTGATTCTGAAAATTTCTAAATATATCTATGCTTTATGAGATACATTTAAAAATTTTTTTTTCCATTATAACAAAAACCGTTTGCAAATTTGTTCCCCTGTTTTTTTTTCGATGAATCAAGTTTTACCACGTTTACTATATGTTTTTGGGGTCGCTGAATCCGAATCCAAATTCCAAAAAATCCCAGCCCGTCAAGGTCCTGGCATAACCTCAAAAAACCTCATAAAATTTTTTTTTCGATTCCGTGGGTCCGACCATGTTTATTGTTTGTTTTTGGCGTCGCTGAATCCGAATTCGTGGTCCAAAAATCCCGGTAAGTCAGGGGTTTGACATAACCTAAAAAAACCTCATAATTTTGTTTTTTGAAACTAAACAAAAATTCTTTAATTTTAAAAATTTTGTTCCGTTGCTCGCCATCACCGCGAGGAGGTGCTCTGGATGCAGACACACGGAAGTCAGATGAATAAATTTCACGAGTTTCTTCGAAAATCTAAACCCTGACGTGCTGGAGTTTTTTAAACTACAGATTCGGATTCAGTGACCCCAAAAACATATAGTAAACATGGTCTGACCCCCGGACTCGAAAAAAATGTTGATGAGCTTTTTGAGGTTGTGTCAAAAACGCTGACGTACTGGGTTTTTTTAGACTTTGGATTCAGATTCAGTGACCCTAAAAACATATAGTAAACATGGTCTGACCCCAGACTCGAAAAAAAATGTTGTCATGTTTCTTGAGGTTGTGTCAAAAACCCTGTCGTGCTTTGGTTTTTTGGACTTTGGATTTGGATTCAGTGACCCCAAAAACATATAGTAAACATGCTCTGATCCCAGATACGAAGAAAAATTGTTGTCATGTTTGTTGAGGTTGTGTCAAACACCCTGACGTGCTGGGGGTTTTTGGACCTCGGATTCGGATTCAGCGACCCTAGAAACATATAGTAAACATGGTCAGACCTCTAGAACTGAGAGATATTTTTTTGTGTGCCTGTGTAGCCCAAACATACAGAAACAATCATTTTCTCAATTTTTTCAAAAAATGGATTTATCACTTTTTATACGCTTACTCCTCATTTATCTGACTTCGAATACGGAATTTTAGAAAGTAATTATCTTTTTCATTTTAGGACGGGCAGTTTCGGTAAAGAAATGTAATTTCACTTGGAGCATGGCATTTTTTAAATGGATTTTTTTTACATTGTTCGTTCCGAATTCATCTTTTTTCAGTTAAAAATTCAACTACTTTTTGAAAGTTGAACTCTTTGGTTAAAAATGAATTTTTTGGTCAAAAATTCATCATTTTAATTTAAAATTCATGTCTGGTTGAAAATGTCACTACTTTGTTGAAAATAAATTTATCGTTTTTGGTGAAAATTAAACTATTTGGTTGAAAATCGGTATTTTCAATTCAAAAATTAAACTATTTGTTTGAAAATTTATGTACTGTGTGGAAAATTCATCTTTTTTTGTAGAAAATTAATTTGTATGGTTGAAAATTCCTCTTTTTGGCATAAAATTCAACTACTACATTTGAAGATTCATCACTTCAGTTGAAAATTCATCAGTTTGGTTTAAAATTGGTATTTTTTAATATAAAATTCGACTATTTCGTTGAAAATTCACATATTTTGTTAAAAAATTCATTTTCTTGTAGAATATTATCTTTTTCTTTAAGTTAATTTGCTTGTTTGAAAATTCTTCTTTTTGGTCAAAAATTTGAGTATTCAAGTCAAATATTTATCATTTTAGTTGAAAATTCATACTGTAGGTTGGAAATAAAATTATTTGGTAGTAATTGAAACTCTTTTGTTAAAAGTTGATTTTTTTTAGTTGAAGATTCTTCGTTTTAATTGAAAATTTATTTCTTTGGTTGAAAAATGAGCTGTTTGATTGAAGACATGTTTTTTTCTTTGGATGTTCTTTGGTTAAAAGTTGTTTCCTCTAAACTGAAAATGTGACTATTATTCCAGTTGAATATTCCGTAATTTTAGTTGGATTATTGAATTTTTGGTTGGAAAATTATCTTCTTAGTTGAAAACTTGTCTTTTTTGGTAGAAATTAATTTTTTCGGTTGAAAATTCATCTATTTCAGTTAAAGATTTATTATGGTTTAAGTTGAAAACTCTTATATTTCGCTTGGAATTAATTTCCTTGCCTAAAAAGGTTACTATTTTATTTTCGGTTGAAAGTTATCATTTTTTAGTTAAAAAATCGTGTATTTTGTTGAAAAATTGTCTTTTGTTGAAAAATTGTATTTTTGGTAGAAAATTAATCTTTTTATTTAACAATTAATCTTATTGTTTAAGAACTCACCTTTTTGGTTGAAAATTCAAGTGTTCTAGTTAAATATTCATCGTTTTAGTTGAAAATTCATCTTTTTGGTTCAAAATTTCACTATTGCAGTTGAAAATTCATAATTCATTTCAAAATTCGTTACTTTGGTTGAAAATTTAACTATTTTGTTGAAAATCAGTTGTTTGTTGTTAAAATTTAATTTTTCAACTGAAAGTTCAACTATTCCAAATTTTGGAAAAAATTGATATTTTTTAGTTCAGAATGAACGTCATGAAATAAAAGAAATGTCTGCGTTTTGCGGCAAATATGAATATGTTACTTTTAGTTGACCGGGAAAATTTAAAAACTTGACCGAGAAAAACCGAGAAATGACCGGGAATTTTAAATTGGCCGCCGAATCGCCACTCTGATTTTTTGTGAATTTTACAATTCTATGGTTCGGTGATTATCCCACAAAGTGACCACTGCGAAGCGTAAAAAAATACTGGGAACCTTGGGAAATTGAGGAATTAGAAAACCCCTCTGCTGGAAGCTTTTCTTCAAGTCCGATGTTCTTTGCACGGAAAAAATTTGTCCGTAAAAAAGTCACGAACTTGTAGCTAGGTCTCGGATACGAGATGAAAAAATGAAACATTACATCCTTATTCCTATGAGAAACGTATGGATAAATTCCAAAGTTTTTTACGAACAGTTCGAATTTCCTGCGAACAGTTCCTGAAAATTTCAGACTGAAAAATAAAGAGGGAAAATTTTATTTGTGCGATTAAATTTATATCAATTTATAAATTCGCAACTCAGAGGATTCGAACGTTCTAAGACTGCTGAATCACCAGTTTCTAAACATAAACTAGAAGTGCCTAAACACGGGAAGCCATCGTGGCCAAAAGTTATAGGTATTATAATACTTCCAGTCACTCATCCGAGCACACATACGAGCGCACACACGCATCGCGCGTTTGGGCGAGCGTGTGTGCGGGCCACATACAGGCGAACGTACTTTCCAATTCCCAGATTTGTCGGGCAAGCTCGTGAGTCCTCTGAGAATCTTTTCCCAATCACTCGTAATTAATGAAAGCCCTTGGCATGTAGAATTTAGATAAAGAATAAAATGTGCTATGCTATTCTTTTTTTTTATATCAGGAATCAAAGAATAAGAAAAATGGGAAAATTTGCTTATTTAGGCCCCCATGCTGGATACTTTTCTTTAAATTTCGATTTTCTTCGGGGCTGGCTCAAATTGAAGCTCTTGAAATAAAATCAAAATTTCTTCTCACAGTGAAGAATGAGTGCATTTTAAATGATTTTTAAATTTTTATTTTTTGTTTCAGATATTGTGTGACATTTACGGTGACGAAGGCCTCAAAAGCGTGTTACAATGAGCCAAGTCTCTCGGAATTCGCGGAAGGTAAGTTGAAAATAAAAGATAGATTGATATCCCGAAAGCCACCGGATTGCAGGAATCCAAGGGTTTTGTTCCTCTCACTTCCGGTGATCGTTTGCTACAGCATCGTGACAGAAACTTTCTTCAACGACTCTTCCTCTTTTCACACAATCAGTTCCTTTTTTTTATTTCTTTCATGCTTTGTGTTCTACCACAGTTGAATCGAAAAAATATTGATATAGGATAGAACTTGGGGAAAAATTTATTTAATCGCCAATTCTCACTCTATGACAAAAATATTTCGTATTGAAAAATTAAAATATTTAGAATTTTTATACTCGACTGAGTTACAATGTTTTTCACTGACAAAATATTGACAAATCGATTCCTGAAGTTTTTATTTTGAATCTGAATTCACTTGCCTCCGAAGTGAAGAAAAACAAGTTTGTTTAGCTTATAAATATTGATTGGGAGAATTTTTGTTCAATTTCGTATTACGTTCACATAGAACGTAAATTAAATAAACTTTGTATTTACTGGAAGTTAAATAATTATTTACATTTAACATTTAAATTATTGATTTTAACACTCTAAGATTTGATATGGACAATTTATTAAATTGATAATAAATTGACTATTCCATATGATATGAAACGATTCGAATCGACGGTTCGATTTTCGTAATAAAGTAAACAAAAATATTGTTCTACAGCAAGTAATAAAATAATAATAAATTATACACAGTATTAAATATTTCAGAGAGTTATATAAATATTACGTGCTGTCGGAAAGTTTGCTTTTGTTTATTTTATCATCAAAATTAAAAATGTCCAAATCGATAAAAATTGACTTGATACCATATACAGATCTGAAACCTGATTTTTTAAACGGACTCACCTGAACTTGATTCCAGATTGTTTGAAGTTTTTTCTTATTTTCATACGTATCGCCCGGAAATTTGTTTGAATCCACACAAAAAAATGAACACGTTTTTTTACATTCTCATCATAATGAGAAGGTATTGATTTTATGTGAAAAATGACTTTCGTGGATTTCATCAAATGTCGACGTTTTGAGGCCCCCTGAGTCAGAAAAAAAGGTTTTTACGTCGGTGTCTGTCTGTCTGTCGTTGTCGTCGTTGTCGTTGTCGTCGTCTGTATATCGGATAACTTTCGAAAGACTAATCGGATTGGATTGTGCTTTGGCACACAGTTTGTGGGACCAAAAAGAGCGATCGAGTTCGTTAACCAGCCATTTTCGATAAAAATTCATAAAGTGAGAGCATTTTGAAAATTTTTTCGACCATTTTTTTCAAAATTTTAAAATCATATGTACGGCCACTTATAGTCATCGAAAATTCAAACAATTTATTTCCATGACACTTTTTGATAGAATCAAAATTTTCAGAGTTACGGCATTTTCAAAATCCAAAAAAAGAAACGAAAATTAACATTTTCAGCCAAACAACGCACTATACGAAAAAAAGTCGCGACAAGAAAAGTGTTTCTTTTTGAAAGCCCTACAAGATTATCATAACGACTTTTTGAATTTTCTCGAAAAATCGAAAATTCACATTTTATTGCACAAAAAATAATTAAAAATCCAAAAATTCAATTTTACGGCAAAAATATGCAAGATTCGACAAATGACGATGAAACAAAATTTGTGCGTAAAAAAGAGATCTACAAGTTTGTTATTGGTCACTTTTTGATGGGATGTGTAGTTTTTGCTTTATTTCATAAAAAATGTAATTAACA
>CAKNXH010000110.1:233161-266492 GCA_932178445.1 Andricus quercusramuli
TTTTGCGACAGCCTCATAAAATCTGAGGAGGAGTGCCCATCAGTCACTGCCGAAGAGGTGAAAAAAGCACTTAGAGGCACGAAGAACTTTTCCGGTGCTGGACCAGATTGTATCAAGAACTTTTGGTGGAAGAAGTTTACTTCTACACACCAACATTTGGCCCGCATATTCACCTCATATTTAAAGTCGGAGATGCCCATTCCGCAGTGGCTAGTGTTAGGACGCACTATACTCCTACCGAAAAAAAGGCGACTTGTCCAAACCAGAGAATTACAGGCCAATAACTTGTTTGAACACACTGTATAAGATTTTTACAGCTATCCTAAACAACAGGATTGTTCGACGAATTGAGCCTGTATGGCGAGAGATGTACGAACAACGTGGCTCGAAAAAAGGTGTAGCAGGCTGTCGAGAGAACCTGCTGATTGACAGGTGTGTCTGTAAAGACGCTACAGTCCATCAGCGCGTCTTGTCAATGGCCTGGATTGACTACCGGAAAGCTTTTGATTCAACCTCTCATAGACTTATCATCTGTCTGTTGGAAAGCTTGAAGGTACATCCACACATAGTGACATGCATAGAGAGATTGATGCCTCTTTGGAAAACTAGATTTACCATCTCATCTAGGAATTATCGTCTGACGACGAACAACGTCACCTTCCAGAGGGGCGTCTTTCAAGGGGATAGTATGAGCCCTTTGCTTTTTTGCATCACACTTTTGCCTCTATCTCTTGCACTACGAAATTCTCCTGGATACCTCTGTGGCGACACTAATCAGCGTGAGCATAAGGTCACTCATGTATTCTATATGGATGACCTGAAGATCTATGCCGCTGGTAAAGGCAAACTTCAAACTGCTTTAAATATCGTCAAGAACTACACAGGAGAGATTGGGATGGACTTTGGTTTGGACAAGTGTGCCAAAATTCATTTGAAGAAAGGAAAGATTACTGGCGTTCCCAAGGACCCTGAGCTTGTGGATATAAGTGTTATTAGACATCTTAACACTGGAGAGACCTATACATACCTGGGCGTGCCTCAAAGCCGCATTCAGGACGTAACATCAGTGAAGGAGTCTCTCCGAAGCAGATACAAGCATCTTCTTCGACAGATTTGGTCTTCCAATCTGTCGGCGTTGAACAAGGTATCTGCGACTAACATGCTTGCCGTCCCGGTTCTACTCTACTCGTTTGGGGTGGTTCAATGGACGAAGAACGAGCTTAAGGCCCTTGATGTCACCACGCGTAAGATCATGCATATGCATAAAAGCTTGCATATCAATTCGTCAGTTCCGCGATTATACATTTCACGCCAGCAAGGCGGACGCGGACTTCTGAATCTCCAGTGTCTTCATAACCGAATTGTTTTGAGTACAGCTTACATCGTTGCGAATGGCAGAGATCCTCTCCTAAAGATGGTCAGAAACCACGAGATGATTGGCGAAGGGGCGTTCCTTTACAAAGCCGCGGAGCAAGCTGCCGAGACCCTTGGCCTGAATTTTAACATCAGAAGTGAGGAAAGTGCATTACTCCATCTAGATGCTTCACGTTTAAAAGCCGAAGTAAAGAAAGCAGAGGTTGGAAAATTTCACCAAGAGCTACTCGACAAGCAAATGCACGGAAACTTTCACAGAAATGTAGAAAAACAGTCCTTGTCGAAGGAGCAAACTTTTGCTTTCCTCAAATCATCAGGGCTCAATTCAGGTACAGAGGGCTTTATTTTCGCATGCCAGGACGGTGTAATCTCCACCTTAGCATACCGCGCCCGCATTTTATGTCAAGAAGTTCCCAGTGATAGGTGCAGAGCGTGTCATGCACACGCTGAGTACCTAGAACATATACTATCGGGGTGTCCGACCCACGCAGGAACAACGTATATCTATAGACATAATGCGGCCCTAAGAGTACTTTATTACCACCTTTGTCGCTCTTACGGTGTTGGTCGCGACCCTGCCCTGCCGAACACTCCAAGGGATATAGAGTCAATTGTCCGAAACGAGAAGTGCCAGATTTTCTGGAACTACGATTTTCGGGCAGCAGTCTCCGTTGCGCACTCGAGGCCTGACATTGTTCTCCAAGACTTCGAGAAACGAACTATATTCGTGATCGAATTCTCGGCTCCATCCGAATACAACATCACTGCAAAGGAGAAAGAAAAAGAGGAGAGATATCAAGACCTTAAAAGAGAGCTGCTTCGACTGTACCCAAAATATTCGGTACGAGTGATTGTTCTTGTGATAGGTGCTCTCGGAGGTGTGAAATTATCGCTGGTTCGTAACCTTAAAGCCATACCCGCGTGCCAAAAATATGCCAAGGCTCTTGCGAGATGGATGCAGAAAGCTGTCATCCTTGGGTCGCTTCGTGTCCTCAAGACACACGAGGGTTTCGCCGGCCTGTCGTTGTGATTTCGTCGTGCCCTGTGACCACCCATCTCACGGATGTGAGACGTGGCCATAGGTGTATTTTACCGCGGTTCTACTGGGGGCCATTGACATTTTTTCAAGATGGCAGTTGCTCTTAGTGGTACCCTGCGGTGGTTGTTTAACTTTGTTTTTAATTATATATATATATATATATATATATAATAAATTTAAAAAGTCTCAATCAAATGATTCATTGCTATAAACTATAAAATCTAGTGTGAACTGAAAGGTACATAACTAATTTTCAAGTTCAAAAAAATATATCCATAAGAAAAATGGATTGCTTAACACATTGGTTCTCTTTGATGTTTATTTATTATTTATTAATAACAAAAAAGCCAAAGAAAAGTTGAATATTTGAAAGAAAGCAGCAATATTGAAGCAGTACTAAAGAAAACCGCAAAAAACAGAATTTTCTAGCATTATTCAAAGAGAACATTATTAAAAATAATGAATTGCTTAGAAAATTATTTTTGTTCACTGCAATTTATTAAGACCTCAACCTAATTGAAAAGTGGATAAAAAGTGGAAAAATTTCAGAAAAAACGGGAACTTTGTAGCATTATTTTAAGAGAATATTTTTATAACTAATAATAAATTGTTCAAACAATTATGTTTGTTAACCTTGATTCACTATTTTTGGCGCTGATTGTAAAGTTGAAAAATTAGTCAAAACCTCCACTTTTTACCTTTATTCTAAGAGAAAAATGCTGTAAACCATGATAAATTGTTTACACAATTTATTTGAATATATATAATTATTCCTAAAAATTAATATTCAATGAACAATGAATAATTTGTACTAAAATAAACCGCAAACAAAAATAATTAGCACTAAAACTCGCAAAAACCAATTTTTCACTTATAGAGGATTTTTTTGGGACCCCATAGGCCAGACTTGTGATAAAATTCAAAAATTAATTTTTGATTTGTATTCTATGGCTATTTGTCAAGGGAAATGTTGAAGAACCTTTAGATATAATTTTTTGCAACAAAAAAACGCATTCATTTATTTGTGAATTCGAATTAATTTAGGGTATTGAGAGTAGCAGGATAAGCATAAAAATTCGAGAAAACAAAATAGTTTTCCAATGCATTTTTAGACCACCCTATTGTATAATTAATCAGATTGTATGATCAGGATGGTCCAATAATTTATGAGAATTGTTTTTTTTTAATTTGCATGCATATTGCCCCGGAATTTGATCGAATTCGCAAAAAACTATATGCGTTTTTTTTTGCAAAAAAATATATTTAGAGGTTCCGAAAGCCGCATGAAGTTTAACACGTATTTCCTATGTTATAAGAAAAAAAGACGTTGTTGTAAATTTTATTCAGAATCGTCAATATTGGATTAATCGAGTTGAAACATGACATTTTTCCTCATAATTAGTCATATAATTCAAATCGAAACTTAATTTCTAAATTTCACTACCCTTAGATTGAAAAGTAGGGCAATATTTGTTTATTTATAAAAATAAGCGTTGAGTCATTTGCTTGTTATTATCTGCTTCAATGATTTAAAACTCTGTTAATATTAGGAACATTTAACATCAGGAATAAAATTAGGAATAGTATTTCTTCTAAAGTTTTGATAGGATTTTTTATGTCATTTTCACTGAACATAAACATTTCTAGAAAAAAAATTGATCCTCAAAAGTGAGGGCCAAAAATAATTTTCTTGGTGTTATTTTAGGCTTTGAAGAAAGCCAAGGTTTTTCCCTCTACAAAACTAGAAAAATAAAATAATAATTATTATTATAGAAAATAGAATTGAATGATTATAAAAAATAAACGATATATATATATATGTATATGTATATATGTTAAGCATATACTGACTAGTTACGAAAATGTGTTCAGTTACGTGCGCCTCCTTTTCCAGGATTCAGTCCTTTTTTTCTCAAAAAATAATGGTTCTAGGCAAAAAGTGTATAATACAAAAAAGATGTATTTTCATACTAGATGAACTTTTGATTGAACCTCTTTCAAAATTCTCCGTATTTACTGAGATAAAGAAAAAAAAATAATTTGTATGGGTTTTTATGGTTTTTACCATGAAGACGTCCTTGTCGTCAAACTGTGGAAGATCAAAATTTATTTTATTCATTGAAAGTGTTTTGAATAATCGAAGCAGATGATATCCTCAAGAAAACGTTTAGAAGCTTAATTTCATAAATAAAACAGGAAAAAAGCTCAGGTTTCAGTTGAGTCTAAAAAGAAACCAAAATATTTGTGCGCGAAAAATCCTGCCGAAACTGTGGGAAACGAAATATTGTTTTATTTATATTAAAAGAGTAACACTTTAGGTCACTTTAGAAATAATGACCCCACTGTGGGTTTTAAAGCAACCAATGGAATTTAATTTTCGATTTCAAGAATTTTTATTTCAAGTTTGTAATTAAAAAAATGTCAATAAATATTTTTAATTGAATTTCTGTGTAGGTTCGCGGGTGTGTGTGCGCTGTCAAACGCAGGCTTTAAGACGTGTTCTTGATTGGAGATGTGAGGGTGACGGCGGAACCGAGGCGATGATCACCAGGTGGAGTATGCTATCCTCTCCTCATTGTCATGGGAAGTGGTTGCGAACCGAGAAGACTGGTCCAGAATGTGACACCTCCATCTGCAAACCTGAGGCGCATTTTATTTTCGTTTAATCTTTCATCAATATTTATTTAAAAAATCCGTTTGTAAGCACCGAATAATATTCGGCAAATGAAAATTGCTTTCTAGCTTTAAGTAAGCAATTCTGATTTCAACAATTTTCTTAAGCAAACTTCCTGAAAACAGATGAAAAGCAGAAAAAAATGCTATGAATGCGTACGTTTGTCAAGTAAATTCAGTTAATAATGAATTATTAATTTACAAATGATTTGATACTATAATCAATTTTGCACCTAAACCACTTTTTAAAACGGTTTATTGGAGGAAATGTGTAATATACAAATAGGTCCAACAAGTATATTTGTATGTAAGTTATGAGTCCACATATCAAAGATCATATTTTCTAGAATATAAGCAATAAAAAGTAGAATCTTCTCTGATTTATTTTATTACCAAATTCCCATTTTTTTAGTAATTGAAATTCGTTTAAAAAACTGAAACATTTTATGATCAGTCAATTTTAGTAATTCTTTTAATTTTCAGTGGAAATACCATAGCACCTTTTCGTTAATTAATAACTCAGAAATCATCCAAGTTTTCCAAAAATATTTTTAATTCTTTGAAACCCCTTCAATTTATTTTAATCTATTGAAAATTACTAGGAATCTTTTGCAAATGCCCTGATATGTTTTAAATTCTTGGAAATCTTTTAAAATCTCATGAAATATTTAAAAGAAATGTTGGAATGCTGCGAATTTCCTCAATTCTTGTAAATAAATTATTTGAAATTCATTAAAACTTGATAAAATTTCGAGAAATTACAATAAATCTAATGACATTCCTGGAAATCTCTCACAAAGAATATTTCGATGGGTCGACCACTTTTTATTTGGTGCCTTAGCAATAATTATGAAATTATTATGAATTGCACATAAATTGAATAATAATTTACTCGTAATTCATATAAGTTTAAAAGTTATTGACTTCGAACAACTAATTTTAGATTGTTAGTTTAAAATACTTTGAATTCAAAATCGTTTAACTTTACACACACACACACATGATGACGTGGAAGTTTTAGGTTTTCTAATTTGACAGTATTTAATTTTCCATATGTTTTTTGTCAACTTAATAAATTTTTATTGCTTAACTTTTAAATGGTCTATTATTCTGATGTAAAGAACCGACAAAGTCGATGAATTCTAAAAAAACACGTAATTTTCCAGGCAATAAAGACAAACAAATTCATCCAAAATGTTGAATTGTCAAGCCAGAAAGATTTTTAATAAATTTTCAACCAAGTACATGAATTTTCAACTAAAATTATGCATATTTATACAAAAAAATGAATTTTTTTGAGAAAGTAGTTCAACTTTTAACGAAGGAGTTGATTTTTCAACTTAAGAAGATTAATTTTCAACAAAAATTGTGATAGTAGATATTTTAAGAAAAAAAATTCTAATTTTAAATCAAAAACAGTTAAATTTAACCAAAAAATACGAATATTGAACAATATACGTGAATTCTCAACTAAAACAGCTTAATTTCCAACCAAACAGTTGCATTTATAAAAAAATGGATTTTCTAACAAAAAAAAAGAATTTTCAACAAAATACATGAATGAATTTTCAACAAAATAGTTGAATTTTCGAACAAGAGGATTATTTTTCTAATTAAAAATATGGATTTTCAACCAAATAGTTGAATTTTCAATTAACAAAATAAATTTTTCGCAAAAAATGTAATAGTAAAATTTTCAGTAGAGAGAAATTTTGGCCAGAAAACTGAATTATCAACAAGATAGTTAAATTGTGAACTGAAGAAATAAATTTTCTACTAAAATTATGAATGTTCATCTACTATCAACTAATATCTTCAAATGATCGCGGATCTTGCTACCAAGTTATTGAATTGTCTACCATATTTTTAAATCTTCGAGCCCAAAATAAGAATTTCCTTCACAGCAGTTGAATTTGTAACCCGAAAATGTGAATTTTCAACGACGAAGTTAATTTTAAACCTAAACAGATAAATTTTCAACCAAACAGTTACATGCAAATTGTAGGCACTGAAGATATTACAAAATTGTGCTAAATTGTACTAAAATTGTAACTAAATACTTATTATTATTATTAACCCATTTAATTTTCTCAAACCAATTACATTAAGCTTCTACGTATATTTAATAACCAGAATTTATATTTTATATGTAATTTCGTTCCCTAAGTTTATAAAATTTTAGCAAGATTTGAAGAGGGAGCGAGGGGACAGCAAATCTCAAGGTATCTTTTAGGGGTGAGGTGGTGAAAATTTCAGAAAAACACCTTACGTGAATTGTGGATGAACCCTTATTTATTTGTTCATTCATTTATTATTATTTCGTGAATTTATGATTATTTGTGGATCACGGGACGGTAAGGGTACGTGGGTTAGCGTTTGCAGATTATGAGGTTGTTATAGCAGTCATTCAAGAAATTTGTAAAGAATTTTCATTAATTGATGTTATGGGAATATTCGAAGTCCTATGGAATGCTTTAAGATCCTGCGAAATTAAATTAAAATACCTTGTTAAGAGCCTTTAAAATCCCTTAAAATTATAAAAATCCTGGGAATATTGGCAAATGTTATAAATTTCCGAAATACTGTTCAATCCCCTGAAACATCAAAAAATCTGTTCAAATCCTCGAAATCCTACGGAAACTCTTGATTCTTGTGAAATTTATAATAATATTATAAAATGTTTAGAAATTTGTGATATATATTGAAAATACCCTGAATCCTTTGAAAGTTCTATAAAATTCTTCAAAATCTTTGGAAAGTTTGGGAAATCCTTTGCAATGTCATTCAATTATTCAAATTCCTAAAAATTTCTCAAAATCTTAGTAATAATATGAAATCTCATTCCGCTTCTCTGAATATTATATACAAACTAAGGGCGCGGAAAAATCAATAGAATAAAAATTATATTCTGATCTAATTTTTATTTTGACTTACAAAATGTCGTAAATGGATGACATCAAAAGATTGTCATTAAATACAAAAAATTATAATTATCAAATAATAATGTTTTCAACATTAGATTCTAGAATGCCTTGAAAATATTTTCTGAAACAAATTCAAATTGTTTGCACTTCTTCCTTCAGGGTTTTTTTTTCTAGATTCAATGTAAACTGTTCCGATTTGCACTTGAAAGGATCTTGATGGAGATTTGTGAGAATTTTTAATCCCATTATCTGGACCGTCAAACGAACCTGTTAAAAGTTAAATGACAGAGGGTTGTTGGACGCGTAAAGAGGAATTTCATAATTACTTATCGATCGATGAGAAACGATAGACATTGTATTTCACAATCAGTTGCGCGAGATCGTGCCAATATTTGTTCCAGCATTTTCTGCTGAACCAGCTATGTCGTTTACCGTTTATTCCATAACAACAAAAAATAAAAATGATCGTTGCAAACTCAATTTTATAGAATGTTATCAATTTTTTTAGTATTTCAAACATTTGTAGCATTCTACAATAGCTTGGTAGATAATGAACCATCCATAAACTACACGGAAAAAATTTATCCGCAAAAAATCACGAACTAGTAGCTAGGTCTTGGATATGCGAAAAATTCATCGGATGTTGATGTGTTTTCGTAAATAATCTGCGAATTTTGAGAGAGAATTGACGAACTTGATGTGAAAATTCTAAAACGGCCCATCACTTTTTTTTACGTGAATAATTACGAAAATATTACTAGTGATTGGAAAAAGATTGTCAGAGTACTCACGAGCTTGCCCGACAAATCTGGGAACTGGAAAGTAGATTCGCCTGTACGTGGCCCGCACACACGCTCGCCCAAACGCGCGGTGTTTGTGTGCGCTCGTATGTGTGCTTCGAGTTCTTCGGATGAGTGGTTAGAAGTTTTATAACACATATTTTGTTTGGCCTCGATTGCTGCGCGTGTTTACGCACTTCTTGTTTATGTTTAGAAACTGGTGAGTCAGCAGTCTTTGAGGGTTCGAATTCTCTGAGTTGCGAATTTGTAAATTATTAATATAGATTAAATCGCACAAATAAAATTCTTCCTCTTCATATTTCAGTCTGAAATTTTCAGGAACTGTTCGTAGGAAATTCGTACTGTTCGTAAAGAACTTCGGAATGCATCCATACGTTTCTCAAAGCAATAAGGATGTAATGTTCCATTTTTTGATCTTGTATCCGAGACCTAGCTACAAGTTCGTGAATTTTTTATGGATAAATTTTTTCCGTGTACGCTACCAATTTAATGGGGGGAAGGGGTCGCACCAAAAAATAGGCTTGCAACAAGGGGGTATGGGAAATAAGGATTGGGAAAGTGAGGGCTAATAAGGGTTGTAGAAGTAGGGGAAATAAGGGGAAGTAAGGGGAGGGAAATTAGGGGATCCGAGGTAAAATGAGGGGCGGGAAGTAGAAGAAGTTAGCGGGAATAAAGCGATAGAATGTAGGGAAAGCGACGGGAAATGAAGGGAGGGATAGTAGGGGAAGTGAAGAAAAGTGAAAGGTGGAAAAGCGTTGTGAAGTGAAGTGAGGGAAGCGACAACAAGGGAAGTAAGGGGAAATGAGGGAAGAGAGAGTAGGAAAAGTAGAGGAAGTAGGTGAATGAGAAGAGGAAAATCAGGGGAATGAGGGGAGGATAAGTTGAGAAAGTGATAGAAAGAAAATGGTGTAGAAGTGAGGTGAAATACAGGAAGTTAGTGGAAGTGAGGGAAGGGGATGTAGGGGAAGTGAGAGGAAATAAGGGGAAGGGAAGTAGGGAGAGCGACGGGAAATAAGGGGAAATGAAGTGTGGGTTAGTAGGGGTAGTGAGGAAAAGTAGGGGAAGCAAGGAAAGTAGAAAAAGGGAAATAAGGAAAATTGAGGGAAGGCAAAGTAGGAGGAGCAGGGGAAGTAGGTGAATGAGAAAAGGTTGGTTGAATGTTATTTTTTTTTGTAGTAGTTCAGTTTTTTACCAAAATAGTTGAATTTTCAACCAAAAATATGAATTTTTAACAAAAAAGATGATTTACGAACAAATGGTTCAATTTCCTAGCAAATTGTTGAATTTGCAAGCCAAAAAGAAGAATTTTCTTCAAAACAGTTGAATTTTAATCCCGCAAATATAAATTTTTAACAAAACAGTTGAATTTTTAATTAGAAAAGATCAATTTTCAATTCAAAGTATCAATTTACAACTATAAACGAAATATTTACATTATTAGTAAAAAGAAATTAAATGTCAAACAAAAAAAAAGAATTTCCAACAAAATATTTAAATTGTTAACCAAAGAGATTAATTTGTTACTAAAATGATAAATCCTAATAAGCCAAAACATCCATTTTCAATAATAGAGTTCAAACTTTAACCAAGTAGTGGAATTTCGAATAGAAAAGAATAATTTTTTAACAAAAAAGATGAATTTCCAACAAAATACATAAATTTTTAACAAACTAGTTGAATTTTCAACAGAATACTTAAATTTCTAGCCAAAGAGATGAATTTAGCACTAAAATGATAAATCTCAAGCCAAAGAATCCATTTTCAACAAAAGAATTCAAGTTTTAACCAAGTAGTGAAATTTTGAACCGAAAAGATTAATTTTCCACCAAGAACATTAATTTTCCACCAAGAAAGATAAATTAAAAAAAAACTGACATAATAAAATAGTTGAATGTTTAACTAGAAAAGATCAATTTTCAATTAAAAATATCAATTTACAAGTTATCAAGTAAGCCACCAAGTAAGACAAAAAACATTAACATCATATAAAGTTAATTTTTTTCGTTTGTGAAGTCTACTTCTTTATTTTTGGTTCAGAACTATTCTGGTTTGGTAAGAATGTCATTATTTAACTGAAAATTTAATTTCTGGTGGAAAAAGTATCTCTTTCAGTTAAAAACTACTATTTGGTTGAAAATTCATGTATTTCTTCAAAAAATTGTATTTTTTGAAGAAAATTAATCTTCTTGGATGAAAATTCAACTACTTGGTTAAAATTTGAACTCTCTTGTTGAAAATGAATTTTTTTTTTGTTCAAGAAGAATCTTCGAAAATGTTTTTTTGTTCTGTTTAAGATATATAATTTTAGTTAAAAATTCATCCCTTTGACTAAAAATTTTAATATTTTGCGAAGAATTCCTCTTTCTTTTGGTGACATTTCATTTTTTACTAATAATGTAACTATTTCGTTTATAGTCGTGAATTGATATTTTTAATTGAAAATTGATATTTTCTAGTTGAGCATTCAACTATTTTGTTATTTATGTTTTTTTAAATTTACCTTTCTTGGTGGAAAATTAATATTCTTGGTAGAAAATTAATCTTTTCGGTTCAAAATTTCACTACTTGGTTAAAGTTTGAATTCTTTTATTAAAAATGGATTTTTTGGTTTGAGATTTATCATTTTAGTGATAAATTTATCTCTTTGGTTAGAAATTCAAGTATTCTGTTGAAAATTCAAATATTTTTTTTTAAATTTATGTATTTTGTTGGAAATTCATATTTTTTGGTAAAAAATTAATATTTTCGATTCAAAATTCCACCACTTGCTTAAAGTTTGAACTCTCTTATTGAAAATGGATGTTTTGGCTTAAGATTTATCATTTAAGTAAAAACTTAATCTCTTTGGTTAACGATATGAGTATTTTGTTGGAAATTCTTTTTTTTGTTGACATTTAATTTCTTCTTACTAATAATGTAACTATTTCGTTTATAGTTGTAAATTGATACTTTGAAATGAAAATTGATCTCTTCTAGTTAAAAATTCATGTATTTTGTTGGGAATTCATCTTTTTTCCTAGAAAGCTCTTGGTCGAAAATTAATCTGCTTTGGCTGAGGATTCAACTATTTCGTTAAAAATTTATATTTTCGTGTTCAAAATATAACTGTTCTGGAGAAAATTCTTCTTTTTGGCTTGCAAATTCAACAATTTGCTAGGAAATTGAACCATTTGTTCGTAAATGAACTTTTTTGTTAAAAATTCATATTGTTGGTTGCAAATTCAACTATTTTGGTAAAAAACTGAACTACTTTCTGGTTGAGGATTTAAATATTTTTTCAGATTCGTCTTTTTAGGGTGAATTCAACTAGTTAAAAATTGTTTTTTGTTACAAATTAATTTCTCAAAGTCAAGATTAAAATATTCCATTTTTATTTGAAAACTGATATTTTTTGGTTGAAAATTCATCTTTCTTCAATAAAAATTTTCTTTCTTATTGTAAATTTATCAGTGCCGGTTGAAATTTCAAGTATTTTCTAAAAAATTCTACCTTTTAGATTGAAAACTTAATTCTCTTGTTGAAACTTTGTTCTTTTGGGTAGAAAATTATTCTTCTTTTTTGAAAATTCATCTAGTTAAAAATTCCTGAATTTTGTTGAAAATTCAACTGTTTGATTAAAAAATTATTTACGTTGATGAAAATTGAACTAATTTGTTAAAAATTCGTCTTTTTGGATTGAAAGTTCGACTTTGATGGTAGAAAAGTCATGTTTCTTGGTTAAAAATTCATCTTTCTCAGCTGAAAATACGATTTTTTCTTAAAAATGAAACTATTGGTTTATAAGTTCAACCATTTTGTTGAAAATTCATCTCTTTTGCTTGAAAGTTCAATTATTTGGTTATTAATACAATTATTTTTAGGGATTTGAAGCGTTTCATGGAAATTCGAAAAAACTTAAAATAAACCTGTAATCCGTGTTTATAGTGAGGACTAAAGACAAAACTACTCTCGTCGACTAAAGTCTGGATAGAATGTATTTTTCTACTTCAGTTTTCAATTTATATCGAAAGAAGTCAATCAAGTTTCCTTCGTGACGGATTTTCTATTTTACACGTTATTGGGAATACGTCATCACATTTCTTGTTTAATAACATGTCCTAAATTTCATTCTAAGAATTTCGACGTAAACCCGATGACACTATATCTGGAATATAAAGGAATAATTTATATCATGGTTCACAAATATGTTTGAGATTCTTAAAATGATAACTTGTGAATGGAGAAATAATTTTTGTACTTACAAGTAGTAATTTATTGATAGAATCGTAATAAGAATGTCGTAGTTTTATAAAAAGTCCAGAGTCCAAAGAATATTGTAGTGTACTTCAAAATATTGTGAATTACTAAAAATCTGTAACGAAAGGATCCTGGTTAATATTATTTGAATCAAAATTCAATCAATCATGGTGTCTATTAACGGGGAAAACCGGGAAATATCCAGAAATTAAAATAAAACCAGGAAAGACCGGGAATTTATCCGGAATCAGCATCAAGTCAGGAATCATATTTAGAGGTTTGGAAAATATGATATGTTTTATAATTCATGATAACAATCAAAATAAATTTGAATGTTCATCCTTTTCTTAGAAAGTTGTAGTGGGTATCGGTCACAGCAAATTATCAAAAGCGACAATGAGTTTTCTGCAAAAATTTATATGATTTAGGTATTTTTTTTTAAATTAATTTTAAAATTTCGAGATTTAAAAATATGTCGAAAAAGAATCGGGAATCTTGAGAAGATTTTAATACATTTGGAATAAATTTCAGACTTTAAAAATGTATAAAAAGAACGTAGAAGTCGTGGAAGATCTTAAAGCAAAATTTCATGATTTTGAAAGTTTCCAAAAGTTCAGAAAACATTCGAGTAAGTTTAACGGATATTTGTGATTTTCAAAAACATTTGGAAATATGTAATATAAAACTTAAGGAGGTTTCGAAAAATCTAAAACAAAATATAAATTGTTAAAGATTTCGAATACAAAGTGCAGAAGCTTCTGCAGAATCTTGAGAAGTGTTAAAGGAATTTTTTAATTATGCGGAATTTTCAAAAATTTTTAGAAAAAATATTGATCATTTTGAAAAATATTTGAAAGGATTAGAAATGTTGAGAAGATAATGATTTTTGATTTTTAAAAGTTAATTTTTTTTAGAAAATTTCACAAAATTTAAGAAGATCTCTAAAAATGTCAAATAAAATATGGAAGATTTTAAATCCTTGTTTTCATTTTGAAATTTTTTTTTTAATTTCAGGAATAATTCGAGTAAGTTTGAATGATGTTTGAAATTTCTTCTCTTCACAGAAATTTCACCTTTTCGGTGAAAAATGCAATTTTTTGGTTGAAAATTAATTTGTATTGGTTGAAGATTCAATTATTTTCCTGAAAATTAGTCTATCCTGGTTGAATTTGACTTCAATTTGTTGAAAATTAACTTTGTTGTTGTTGAGAATTCACTACTTTGCTTGAAAATTTATCTATTTCCAAAATCCGTTTTTGAGCGGTTGACATTTTTTTTCCATCGAAAATTTAGCTGTTCCATTCTTGTTTGAAAATGTTTTTTTAAAATGAAAATTCATGCATTAGTTAAAACCTCCTGATAGATAATTAATGCTTGGTTGAAGATTCAGCTATTTTGTTGAAAATTCGACATTTTGTATAAATTCAGCATTTTTTAAATTAAAATGAACAGTTTTGTTGTTGAAATGTTAACAATTACATTTTTCGTTTAAGAATGTATGTTTTTTGAAAGAAAATTCAACAAGATGGTGAGAAGTTGAACTGCTTTTGTTGAGAATTAATTTTTTCCTGTTAAAAACTCCACATTCTCATTGAAAGATTATCTCTTTGGTTGAAAATGTAACAATTTCGTTACAAATTTGTCCTGCTTGGTAGAAAATTAATCTTCTTGGTAAAAAGTACATTTATTTGTCCAAAAATGCAACTATTTTTTTCAAAACCAACTGTTCCGTTGAAAATTCATATTTCCGGTTTTGAAAATTAAACTATTTTGTAGAAAAATTCGTGCCTTCCGGTAAAAATTTAATCTTTCCTGGTTGAAAATGCAAGTTGGTTGAAAAGTTATATTTTTCGGTAAATGATTCAACAATTTTGTTGAAAATTCGTCTTTTTCAAAAATAATTCAAATTTTGAGTAGATTATGAATTAAAAAAAAAAAGAAAATGTTGATTTTTGAAGATTACAAAACAAAATTAAGAAGCGTTTTTAGAATTTTTAAAGTTTTAAAGAGGATAACAAAATTTTCTCAAGATTTTTGGAAAATTTTTAGAGGATTTATTATTTTGAAAAATGAATTTTAAGAGAAAATTGAAAAAGAACATAAAAGGTCTTGAAACACAATTTTGCAATTTTGCAAGTTTTCAAAAGTTTTGAAAAAATTCTACTAAGCTTAAGAGATATTCAAAAGTTTCGAAAAGTTTGAAAAAGATTGAAAAATAATTCAAAACTTTGAGAGATTTCCACAATTTTTAAAAAAAACTTTCGAGTTAAAATTATTCATTCTCACAGTGGTCGAATCAGAAATATTTGTGTACTTTCTTATTTTTTTTTATATTGAAAATGCGTAATTGTGAATTTTGATTATTCTTTCATATCATGAAATACGTTCTCGATACACTTCTTTAAAACGTTGTTTTTCTATTTCTTTTTTTTAAATATCTTCACTTGAATAGGCATGTCATTTTTTTAATTATTAAAAAATGTAATAATTGTATTTCTAAACATTTTTCAAGCATTGGAATCTTGGGTTATACTGCCATATATTTGTTTTCCATTGTTCAAATAATTTAAAAGAGTTATATAGAGAGTTATATATAAGATTTTCTTCGATTAATGGATTCTTTATAAAAATATCTCGACTTCGTTTAGAAATTACAAATAAAAAAACACAAATTCAGACGAAAAAATTATAAAATATTATCAACGACATTTTTATTATTATTGAAGATTCAAAGATATCACATTGAATCAACAAGGATAATAATCAAGAAGAGTGTTCGACATTTGAGCTACGAAATTTTCGAAAATTAAAAACAGCAAGAATCCAACGATCAAATTCAAATGTTGGACGTTGAAGTGAAATTGAGATTTTGACTTATTTTGAATTTCATATAATCAATTTCAATATTTTAGTGTAAAGTATTTCGAAAAGCGCATCAAAGTTTATTTCGATGCGACAATTAGTCTTTACGATTGAACAATATTTGAAATTAGAAGAAAATTTGAACTCTAAAATTTTAATTGGAATCAAAGCCATGTTAGAGACTTTTAAATGATCAAAGAAAATTTCTGACCCAACTTTTCAGCTCTTCAGCTTTTCAAGAAAATTATGTCACAAGTAATAGCTCTAGGTAAGCAACGCAACAGACGCACAATGGGCTGCACGCACAAGGTGCGCGGTACTACAGAAAAAGTATACTGCGCATGTATAGTTTTCAGTGACTGTCGACAGAATTCTATAAGAGCGCATCCTCAATACTTCGATTTCATTCATTTTCTACATTCTTTTTCACGAATTATATGAAAAGTCGTTTACGATCAAATAAAATCTAATAGACTTTAATATAATTTATCAACTATTTGCTTGAATCCCTTTTCTGAAAATTATTGTAATATCACTTAAACTATATAAAAATGTTTGTTATTTATCAGAAAAGATCATTTGGCTTCTGAAATACTTTCTCAGGGTAATTATTAGACTTTTTCCAGTAACTCTGTTCTTAATAATGAATGGACTTTTCTTCTACTATTTCATTAAATTCGCTAGAATCTCATCAGACTTTTCTCTCTATCCAGGAGGCATAGAATAGTTACTCAAAATTTAAGCGATTATTTTTTTCTGTGCAGGAATTATGAAAATATTATTTTTCTTAAATACATTAGGATATCAGGATACCTAAAATTACACAAACGAAAACCTTATGTTAAATGCGCTTGATTCTTGCTTCTAGTAAGGGACTGTACTTAAATTGCGTCACAGCTCAAGGGGGAGGGAGGGGTCAAGAGATTTTGTTACGATTTTTTACAGTAGAGGGGGGGGGGGGCCTTCATTGATGTACGTCATTTTTGAAAATTGACAAATGAAACAAGTAACTCGCAGAAATTGTACAGAAATTTATTATGAATTTAACTTTACGCGTAAAATAAAACTGGTGAGTGAAAGAAGGAACCCAGCCAACAACAATTTTTTTTAAAGTCAAAGAAAAGTCAGGGATTTAGAAAAAAAATCTTGCAAAAGTCAGGGAATTTCTATAAATTTAAATAACTTTCAAGCAGAATAAATTTGAAAATTTTCAATTTTTATTTGAAATTGTTTAATTCCTTTTATTAAAGATTCTAGGTTCAAAATGTTACAAATTTAATATTCTGGTTTTTCAATATTAATGGTCAAGGAAAATGAAAAATTGGCCAGGTAACAATTAGAGAATTTTCAAAATTAAGTTTTTCTGTAACCCTGATATTACATTCCTATTAGTAATTTATTCATTCTGTATTTCTATTTCTTTCTTTTGCAGTTGCTTCCTCCTGAAAATTATCTTTTTAGTTATAAATTTTATTATTTATTTGAAAATTCAACTGTTTTGTTAGAAAGCCAATCTCTTGGCTTGAAAATTCCACTATATCGTAGAAAATGTACCTTTTGAAAAAATTTAATATTTTGGTGTTGAAAAATCAATTGAAATGTTTTTTGGATAAAAATAAAGTTTTTTGTTTGAAAATTTGTCTTTTTGCTTCAAAAATTCATCTGTTTCAGTAAAATTTCATCTTTCTTGGATAAGAATGTTCGGTTGAAATTCAATAATTTTTGTTTGGAAAGCCATCCTTTATGGTCGAAATTTTAACTGTTTTATTGAAAAATCACCTGTTTGGTTGACAATTCAATGCATTTGTCAAAAATTCATCCTTTTTGGTCCAAAAATCTACTGTTTGTTGAAAATTCAACTATTTCATAGAAAATTTACCTTTTGAGAAAAATTCACATTTTGTATTGAAAAATCAACTAAAATCTTTTTTGGATGAAAAATCGATTTTTTTTTGTTGAAAATTTATCTTTTTTATTAAAAAATGCGTCTGTGTAAGTAGAAAATTCATCTTTCTCTGATAAGAATGCAACTATTTCGTTGAAAATTCAATAAATTTTTTGAAAAATCATCCCTTTTGGTCCGAAAATCTACTTTTTTGTTGAAAATTCAACTATTTCGTAGAAAATTTGCCTTTTGAGGAAAATTCGTATTTTGTGTTGTAAAATCAATCCAAGTATTTCTTGAATAAAAATTCAACTATATTTTCAATATTTGTCTTCCTGATTTGAAAAATCATCTGTTTTAGTAAAAAATTAATCTTTCTTGGATGAAAATGCCACTGTTAGATTGAAAATTAAATAATTAAAAAAAAATTTTTTTTTTGTCTGAAAATTCAACTGTTATTATTGAAAATTCGTCTTTTTGGGTTGACTTCGTAGAAAATTTACTTTTTATTTAAACTATTCTGTTTAAAAATTTGGTTTGAACCACTTTGTTAACAAATCACTTTTTTGTTGAAGATTCATTTTTTTTGTTAAAAATTCATCTCTTTGGTTAATGTTTGACTAATTAGTTGAAAACTGATATTTTTTATTGAAAATTTAACTGCCTGGGTATAAGTTGAACTATTTTGTTGAAAAATTTTTTTTTAATGAAACTTTATCTCTTTGGTTAATAATTTAACTATTTTATCATAAGTTGTTTTTAAATAAAAGCTTGCAAAGTATAAGCTTGTTTTTAAATAAACTGAAAGATCAGTAGATCAAAAACCAACATCTTCGTATATATCTGACTATTTTGTTGAAAATTAATTTGTTTCTGAAAATTCCTATTTTTCTGTTAAGAAAATCAATTTTTGTACGGACAATTCGTCTTATGGCTTTAAGGTTCAACAATTTAGGTGAACTTTTTTTTCATTCATTGCTGGAAAATCTTTATTTGTTGAACATTCATCTTTTTGATTTTAAAATTCATTTTTTCAAATGCAATATCATCCTTCTTGGTTGAAATATCAACTACTACACTTTTTTGTTGTGAATTTATCTTTTGAGGTCGGAGGTAAACTATTTCGTTGAAAATTTAATTGCTTTGTAGAAAATTTATTTTTTTTGTAGAAAATTTAAGTATTTTCTTAAGAGGTCATCCTTTTTCGTCGAAAAGTCACTTTTTTTGTTTGAAATAAATAGATTTGAAAATTTTTAATAAGTATATAAATGTGCATGTTATTGGAATGTTAATGGTCAAGGAAAAAAAACTATTCAAGGAAAAATAATAGAATTTTGAAAATGAAGCTTTCACCCTGCAAGGCATGTATTATCTTAAATACAACAAATTTCCACTAGTTTCAAGTCTCATATCATATTATTTTTGGGAACCATAATTACGTACAACAATAGGTGGCCTGGAAGGAGGTAGAAATATTTTGTTGCGGTTCGTTACAGGACGAAATTTTATATTTACAACCGGAAAAACCCCGAAAATAACCGGAAATTTGGTGGGTTAAAATTATTAGACACACTGATAATATATTTACTAAAAAACAAACCTGATTTTTCGTTTTTTGGCAGCGGGTATTGTATCTGGAGGATCTTTGAGTATATGAATTCTTATCCCCATCATACAATTTTTCATAAAGTCATCCCAATCGAAATTTTCCATTGAAAAGGGGAATATTTTCTGATCATCAAGTGATGTCTTTTGCCAGAGAGCTTTTGTTCTATCGCTGTTGATTTTCCACTCATTTAAACCAAAATAGGATACAACTTTTACGTATTTATCAATTCCTTTACACGCTCTAATTGCCCTGTAATCAGAGAAAATTATAAGAAAAAAATATAAATAAATCTTTTACTTAAGATTTTCTCACCAAGTCTTTTTTCCGAGAACAACAAGTACCCCATCAAGTAATATCGCTGGTAGAGTTTGTAACAACATACTGGCAATATAATACAAGTAATAGTTTTTTACAATAAATAATAAGCTGCACCATATGCATTTAATAGTGGGGATTTCGTATTTCAGTGCCATGTTGATATACTCTTCCCAAGTGATCGAGCTTTTCCAAGTTGAACAGTAATTGTAAATGAATATTTCACTTTCTGTATTTCTGAAAATTGGAAGGATCTTAAAATTCAATATATTCAAAAATTAATTTAAACTCTTTGAAAGGTAACATCCATCAATTACGTGAGGATTATTTTCGTAAGATTTTTAGGACCCCACTCCCCTTCTTACGTGAGATTTTACATTTTTTTTACTCAATATATCAAAAACGTATCAATTATTTTCACTGTCAACAAGATTTGAAGGGATTTCAAATGATCTGAAAGATTTCCAGTAATTTAAAAGTATTCGAACAGATTTCAGCTCACTTTAAAGTATTTCGAAGGACTACAAAGTATTTCAAAGATTTTCAAAATTTTCAAAAGCATTATAAAGTTTCATAGTTTTTAAAAATTTAAGAAGATTTAAAGTGTTTGCAGAAATTATCTGATACAATCTTAGAGAGTCTTAATTGTTTCACTGGATTTTACAAGAATTTAAGGTACTTCAAGGAATTCAATCACCTTTCAAAGATTTTAAGAAGTTTTGAAACATTAATAAATAATTTAAGGGATTTTAAATGAGTTTGAAGGATCTCGTGTGATACCAAATTATTTTCACGAATTTTAAATGATAACAGGGGATTTTGATGGGATTCAAAAGATTTGAAGGGATGGGATACAAAGAGATTTCATAAGATTTAAAAAGATTTCACGGAATTGGAAAAAAATTTGCAAAGATATCAAAAGATTTTAAGATATTTTTACGGGTTTTAAGAGAATTAAAAGAGTTTCGGTGATTTACAGGATTTCCAAAGATTTTCAGGGATTCCACATGATATCAAGGAATTTCAAAAGATTCTAAACGATCACCAAAATATGTAAAAAAAAGGTATGTCAAAGGATTTCCGAAGGTTATGAGATGCTTCACAAATTTCGAATGATTTAAAAAGATTTCAAGAGTTTGAAGAAATTACCTAGTAAAATTTTAAAGAGAATCTTACATTTTTCATTGAATTCTAGAAAATTTTAGGGAAATCCAAGGAGTTTATTTAGATTTACAGATACTTCACCGTATTTCAAAGAATTTTCATAGATAACGGAAGATTTCGACGGATTATCAGGGATTTCAAGGGATTAAGAACGATTTCAGAAGATTGCCAAGATTTTTGAGAGATTTAGGAATATTTCAAAATAAGACACGGGATTTCAAGAGATTTTAGAGGATTTCATGTGATATTGAATTATTTTCATGAATTTTGAAGGATTTCAGGGGATTTTAAGGAGATTTCAAAATACGAAGGCATTCAAAAAGATTTCAAAAGATTTTCGAAGACATCAAAGGATTTAACAGATTTTCGAAGATTAAAATGTATTTCAATCATTTCGCGGGATTTTAAGGGATTTCCACGGATTTTAAAGGATTATAGAAAGGATTATAAAAAGGATTTTTAATGGATTTTCAAGATTACAACCGATTTCAAGTATTTTCACAGTTTTCCAAGGCTTTTGAGGGATATGAAGATTTTTCAAGAGATTTTGAAATAAGTCACGGGATTTCAAAGGGTTTCGTGTGTAATTGTTCAAACAAATAATTATTGTTTATAACCATTTTCTCCCGTAGTAATACCAGATTGTTGCGGGTTTTTCTGAAATTTTCCACTTTTTGTCAATTTTTTACACAGAGCGAGGTAATGATTATTGCAACCTGACAAAAATAATTGTTTAAACAAATTATCATTGTTTAGAATTATCTTCTCCTATAGTAATGCTAGATAGTTGCGGATTTTTCAGAAATTTTCCACTTTTTCTGAACTTTTTACTAAGAGCGAAGTAATAATTAATGTAATTCAACAAAAATAATAGTTGGAAGAAATTATAATTATTTGTAAATATCTCCTCTTAGAGTAATGCTAGAAAGTTTTTTTTTTGTTGGAATTCGCAGTTTTTCTTTAACTTCTTATTAAGAACGAGTATTGAATATTGTTATTATTATTAATAATGCAAAAAAGGCTCTCTGTTACTAGTTCACGAAAAAATTTTATTTCAGAAAAATATATTCATAAAAAAGGAAGAGATCGTTTAAAAAGTAATTCTGTATGATGTTTATTTATTATCTCTTCATAACTAAAAAGCCAAAGCAAAGAAACAAATTACAGAAAAACCCTCAACTTTCTAGCAATCACCTAAGAGAGGATAGTTTTAAACAATTATGCTTGTGTGTGAAAAAGGGACAAAAAGTAGAAAATTTCAGAAAAATCAGGAAATATCCAGCACTAATATAGGAGAATATAGTTGTAAACAATAATATTATTAAAGAAAATAAGAAATGGTTCAAAGAAATACGTTTGTTGATTTGAATTAATTATTATCTCACTATAATTGAAAAGTTGTCGAAAAGTAGCATTATTCTAATAGAATATTGTTATAAATAATAAAAAATTGTTTGAACAACTATTTCTGTTGAAAATTGATTATTGTCTCGCTCCGATTGAAACTTGAAAATGTGTTGAAAAATTCGGAAAAAACTGCGGCGTTCTAACTCTAATTAAAGAGACAAATGCTAGAAAAATGAAGAATTGTTTAAAAAATTTATCTCAACACAAAAAATCATAATTAGCGCCAAAAACTAGCAAGGCACAATTTTTCATTTATGGGGTCTTTTTGGGAACCCGTGAAATGGACTTATGGGGGTGAAATTTAATAAAATATTTGTTATTTGTATATTATGGGTAATTTTTAAGAGAAATGTTGAGTTTCAACTCGTTTCACCTAATATTGACGTTTCTGAATAAATTTACAAACAAGTCTTTTCTTCTTATGGGAAATACGTTTTAAACTTCATAGGGCTTGCGGAACCTACAAATATAATGTAAGAAAAAAATGAAATAATTTTTTCTGGATTTGAATAAATTCATTCAAGGAATTTTAAGGAATTTCAAAGGAATTCAAAGGACCTACATGGATTTTAAGGCTTTCAAAAGTATGTTATGGGACTTCCAGACATTTCAACTAATTTTAAAGGATTTCATTGATTTTAGCGAGATTAACAAATGTTTCCAAGGATTTCAAGTTATTTCGAAATATTTCCAGGGACTCTAGTGATTTAGAAGGTTAGCAAACATTTTCGAGGATTTTAAGTGATTTCAAAAATTTGAAGGTATATCAGACGATTTTTTTAATTTTCTAAAGAAGGTATTTGAAGGAATTTCAGAAGATTTGAAGGATATAGTCAAAGCAAACAAATTCGAGGCACGAAAATTCGAAAAAAATGTCTTATGCATTTTTAGACCACCCTAATGTATATTCTGTTGAAGAATTAGAAAAAGAAAACTTACGTAAGTAATAATTTTGATCCCCTTCCCCCCAAAAAAGCCTCACGTAATTAATGGACGCTTCCAAAATTAAACTGGAATCTGGAATGAAGAACAGTTTCAGACATGGCTTGAAGTGGCCTCGATTGTAACTCCAGGGAATCCAAACGTAAAAAGGCAGGACCGCATGAAGCATTTCCGTTGGATTTGGACGCATAACGCAATCTGAAGCATCTATTGCGCAGATAGTGCGAACCTCATACTGTTTGTCACGCTTGACTAAGCATCTCCTCTCTTTCGGTCCCACGGCTTTTCTCATCAAGAAACCACCGAGGCTGAAATTCTAGGAATATAGTTAATCCGAGGTTTCTTATTCCAGGTTCCAGTGTATATTTACATTTAAAAAGTAAACTTTGTTACTTTAAAAAATAATTCTCACTTATTCATAGCAACGTCCCATGCAGATACAATGAGAGCGTTGATTGTTAGATCAGCAGGAACTAATTCAGTAATCCGAGATCCATCACTATGCATTATTTTTAATAAACCAGTACTCATAGCTACAATTGTACCAGTCGCTCCGAAGGAATTGGGAATCCAGCCTGGGATAGGTTCTTGATAAGTCGGTATAACTGTTGAATTGATATTCAATATTTTCAATAAAATGCTCAGAATAATAGTATATTACATTACAAGGAGTGTTAGTCATCTATTTACGCCGTTTACGGGGAGATCAATGCTTGCAGAGCATTGCGAACATTGAGCTCCACGTGAGGTCCTGTCTAACACTCTGAGTGATGTACGATATTTTATTCGATATAAGTGTTATTGCGAATAAAAGATATAATTTCCTATAGATATAAGTACAAGATATAAGATATAAGTAGATATGTAGACATAAGATATAGATATAAGATATAACTAAAAGATATAAGTTCCTATTAAGGTAATAATTGAATCGATCGATGAAAGAATTTCACTTCTTAAAAATTGTTTTCAGAAGTTATTTGTTTTCATCGAAAATTGGTCCATAACGTTCTGGGATAAATGGGATACTTGGGTGGTCCAAAAATGCATTGGATTTTTTTTTTTTTAATGTTTATGGGGACAACCCAGAAATTTGTTCGAATATACAGAAAAATAAATCCATTTTTTTTCTTCAAAAAAAAGAAAGTTATATTTAAAGGTGCTGCAAGCCCCATGAAGTTTAACACGTATTTCCCATAAGAAAAAAAGAAGTTTATGTAAATCTTATTCAGAATTCTCAATATTATCTCAATCGAGTTGAAACTCAACATTTCTCTTCACAATTAGCCGTAAAATACGAATAAAATATTACTTTTTGAATATCAACACCATAAGTCTGTTTTATAGGGTGCCAAAGAAACCCCATAAGTGAAAAAATGAGTTTTGTGAGTTTTTCACGCTAATTATGACTTTTTAGTGTTTTTTTCAATGAAAATTGTTTCTGGTACATGAAAGACCACTTCATATTGGTAACTAAATGCTCACATGAGTTGTTTAAACAATTTATTATTGTTTTTAAGCAATTTTCTCATAGAATGGAGTTAGAAAGATGCGGTTTTTCACAAATTTCCCACTTGTTGTCCAATTTTCAATTAAAGGGAAGTGATAGTTCATCAATGTTAACAGAAGATATCGCACAAACAATTTATTATTAATGTTAATAATCTTCTGTTAGAAAAATACTATAAAATAAATAATAATAATAAATAAAACAAAAATAATTTAAAAGTAAAAAGAAAATTCACTTCTAGACAAACTTTAAATTAAGATAAGTTAAATAATTAACTAGAGTCAAGAAAATTATTTGTTTCAACAATTTGTTATTACTACTATTAATATTATATTTGAATAATGCTAGAAAGATGCGTTTTTTTCTGAGATTTCTGGCTTTTTGTCCAATTTTCAATTGAAGTGAAGTAATAACGGATTCAAGTTAACAAAATAATTGTTCAAACAATTTATTATCATTGGTTATGATATTCTCTTCGCTTAATTGGTAGAATGTTGCGGTTTTACCTGAAACTTTTAACTGTTTGTCTATTTTTCATTAGGCGTGACTTAATAATTAATTAGATTTAGCCAAAATAATTGTTCAAACAAATTATTATTGTTTATGACTAGTTGCGGTTTTTCGGCAATTTTTACCTTTCTCTACTTTTTTTCTCTTAGTGAGTCAGTAATTAATTAAAGTAAACAACAAAGTTGTTTAAACAATTTAATTTTTTTTTTAACCATCTATGAACCATTTATGAACAAATAATAAGTCCACCACAACAAAAATGATTTTTCGACTGGTATTGTTGTTTTGAGAGAATTATTCTTGCTCTTCCCCCAATGATCAAGAAAAATAATTTAAAGAAAAAAAGCTATTTTCGACAAGAGGCAGAAATCAACATTGAATTGTTTGAACAATTTTTTTGTTAACTTTAATTAATTATTACCTCACTAGTGAAAAAAGAACAGAAGGGTGAAAATTGCTGAAAAACCGCAACTATCAGGCATTGATATGGATGAAGATAGTCATAAACAATAATAATTTGTTTAAACAATCATTTTTGCTAAATCTGATTAATTATTAAGTCACGCCTAATGAAAAATAGTCAAACAGTTGAAAATTTCAGAAAAATCCGCAACATTGTACCAATTAAGCAAATAAAATATTATCAACAATGATAATGAATTGTTTAAACAATTATTTTGTTAACTTGAATTCATTATTACTTCACTATAATTGAAAATTAGACAAAAAGCAAGAAATAAAAAAAACGCATCTTTCTAGCATTATTCAAATATAATATTATTAATAATTATGATGAATTGTTCAAACAATTAATTTTCTTCACTGTAATTTATTACTCAACTTATCTGAATTGAAAATTTGACTGAAAGTGATTTTTTTAACTGCAATTTTGTAGCATTTTCCTAAGAGAATATTATCAATAATAATGATAAATTGTTTAGACAATCAGTCTTGTTAACATTAATAAACTACCACTCCCCTGTAATTGAAAATTGGACAACAAATGGAAAATTTATGAAAAAACCGCGTCTTTCTAACTCCAGTCTATGAAAAAAGTGCTAAAAACAATAATGAATTGTTTAAACAATTTTTGTGAACATCTAATCATGAGTATAGAATGGTCTTTCATGTGCCAGAAATAATGTTCACTGAAAAAAAACCCATAAAAAGTCAGAATTAGCGTGAAAAACTCACAAAACCAATTTTTTTACTTATGGGGTTTCTTTGGGACCCTATAGAACAGACTTATGGTGTTTGGTATTTGAAAAGTGATATTTTATTCATATTCTATGGCTAATTGTGAAGAGAAATGTTGAGTTTCATTTCGATTGAGATAATATTGAGGATTCTGAATAAGATTTACAAAAACGTTTTTTTTTTCTTATGGGAAATACATGTTAAACTTCATGGGGCTTGCGGCACCCCTGAATATCATTTTTTTCCAAATAAAAAAAATGGATTTATTTTTGTGTGGATTCGAACAAAATTCTGGGGTGTCCACATAAAAATTCGAAAAAAAATTTTATGGACCACCCTAATCAACACTCAACGGAGGTTAGTCTACCTGAGAGAACAACGTACCTTTCTCATTGGATGTAGAAGAGAATCTCTAATTCCACTCATTTACACTAAGTAATTTTTCTAATTATTTGAAATATAGACTGGACAGAAAAATTACTGATAGTGCAATTACTAATTTCTTTAAATCACAAGAATTAAGTTTACATAGACTAAAGTATGAACAGAGATATGTTCACCTTATCAAATTTAACTTACTCAAAAATAGATTTTCAAAGAATGAAAACAAATATAGACAATTAAGATTAAGTAAGTGGTTTAGAAATTTATCCAATGTTACAATTCCAATTGAGGTATAGCTGAAACCTTGGCTTTGGGAAATAAATTTGGTATTTCTTATAATTCAAATAAAATATCATCGAATAATATCACTCCAAATATTGAACAATGTATGAAAAATGTTGAAGATAAAAATAAAAAGCAAATGTCTGAAAAATGATCACAGATTTAATTTCAAACCACAATAAAATCAATAAATTTAATAATTCGAATAAAGTCCTTGAAACGGTTAAAAAATTTCAAAATTATCACAAAAATTTAATTTTTTTAAAAGCAGATAAATGTGATCTTTCTGTAGCAGCTAATAGGGATGATTATAATAAGACAGTTAAAAATCTTTGACAAAACAACATATTATAGAAAAAAGTTAACACCAGCTTATTTCCATCCATTGAAGATAAATGCAATGATATTATATCAAGATGAGAAAAATAAAGGTATATAAACGAAAATTCAACTTATCGTATAAAAAATCGCGAAAGTGTTGTGGCCAAGGCTTACGCTCTACCTAAAGTTCATAAGTCAGACCGAAAATGAAGATTGATAGTGTCTTCTATTGGATCACCTACTTATAACTTAGCCAAATTTTTATCAAAATCTCTAAAACCTCTTTCTGGTACGACTGACTCCTTTGTTAAAGACAGTTGGGATTTTAAAGAGGAAATTAAAAATATACATGTTCCTAGTACCCACTCATTATTATTTTTAGATATGATTTCTATGTTCGATAACATTCCCTTAGACTTACTTTCTGATTGCATAGAAGGAAATTACAAGTTTACAAAAATTTAACGAAAATATCTAACTTCGAAATATTAATAGCTGTTTGAACAGTATTTAATAATACTGTTTTCACTTCCAACCAAAAATTTTACAAACAGATATCAGGTTGTCCAATGGGATCTCCTTTATCTCCGATTGCTTTCAATCTTGTTCTCGAGGACATAGAAAAAAGAGCACTATCTAAATCAAGTTGTAAGCCGCTTTTCTATGAAAGGTATGTTGATGATATATTTACAATAGTTCCTACTGATAAAATTCAAGAATAAATCAATACATTTAATAGTATCGAAGAATCTTCACAATTGACATTTGAATTGGAAAATAACAACACCCTAAATTATTTAGATATGTTTGTTATAAGAACAGAAAATGAAGCTTTAATTACCAATTGGTTCAAAAAATCTTCATGGTCAGGGTAATATTTGAATTATAACTCACATCATCAATTTAACCAACAAATTTGATTAATTAAGGGATTGATAAATAGATGCATAAAACTTAGTGATTTCATGTTCAGGAAAGAAAATTCAGATAAATTGAAAATTACATTACAAAAAAACAATTATTCACTACCTTTTAATAAAAAATGTTATTAAGGAAATAGTGAATGAAATTTACAATAGTTCCAGTGAACATAATAAATAGTTAGATAATTACAAAAAAACTGATCTACGTGTTTCGTTGCCATACGTACAAGGTTCATCGGAGAGATTAAAAATTGCCTTGAAAGAGTCAACATTAACGTATATTTTAGAAATAAGCATAGATTTGAAAATTATCTTATAAATAAGAAAGATTCAGAAAGAATTGAATATTTATCAAACGTAGTTTATTTAATAAGATGCAAAGGTTGTAATAAAATTAAAATGGTGAAACTGGCAGAAGGTTAAAAACGAGAATAACTGAACATAAAAGAGATTGCAGAATTGGCAATTTAAACACAGGTTTTTTCCAACACTTTTGGAATATTGACCAACTTTTTGATTTTAATTTCAATAATATCGAAGATTTTAGCTAAAGGAAATAACACTTGCAAAAGAATAATTTGAGATTCGATTTTCATAAACAAGTTCAAGAATTATTCCATAAATTTAAAAACAGAAATACTTGATATAAATAAATGTTACTTTCCCAATTAAAATTTCGGAAACCGTTACAATTTTTTTTTTCATCGGACCAAAATTTTGAATCCAAAATTGGTTTTTTGAGGCTAATTAAATTTATTATTTATAATTGGTTCTATGATATTTTTTAATGAGCTAACAAAATTTTATTACATTTTTATTAGATATAAATCTGCCTGAGGATGACCAAAAGATTAAGGTTGAAACGTTGCAAGATTATAACTTTTTTATAATTAAATTGTTGACTCGGAATGATACTGTCCTCTTTTATTCAATTTGATCATAAGACCGAAATGATAGAACTTACGTTCCCATTTAGGTAACAATTGAATCGATCGAAGAAAGAATTTCATTTCTTAAAAATTTTTTCGAGAATTCATTTGTTTTTATAATTAGAGGGTTGAAAATTTTCCTTAGGGACCATCCATAAATTACGTAACACATCTTCTATCCATTTTTTACCCTTTCCCTCTCCCACGTAACAAGTCGTAACCCGAGAGAACCAAATTACCAAATAATTAGAAGCTATTAAAGCAATATGAAACTTTGTTCTTATGGATATTTTATTTAAATGCTATAAAATATTCTCAATTCTTCAAAATCTTTGAAAATACCTTGAATAATTTGAAAATCTTTTCAAATCTTTGAAATCCTTTGAGATCCCTCAATTTTTTTGAATACATTCTTTGAAATTTTATTGAAATATTATGAAATCCCTTGAAATCCCTTGACATTTTTTCAATCTCTTGAAACTTCCTTGAAATCCTTTAAAATACCCTCAAATATTTCCCACCCATTAAAATTCATTGAAAAATCTATCATTTAAAATCTATTGAAATTCCTTCGAATCTAAAAATTCTTAAAAATTTTTGGAACCCCTTGAAATATTAAAAATCTCATCGAATCTTCAAAATCCTTGAAAATCCCTCAATTCTTGTGAAAAAATTCTATGAAATATCATTAAAATATTATAAAATCCCTTGAAATCCCTTAACAATTTTTCAATCTCTTGATATTTCCTTGGAATCCTTTAAAATGCCATAAAATATTTCCCACCCTTTAAAATTCACAAAATCTATTGAAATTCCTTGGAATCTAAAAATTCTTAAAATTTTTTGGAATACCTTGAAATATTGAAAATCTCTTAAAATCTTTGAAATCCTTCAAAATCGCTCAATTCTTGTGAATAAATTCTACGAAATATTATTAAAATATTATAAAATCCCTTGAAATCCTTGACAATTTTTCAACCTCTTGAAACTTCCTTGGAATCTTTTTGAATACCTTAAGATCTTTAAAATCCACTAAAATCCATGAATCCTCGTGAAGAAATTCTATGAAATTTCATTGAAGTATTCTAAAATCTCTAGAAATCCGTTGACATTTTTAAAGCTTTAGAAAATTCCTTGGCATCTTCTTAAATTATTAAAAATTTTTGAAATCTTTGAAATACTTGGAACGATTTAAAAATCTCTTTGAAACTTTGAAATCCTTTGGGATTCCTCAATTCTTGTGAATAAAATCTATGAAATATCATTAAAATATTATAAAACCCTTTGAAATCCCTTGACATTTTTTTAATCTCTTGAAACTTCCTTGGAATCCTTTAAAATTCCCTCAAATATTTTCCACCCTTTAATATTCTCAAAATCTATTGAAATTCCTTGGAATCTTTAACAATTCTTCAAAATTTTTGGAATACCTTGAAATATTGAAAATCTCATCGAATCTTCAAAATCCTTTCAAATCACTCAATTCTTGTGAATAAATTCTATTAAATATCATTAAAATATTATAAAATCCCTTGACATTTTTTCAATCTCTTCAAACTTCCTTGGATTCCTTTAAAAAAACCCTAAAATATTTTCCATCCTTTAAAATTCTCGAAATCTATTAAAATTCCTTGCAATCTTCAAAAATTCTTCAAAATTTTTGGAATACCTTGAAATATTGAAAATCTCTTCAAATCTTTGAAATCCTTTAAAATCGCTCAATTCTTGTGAATAAATTCTATGAAATATCATTAAAATATTATAAAATACCTTGAAATCCCTTGACATTTTTTCAATTCCATGAAACTGCCTTGGAATCCTTTAATATACCCTCAAATATTTTCCAAGCCTTTAAAATTTTCAACGCTCTAGAAAATTCCTAGGAATCTTTTTGAATACCTTATGATCTTCAAAATCCGCTGAAATCCCTCAATCCTCGTGAAGAAAATCTATGAAATTTCATTGAAGTATTCTAAAATCTCTTGATATCCGTTGGCATTTTTAAAGATTTTAAAAATTCCTTGGAATCTTTGTAAATTCTGTAAAAATTTGAAAATCTTTGGAATACTTTGAAATATTTAAAATCTCTCTAAATCTTTAAAATCCTTCAAGATTACTCAATTTTTGAGATACCTCAATTCTTTCGCATGAATTCCTTGCAATTTCATTGAAATATTATGAAATCCCTTGACATTCTTCGACATTCTTTAAATCTCTTGAAGATTTCTTGGAATCCTTTAAAATGCCTTCAAATATTGTCGATCCTTTTAAATTTTTAATTCTTCTGTAAATTTCTTGGAAATGTTTGGAATATCCTAGCATCTTAAGAATATTTTTGAATCTTTTTAAATTCTTGTAATCTATAAAAATTCCTCAGAATTGTTTAAAAATCTTTAAAATCTTCACAATATTTGGAATGTATTGAAATATAGAAAATCGCTTCAAACCTTTGAAATTTTTTTGAAACCCTTAATTCTTATGAATGAACTCTTTGAAATTTCATTGAAAATAAAATCCCTTGAAATCCTTTGACATTTTTACAGTCTTTTGAAATTTCTTCGGAATCCTTTGAAATACCCTAAAATATCTTACATTCTTTAAATTTTTGGAAGCTCTTGAAAATTTCTTGGAATCTTTTAAAATTATTTAAAATCTTTGGAATACCTTAAAATATTGAAAATCACTTCGAATCATTGAAATTCTTGGAAATACCTAAATTTTTATAAACAAGTTCTATGAAATTTCATCAAAATATTGAGAAATTCCTTGAAATCCCGTGAAGTTATATGGAATCTGATGATATTTCTTGACCATCCTTAAAAACCCTTGAGATATTTGAAGTCCTATGAAATTTTTTGAAAGACTACATAAACCTTTACAATTACTGAAATCCTCGAAAATCTGGAAAAATCCCTCAATAAAATCCCTTAGAATCCTTTAAAATAATCTAAAACCTCATAGGTCCGACAAAATCCTTCCGAATCTTAAGAAATTCTAGGAAATTCTTTAAACCTGCTTGACATTTTTTTTTAAAATAAAAAAATTTTTTCAAATCTTTTAGAATCCCTTGCATTTTCTGAAAGTTCTAAAAAATGCCTTGGAATCTTTTAAAATATCTCATATTCTTCCCAATATTTTGGTATATCTATAAGTTTTTTAAATCTTTTGAAATTCTTCGGAACCTTTTGAAATATCCAAAAATGTTTTAAACTCTTTTAAATTGTCAGGAAATAAAAAAATATTTAGAAATAATTCGAAATTCCCTAACTTTGTGAGTAAATTCTTCGAAATTTCACTGAATTGTTATAAAATCCCTGAAAATCCTGTAAAATTACATGAAATCTTAAGATATGCTTTGAAATTGTTTGAAATTTTATAAAATTCTTCGAGATCCTGAAAATTTCATTAAAAAAGCATTATTGAGAGCCTTCCAACCCCTTTAAAATTACTAAAATCCTTTGAGATCTCATACAATTCCGTGAAATTTCTGAAAATTCCTTTGAAATCTTTAGAAGTCTTGAAAATTCTCTGAAATTCCTTGAATTTATTTTACAGAATGGCGGAAAGGAATGAGAATACAAATCTGATTATGCAGATATGAATTTTCATAACATAATTATAATCTCTCCCCCCCCCCCCTGGGAGAGGGTGTAAAATTATTCCCAAACCCCTCCTCCCCAAAAAGCTGTTACGTAATGTATAGATTGCCCCTTAGTATTTCCTGTAACTTTGTGCTAAAAATCTAATTTGTTTCAAAGTTGTTACGTTTCAGAAGTGCTAATTGATTTTTCAGAAAGAAAAGACAATTTTTTTTTCATTAAAACAATAAAAATTCATACCTATTGCAGGTCTAAATAGTCCAAGCGGAAGGTCCTGTGCATACTGTTGTAATAACTGTTCTGCGATTGATTTTGTGAATATGTATGTATTAGGAGCCTTGTCCTTTAAAATAATACTGATGTCGTTAAATTTCTTTTCATCAAGAATTTCTGCTATCTTTAAAATGTTATCTCCTGTGAAGAAAATATTGATTTTGTAAAGCTCT
>CAKNXH010000110.1:266892-303442 GCA_932178445.1 Andricus quercusramuli
AAAAAATTGTTCATGAAAATCCAGTGAATTTGTATTATAGTCTTGGTTATTAAAAGAAGTCAATTAAAATTCACAACTTTCCGTATCCATTGACAAAAAACGATTTCCTGCTATACAAAAACTACCATAAAACGCACAGTTTTCAATTTATCGAATTCTTTCATCGCATTTTTCTACCCAGTTTTAAATGTGGAATAACTTTTAAAAAACAATCATTTAAAATATGTAGGACAGGTAATTTAATTTTACTTATTTCAAAAATGACTCGATGCATTTTTTCTTCAAATATTTAACCGTTTAAAAACTATCTAAAACTGATAAACAATTCCTTTTCCTCAAATATCTTTTTTCGAAATGGCATAACATTTCTCAAATATTAAAAAATGTACTTAAAGTATTTGTGGACATTTCTGAAACATTGTAACTTTTCATTATGTTGCCATATATATTATTGGAATAATAAGGAAAAATTATATAAGTATATGAAAGATTGCCAAAAGGTTAACCATTTTTAGTCCCCGACATTTAGAAATAAAAAACTACAAAAAAAAAAAAAAAAGAAAAATGGTTTATTAATATCAAGGACATTTTTCATTATTTATGATTCACAGATATCACATCTATTGAATTGAGAAGGATAAAAATCAATAGAGGGCTCAATATTTTAGCTATAAAATTCTTGGAAATTAAGAAGACCAAGAATCCAACGATAAAATTTGAATGTTGAACTTGGAAGTGAAATTCAAATTCTGATTTATTTTGAATTTAATTTCTTAAATTTCAATGCTCCAGAGTAAAATATTTGGAGAAGCACTCCAAAGTCTGTCCCGATTCTAAAATTAATCTCTACAATTGAGCAATATTTCAAATGAGAAACGCTTGAGCTCTACAATTTCAATTAGAATCGAAGCCATGTTAAAAAATGTCAAAATGATCTCGTTAAGTCTCGTGTTATGCAATATGATATGAAGTTTAATTTCATGTGATTGAATAACTTTTTATATTAAAACTAACAATCGAGAATGAATCTCAATCAGAAAATAAATCCCCAGTCATAATAGCACTAAGAATCGGTAAACAACGCAACAGACGCTCAAGGGGCAAAATGCGCACCGTGCGTGGTGCCACGAAAAACGTTCACTGCGCATCTATACTTTTCAGCGACTGTCGACGGAATTCTGTAAGCTACATTCTTCATTCTTCCATTACTTATTTTCTAACTTCTTTTTCACAAATCATATAAAAAGTCGTTTACCATCAAATAAATCTGATAGACTTTTCGATATAATTCATCAACTATTTGTTTGAATTTATTTCTTTTCTGAATAATTATTCGACTACCGCTCAAACTCTAGAGAAATGTCTATTTAATATCAGGAAAGATCGTTCAGTTTTTGAAATACTTTCTTATGACTTTCTTCTCTATCTAGGAGTCATAGAATCTCACTTGAAATTTATGCGATTATTTTTTCCCATGTAGGAAATAAGAGTTTGAAATAACACTTTTTTTGTATCAAACGTTTAATTACATTGTTATGAAGAATCTGTATAATCTGTGAGTTATGGAAAACTGATTAGGACATTCGATTCAACAGAAAAAATTACATAAAATCCATGCATTGAACCTATTTTGCAAATCCTTTAAAAATCGTTTCAATTTTCACTTTATTGGTAATTATCAATATACGCATCGATTTGACAGAGTGCAAGTTTTCAATATTTCAACAGAACGTTCACTCACGTATTTTAAACAGAACAAAAAGCTGTACATAAATTATTATTAATTATTAGGTTAATTATATTATATATAAAAAAATACATTGTGTGTAGAGTTAAGGACTCACCGGTTCTGAAAAAATCGTTTCAAGTCGTTTGTGAATATCTTGTTCTTTTTTTGGTCTTATTAAAATATAAATAGAAGATAGCTCAAAGCAGCATCTGAGAAGCTTTTCTATCAAGATCATTCCCAAAAAGCCTGTACCTCCTGTAAATGACAGAATTTTTGTTTTAAGAGCTGTTTTTTTGTTTCCAAAAAAAGTGTTACAATTTTTATTACAATTTTTATATTTTATTATATATCGTTTTCTTTTCAATACTTTGTTTAATTATCAATTAAAACTTTTTGTTATTAACCTGTAATGAAGACACTCTGGCCAGCATAAAAATGCTGTATTGTTGACTTCGATTTGGATTCATTATTTTCCATTTTTGATATACCTATCTGAAATAATATTTCAATGAATATCACTTAGAAAAAGGTTTGAATGAAATATTGTTAACCCAACATAAATTGTATCTAAATAGATTCTAAGAATTTTAAAAAAATTCCAGAGAATTTCCATGGATTTTAAGCCTTTTAGAATGATTTTGTGGGATTTCCAAACATTTCAAATAATATTAAAGGATTTTATCAGATTTCAAAAGATGGAAAAATATTTATACGGATTTCAAGGAATTTCAAAATATTTATAGGGATTTTTGAGAATTTCAAAGATTTCCAAGCATCTTCAGAAATTTTAAAGGATTTTCAAAATGTCAATGAATTCCTAGCGACTTCAAACATTTTGAAGGATTTCCAGGTTTCTAAAGGTATTTCACAAGATTAAAAGGATTCGAATAAATATCCAAGGATTTCAAGAGATTTCCAATATTTTCATGCGGTTAAACGTTTTTTTAGAGAACTTTAATGAATAACTTTGATTTAATTTATATTTTGTGAGGAATTTCAAATGATATATATTTATTTAAACGCATTTTTGCGATTTCCACAGATTTCAAGATTTCCGTCAACGGATTTCAAGAAATTTTTCGGATTTTCAGAGAATTTCCAGCGATTCAAAGCTATTTTGTCATGAATTCATAAAAATTTCACGAATTTCCAAAGTTTCCCAAACATATCTAGCGATTTCAAAGGATTTCAAAGGATTTCGAAGGACCTTTATAGATTTTAATGATTTTAAAAGTATTTTATGGTATTTCTAAGCATTTTAACTAATTTTAAAGGATTTTATCAATTTCCAAGAGATTTAATAATATTTATACAGATTTCAAGGAATTTCGAAAAAATGTTAGGGATGTTAGAGGATTTCAAGGATTTTCAAAGATTTTTTGGAATTCCAAGGGATTAAAAAAATTGTAAGGGATATCAAAGAACCTTGATGAAAAGGCTTGATTTTTCCGCGGAATCAGCTTAAAATGTTCTTTCTGAGACTCTTCACTATCACATTTTCCATAGCCACCATGGAATGTTAATTATTTAAACAATTTTTATAAACAAATGCAAATTTTGACCATTTTTTGATGAAAAGGCTAACTTTTTTCTTGCGGAATCAACTTGAAATGTTTTGCCTAAGACTCCTTGCTATCACATTTTTCAGAGTGACCAAAAACATGTTTATTATTCAAACGATTTTTATGAACAATTGCACATTTGGACCATTTTTTGATGAGAATGCTTGATGTTTTTGCGGAATTAACTTAAAATGTATTGCCAAAATCACCTAGCTGTCATATTTTTTATAGTGACCATAATGTGTTAATTGTTTAAACAATTTCTATAAACAAATGCACATTTTGAGAATTTTTTTCCATAAATAGGCTTGATTTTTTCGGGGAATTAATTCGAAATACCTTGCAAAAGACTCTATGCTATCATATTTTTAATAGTGACAGAAAATGATAATTATTTAAACGATTTTTATAAAAAAAATGCACATTCCGACCATTTTTTTATGAATAGGTTTGATTCTTTTTCGGAATCAATGCGAAATGCGAAATGTTCCTCTCCTGTTCGAATGAAAAAAAAATGATGAGGACTTTTATAGGCTTATAGTTTTTGGGCTTATGTTCTATTATTTGCGGATTTATCACAGCATTTATGATTTCAGGCTTCTACTAGAAGATTTTTCAAACATTCTAAAAAAAATTTGTTATGATTTATAAAGAAGTGAGTTCTCAATAGATTTTTGTCCATTTTCGGCCAAAGAATCCTTGCTGTCATATATCAGGTCACTATGAAAAATATGACAGCAAGGATTTTTTTGCTAGACATTTCGCATTGATTCCGAAGAAAATGAAATCTATTCATCAAAAAATGATCAAAATGTGCATTTGTTCATAAAAATCGTTTAAATAATCATCATTTTCTGTTGCATATAGAAATATGATAGCAAAGAATCTTTTGCAAAGATACTTCGAATTATTTCCGCAAAAAAATCAAGTCTATTAATGACAAAAATGGTAAAAATGAAAAAATACCTAAAATGTGCATTTGTTTATAGAAATTGTTTGAATACTTAACTTTTTTTGGTCGAAATCAAAAATATAATAGCAGCGAGTCTTGGGCGAATCATTGTGAGTTGATTCCGCGAAAGAATCAAGCCTTTTCATGAAAAAATGGTCAAAATGTGCATTTGTTTCTAAAAATTGTTTGAATAATCAACATTTTCTGGTCAGTATGAAAAATATGATAGTAAGGCGTCTAAGGAAAGACATTTCAAGTTGATTCCGCAAAAAAAAGCTTTTTCATCAAAAAATTTTCAAATTTTACATTTGTTCATAAAAATTATTTAAATAATTAACATTTTTTGGCCACTGTAAAAAATATGATAGCAAGAAGTCTTAGGCAAAAACATTTTAAGTTGAATCCGCAGAAAAATCAAGCCTTTTCATTAAAAAAATTGTAAAAATGTGCTTTTGTTTACAAAAATTGTATAAATAATCGGTAATCATTAGCTATTCCTAACTTTTCGTGAGCGCACATCATTATCTGAGATACTTTCCACAAAAGCTATAGGTCAAAATTAGCTAATCATTGCGAATCACGAAAAAATGTCTTTTGTTAATTAATTTGTTTATAACATTATAAAAAATTTTTTGTTACCCTAACCCACTGAAAATTATTTTTAATTAGTTATTACATTGATTTATGACCCTTTTAATGAATTTCAACGTCTTAGAAGAAATGATATCACGGAAAAGCTTAGCAACAAAAAGTTGTAAGTTTGTTGCTAAATAACAAAATTATACATGTTATACATGGAAGTCATACGGTCAGTTCCAAGAGAGAAACATCGAAATCCATTTAGAATTGCACTGTCAGTCGATTTTTGTCCAAAAATGTGCTTTTTCTCCCACTGTGCGTGGGTTCAAACTGGGTTCTTGGGGGATTTGTGGGTCGCCGATTAAGAATCTGAAGACAAAATTTCGAAATTAAAAATAGCGGACACAATAATAATTTTTTAATTTAATTCTATCCGTCTCATGGAATCCGCCTAAGGACCCATTTTGAATCCACGGGACCAATTTTTCAATTTTTTAAAAATATTTTATTCCCCATTTTGAATTTTTACTTTAGGTTCGTAATCAGCGACCCAAACCCCCCGAAAACCGATTTTTAATTCATGGGTCTTTTTTAAGAATTGTTTGTCTGTCATATTGAATTCGCCATTTTGAATTTTGGAATTTCGACTTCAGATTCGTGATCAGCTTCCTAAAAAACCCATTAGACGTTATGTTAAGCTGATTAACTATTGTTGATTAGTCGCAATTACATTTGATTCGTAAAAAGGCTACATTTTTTCGCTTTGTTTATTCATAAAATCCATTCCGTTAACAAATAGAATTTCAAGGTTTTCAAGTGTTCTCATAATTTGTTAAAAACTATGTGAAAAATATTTACAAACGAAATCAAAAAGATGCGATACATTTATAGCGCTATGCCGCAAAGGGTTGAGGGATTTCAAAGTGTTGAAAGGAATTTTTGAAGATTAAAAGGTTTTTATTGGATATCCAAGGATTTCAAGGGATTTAGAAAATTTCTACGTATTGAAACTTTTTCTTAGAAAACTTCAATGAATAAGTTTAATTTGAAATATTTTCAAGGAAATTCAGATCATTGCTACTTATTTTAATGGTTTTTTACGATTTCCAAAGATTTAAAGCAATTTCGAAGAATTTCACAAGATTTATGATATTTTATAGAACCTCCAATTATTTTGAAGATTTTGAAGAAATTTAAAAAGGATTGCAAGATTTCAAGAAAAATCTTCGGATTTTTACAGATTTTAAAGTTTTTATTGGATATAAAAATATTTCCGAAACTTTTATTAGATTTCAACGAAATTTTAAGCAATTTTAGAGATATTAAGGGAATTCACAGGTTCTTTCCATATGAAGTTTATATGTATATTATTTATTCTGATGCTGATTTTTCTATAATTTTGTCTGAATAATGAAATCAATTACCTATAATCCATGGAATCTTTTGCAATCTCATACAATATTTTTCAGTCACAAATATGCAATCTTATGTAATCCCATGTAATCTTGTGTACACCAAAAATCAAAGGAATTAACCCTACAAAAAATGAGAAGAAATATCTTTATTATAAAATGACTATCTTGCTAAAACACGTTGCTTTTTTACTATAAAGTTCTAAATTTGGCAAAGTTCACACCACCTTTTTCCACTTAAAATGTTCTAAATGAGTTTGCTTAGATAATCCACTCGCGGATCTACTGCCGTTGCTAACTGTTTCTCCATCGCTATATATATAAACAAGAAAACCAATTTATATTCATGTATTTGTAATTACTATCATAATATTTTCAAACATAATAAGCAATTAAAAACGCGCATAGCGATTAAGGATCAAACTGAGAAAAAAATTGTCATCCGATGCCTTTCACGCAGGGAATGAAACGAAACATGCGGTTCGGTATCGTTTTTTTCATTGAACGAGTATTACATGCTAAGATGGTGTCATTACGAGGGAGATGTCATTACGTTGTTTCAGTCGCAAACGTTTAATTAGATTTAATTAGATCTGAATTTTTCATTTCACAAGAAAACTTAGATTTTCAACATTTTCTAGCAAAGATGCCCACACAGAAAAAACTTAGGGTGAATAGTGTCGCAGGTAATTTCGTATTTTTCCTGTTCGTATTGGTAAAACACAAATATTACCCTCGATGGGCAGAAACAGTATTTTGTTCTCATGAAAGTTGTCACCAAAGTTTCGAAAATCGGAAGCCACTAGCTTTGAATCGCTGAAATGAAGTTAGCTGATGGTTGGTGTAACAGGCAAATCGGATAAGTGCGGCTTCATAAAGGCTGTTTTGCCGAATCGTTAGAATTGTCAAAAGTTCAATATGACATTTACAAGGCCTTCAAGGTAAACATTGAGAATTACTCCCGAACGTAGGTAAACGCAGAATAATACCCTAGATGTGCGGGTAAAGTTTACCCACGTGGGGTAATTTTTGTTGCAGGTAATCTTTACCCCAAATTCCGGGTAAAGTTTACACTTAGTTTTTTCTGTGCAAGTTCAAAATCCAACTTCAATGCTGAATGAGTTGAGCTCTACAATAATTTAAGTGCACTTAAGTTTTCATATATAAAATTTGAAGTAGGAATAAAATATTAAAATCAGTATAAGAGAAAAAATTTTAAAAGCAAGGACTTTCATTTTCTCCTAATTTTACAATAATTGTAATAATTCTAATATAATAATAAAAAGGCTGAAATATCCAAGCAAGCTGAAAATTGTTTGATTGATCTAATTAACAATTTAAACATACATATTGTGTTAATATAATGTAAATATTCCCACGTAAATTATTCTTGCTGGAATGTTCCGTTGATTGTCAACAGAAACGTGTCTTGTAATAATTCGTTTTTCATCTTAGAGAAGAAAAAAACGAATGCCAGTTCAAAAAAAGTTCTCTCTACGCTCATCTGTAATGAATGAAAACAATTTCTTCAATTATTTAAATAAATTATAATTTAAACTCAAATCATACAGAAATTATATCTCAGAACAAATTGTGAACAGTATTATAAATTTTCGAGTACATATACAAACGATTTTACTTTCGATATGATACAGAATGTTCAATATGTACAAAATATTACTGGTGTTACTGGACGTGCATGGACAACCATGGCAACTTCGTACAAATCTGGCCACACGTATTTTCTGTCTTTTCAAAATGGTAGCAGATTTTCCTTGTGACTGAGGCGAGTAAGAGCAGTGAATTTCCTAAGTTGTTGTGTAAGGTCCCTGATTTTGAATTGACTAACGGGGTCAACTCTTGTTCTTCTCCTTGCTTCTAAAAATCTTTTCAATTTGCTGAGCATTTTTTTTTCTGGATCTTTTTTTGTCAACGCGTTTTTATTAACTTCGGCTTCTTCTACTTCTACAGCAACTTCGACTTCTCTACGCAGATCAGATAATCGTTTCCATACTTTCCTAATTCGATCTTAGCTCTCTTAATTCCCGTTTGGGAGAGAATTACATTGTATCTGGGATCAAGAAAAAATGATGTTGCGATTGCAGTTCTCATGATGAGTGAATTTTCTCATAGTTCCATGGAAGCTACAAGTTTGGAAGCGACGCCATTCAAATTCTTAGTTGCCTCTTTAGTGTTTTTGTTGAATTGCAACCAGGTACCGAAAAAATCACCAGGAAGCAGTTCTTCTTGAAATATCTTTGCTGCAATTCTGACCGTAGTCAGCAAATAAAACTTCCGATCAGCATCTTCCATGTCTTTGCAGAATTGCTCTAAGGCAAACAGAGCCTCAATCATGTCTAACATGGAATGCCAACAGGTCTCCACATCAAGAAAAGGCATTGATTTTTGAAGTAATTTGAGATGCGACGAAATAGTACGTGTTCGTAACCTTTTAACTAATTCTCCAGCTGCAGAAAGACTCTTTGGTAGTTTCAATTCTTTAATGACATCGCCAAGTGTCAGCTGTAGTGTATGCGGAGCACAACGTGCTCCTACTATCTGCAGACCGTATTTTACTATGACGTTGACGACGCGTCGTCACCGCCATCGTAAAAGAAGTCAACACCATCCATTGACGAAGAAATTAAATTAGATCCCTCATAATCGAAAAGCTCTTCATACTGAAAATGATCAGCTTCATCAGCCATAAGCTTAGGAATTTTTACCATACTTGCTGCGTTGTTTGAGGTCAATGTGTAGATGTTCCTTGTAGATAGATTGCGTCTCTCAAGTATTTTTAGGATCTCGGATTTGAAATTTTCCGAAGTGTGGCTAATGAACAACTCCTGCATTCCTATATTATGGATTTCAATTTGCTCAAGCTCAATGAATTTGATGTTCAATCCCGGAATAGAAATTCCGTGTCTTAATCCTCCATCTGCTTTAACTGAAACCAGTTTGCCTGCCACTTCATCTGCAATATTTTGTCGACTCTGGATCGCTGTCTCTTTGACTGAATCCTTCATGTTCTCATGATTGATTGTTTTACTTCCAGATTCTTTATTAACAAATTCTAGTATTGGATTGATAATTTTTTGAAATCCGACACCGTTCATAGCCGAAAATGGTCGGCCACCTAGGGTTGCAATTTCAAGGCATTCTTGTTGTAGAGTTTCAGAATTCATTCTGATTTGCATCATTTTGGGTTTCTTAGCTTCTACATCCTTTTTCAGATTCTCCTCAGTTTTACGTTTCGCAGACTCTGCCTTGAGTCGCATGACGGCTTCGTAAGTAATCTGGTGCAGACTAGAAAGGTATCGCTCCATATTTTTGGCATGTTGATTCTTGAAAATAAAAAGTCAATTTTTAATTTTCATCGAATTTGATAATCGAAATTATTAAAAAATTTCCTGTAGTTTTTTTTCAACATAATGCGATAATTTGTACAGTGTATAAGACATTTGTAAAATAGTAATTCTTGAATTTGGCTTTGGGGTTCGTCCCTGCCAAGAATTCTGCAATTCTGCAAAAAAATATGAATTCAATTGTTTGAACCGTGAAGCCAAAAGCACTGAAAAATATTTCACAATTTTGTTCTTGGGTGTCAATATAATTGTCCACTTAGTATAGGAAATTTTTTCACGAGGATTATTGAAATTACATGATTTTTGAGTAGCTTAAAGCACATTTAAATATTACAGTGAAGTGAAAATGATCCAATTAGTCAAGTCGTTGGAGCTGAGTGGAAAAAACTTGTGGGTTGACATCCGAAAAAAGTATTAAAACAAAATTTTGAAATAGGTTAATATGTTCTATTCTCTTTTTCATTTAAAAATTCCAAAATTTTCCCTATTGCTTCGACAATTATGGCGGATTTTTTCTGTGTACTGTTTTCGCTAGTGAATAATAATAAAATAATATTAGTTGCAAAAAAAAATTTTTTTCTCCCAATTTAGAATTTCTTCAAAATGTCCAAAGAACATGTTTTTTGGATTGAGTCCTATGCACACATCTTTGAAGAATTTCAATATGTCGAGCCTGAAATTTTTCCAGCTTGAATCAAAGAAACATGCTATAATTTGGTTCTTTGAAAAAAATTGATAGTCTAAGCAAGTCATCAAAATCCCTCAAAAAACGCGAAATTGACCAGTTTTTATCAATGAAACGTCACTAGAAATTTTTTTTCTCGAAAAAAAAACAAACAAAATAACAGCATGTTTCTTTGATTCAAGCTAGAGAAATAACAGGTTCGACAGATTCAACTTTTTCAAAAATGTGTGCATAGGACTCAATCCAAAAAACATGTTTTTTGAACATTTTCAAGAAATTCTGAATTATGCAGAAAATTTTATTTTTAATTCCTAATTTTTTAATATCATTTACTAGCAAAAACTATACATAGAAGAAATTCGCCATAATTTTCGAAGCAATATGGAAATTTTTTGGAATTCTCAAAAATTTGTATTTTCAAATCAAAAAAGAGAACAAAAAATATTATTGATTGCAAATTTTTTTTTGCTTTCTTCGGATTTAAACCCTCAAAGTTTTTTCGCTCAGCTCAAACGATTCGACTAATGTGATCATTTTCACTCCGCCCTATCAAACATATTTAATGAGTTATATTTCTGACTGAAAATTAATTTAATTGGAAACAATTCAGTTTAATTTGTATTCTTATTTTAACAGAAAAAAATTATTGACAAAAATATGTCCTGTTGACGCTGGTAAACTATTGTCCCCAAAAGGAGGCTTTTTGGGACAGTAGCGATTTGATAGAAATACACTCTAAATCGTAAAACTTTACGAATCAGTTAATTTTTGTTAATTTGATACTACCTGTACTTACTTTCCTTCAAAATTGTACACAAAATTCAGGATTGAATTCCCTAGTTATAAATTACCTCAAAAAAATCAAATTCTGCACAGCAAAACTCTACACAAGATACTTTATAATAATTATGTAATAATATTGTAAACTTCTAGATGAGGTTAAAATTAATATATTCTCCCCCTAAACAGTCAAAAGTTATACTCTAGAAAAATTGTACACGAAGGGAAAATTATATTTTTACTTTGTGTAGCATTTTACGTTATAAAGTTTAATTATACAGTGCCACACAAAATTTACTTTAATTTTAGGTATAGTTTTATAGATATTTATAGATATAATTCTATAATTCAATGCAAATTCGAGATCTCTGGCTCTTTTGAAAAATTTAGATTTAAAAATATGAAATAATAACTTTCTAAACACTTACAAAGGGAACTAAAAAATGTTTTAAAAATTCTGATATGAAACGATGTCACAAACAAACAAATTGATGAAGCAATAAGAAAATTCACTCAAGAAAACAAGTCAACGCAATATACTAAAGGAAGAGAGAAAAACGACTACCACCCTACCCTACATTCAAGGTATCACAAAACAAATAGGAAGGATTTTCAACAAACACGACATCCAAACCATATTTAAACCACCTGCGGAAATGGGACAAATTCTAAAGAACCCTAAAGATGAAGAGGCACCTCTTAGTGATCCGGAAGTATATACAATCCCTTGTCCTTGTGGCAAAGTCTATATTGGAGAAACCGGGAGGGCGGTGAGCCAACGTGTGAAGGAACATGAGAGTAAAGTCAGGCTAGAACATTTCACGCGATCAGCACTAGCTGATCCTTATATCCAGAAAGCACATAGCATTTCATTTGACGAAATAACAATCATCGCAAAAACGTACAATATTTTTCCAAGAAAACATAGAGAAGAGATAGAAATCTTAAATCACTCTAATAACATCAATAGGGACAATGGTTATAATACCAATCTGTTTTGGCTCCCCGTGCTCCCGGGTTCTTCAAAAGAGACTTGATTGGCCAATCAAGTTCGACCAATCCCCACGACGGGGCGCTCTGGCCAATCACAGGCATCGTAGAGATTATATATAAGAACAACATAACCTGAAACTTTACTTTCAGGTCAGACTTTAAGAACTGAACTGCAATGTTCACGAAACGTCGGCAAGATTCATAGTTTCGCACACGATTGAAACCCGAAAAAGTTTTACATTTTTAATTTTATTTTATTTTAATTCACGTACGTCGTATGAAAAAGAGACCTCATAGTTAGAGATTGAAGTTACTAAAAGCAAATAACAAATATTGACTGCAACAAGTTTTTTAATTTCAATAAAGGAAAAAAATATAGTTTTCAATTGTTTTCTCAAAGATTTTCGGCAGGGCATCGCTAATTATCGTCCATGCATCATTAAATATCTCGACCAATTCTTCACCGATTTGCATTAAATCTTCTGGAATGAATAAATAATTATTAAAAAATAACTTCAGAGCATATAAAATATTCATTTTTCTTTACCACATTCCCTTGTCAGCTTCCTTTATCTTCCATTCCTCTTCTACATCTTTCCCATACATGCTCCTATGTTTGCTCTTCCCATTCAAAGAATATGCACTTCCTGTTCTTTTTCTTTTCTCAATACATTCCTTCTCTTATCTCACTTCCCAATTCAAATCCCGCTATTCTGGTCTATCTTCTCTCTCTCTCTCTCTATCCCTTCACTAAACATTTTGGTACTTATTCGTTTTTTATCATCTTATACCATTTATTTTATTTTAATGTCCCAATCATTACTCATCTTTCTATTATTGTCTTTCCCTGCCTCTTTTCTCCAATTCTCCATAGTTTACTCCAGTCTCCTCTTCTACATCTCTAGCGTTTCTTTTTCCTTCACATCTCGTTAATTCTATCGCCTTCCCTCTCCCGCTCTAATACTTAACATATCCTTTCGCGCTTCTCTCATAATATATCCAGGCGACCTGCAATCTACCCCTAATGTCCACCTTTATATACCTTTTCTTGTAACTTCGCAATCTCTTTCCTTTCCTCCTATTAACAGATCTCTGCTACAGTGGTTCTATCTTTTTTCCTTAACTTTTTTCTTCAACCTCTTCAATAAAACAGTTAAATATTTTCATACAGTGTTGACTTTAGCGTCATTCCCCCATACTCTTCAGCCTACTCCGCTTCTCCTTTCTTCACTATGGGTACCATGACCCACTATTTCTATAACTCTGGGTACTTCTTTCCTCTCAATACTCTATTGCACATTATCCATGCCCATTCCTTTAGTTCTTTCCTCCATATTTCAATATTTCATTTGAAATCTCATCTATACCTGGTGCCTTTCCATTTGACATTATTCCTAAGATCTCGACTAATTGTTCCCTGATTATCTCCACTTCCCTTTATGCATCTTCCCCTCACATCCATTTCTTCTTTCCTAACTTTTCTTTCTATCCGTCCTAACAGATGGATAAAATATCTTTTCCCTTCTATCATCTCAGTATTCTGATTTACTATTCTCCTTCTTTTTCTCTCTTTTTACTACCTTGCAAACCTCTTTTTCTGTCCTAGCCTTCTCCGCCTCTTCTTCAAATTTTTTACATTCCTCCTCTTTTTTTGATACTACTCTTTACATTCCTTATCCAATAAACTTCTACCACATCCCTCACATCCTCTGTCTGATGTTTTTAGCTTCACTTGCCTTTTGCACTTATTTTTATTAGTTTTTTATCCCCCTGATGTCACTTATATGGGAAATTGATCCGAACATATATACAATCTCCTTTCTCTAGTTTCTTGACACATTCTCTTGCCTTGTCGTCCAGTATCACATAATCAGTTACCGTTTCCCTCACTCCTCCTGGACACTAATATTCCCCTTTCTCATTCCCCTCGATATTTCCGTTTAAGATAAACCATCCCAACTCGTGCAAATTCTTTAACAATTGCTTTCCCTTCATGTGCAGTATACACATACACTCCCATTATTTTCCACTTTTCTCATCCCATTTTTACCTCTTCAACTATTATTTCTTCTTTTTGTTCTATCATCTCTTTCCTATCCTCTTCTGTTATACGTTCCTTTCTTATTCCTGTCAATATTCCTCCCATCCCTTTGCCTCTTTTATTCTTCCACTTTGCATTTCAAACATGCTATCAAGAACCTCTTGGTAACCTTCCCCTTAATCCTTTCCAACCCATTTCATCTATTCACGCCTCCATAATTACTGAACTATTCTCTGATAAATTCCCTATCCTTTCTTTCCAAGCCTGCTACATTCTTGTAACATATCCTTCACTATTCCCTCCTTTCCTTTCTCTTCTCTTTTTCTTTACTACTATTTCTTATTTTCTTATTTCTTGTTCCTTTCTCTCCTAGTATCCCGTTTTTCTTTCTTCTTCTTCTTGGAATTTTTGTAATTTTATCAATTTAATAAATTAAAAAATGTAGATACACTCTATGCCCAATAGGTCAAGTTTTGTAATTCCAAGAACTGCTGGCCCTCACAGTTTCTCAGCGAACAGACCGAGATATGGTTGCGACTCTCGCCTCGGAAGGTCCGCAGTGCGTGAGTACTAATTCAAGTATATTGCGCAATATTATGCATTATAATTGGCAATGGTTCAGACTGCCCTGAATGTTTATGTTTCAGGGGTACCGATTCAGTAAGAAGGCCAGTGCGATGCATCTCCCGAAACTGTTATTATATGGGACTTGTAATGTATATTTTAGAAGTACTTGGCAAACTTTGATTTAACAAACTATGTTGATTTTACTGGTGAGGTTTTCATTTATGGATAGAGTCTATTATTATCGAAGTTATAGCTGGTCTGTGGGATAATAACAATAGTTGATATTATGATGCACAGTTCTATTGATGCTCAGCTCTGTTTCGAAAGCATTTGGATGCAGCATTCTGGAATAGTAACATAATGCATATTAATAATTATCTCTTGCTCTACAGGCATTCATCTAGATATAGTCAATATCGAAGTACGTATTCAGCACAATTTACACCAGGATCACGGATATAATTCGACGCAGAATTTATTAAAATGAAAAATCAAGATTTATATTTTTGGGAATATGTAATTCTGCCCGTTTAGACACAATAAAGTTGTCTCCAAGTCATTCACGATTAAAATAATATATTCTTAACTAATTTCCAACTTTTCCATACATATGGGTAATTTCAAATTATATTGGAAATTCTTGTCTCCTGCTAACTTCAGATGCTTTGATTTCCAATTATTAGTGATATATAAATATGAAACAAGATTATGATGATTCCCTTTTCAATTTGTGTAAAGTACTTACTGCAATAATAAATAATTCGAAGTACTGAGTTAGAAATGTTCACTTTGGTTTTATTTTTACTGAAAATTTTGTAACAGAATAATTTGTAAAGGGGCTTGGTAAATTGAAAAGCTAGATTAACAATGTTCTGTTATTAATGCTTTTTTGGGAATGTTCACTTAATTTGATAACAGCGCCATCTGACATGCGAATATATATATATATATATATATATATATATATATATATGTATATCTGCAAGTAGTATCTCAAAGTTATTGAAGCAATGCTAATGGAAAAAAGCAAGCAATATGAATCAATTTGAATCAAAAATTTCAAACTGCGATTTAAAATTGATGATTTACTATACGATTTCTTGATAATATTTAACTGAAATTCAAATTTCTACTGAATAGTTCCAAATTGGTGGCGCTGTCGTAAGTACCCAACAGGGGTATTTGATAAAGAAAACAAACAAGAATGGTTCATACGCCCCCGATTGTTGACGTCCGGAGTCCCTCGATTTAGGTCCACCGTCAGTCCCAAAACCGGTACTAAATCCGGAATTCACTATATATTGACTTTTTTCTACCGAAGAGTGAAATTTTCATCTACAAAAGATTCATTTCCAACCAAAAATAGAATAATTAAAATTTCAATTCAAAAGACATCATTTAAACGAAAAAAAAAAACGATTTTCAAACATAAAATATGAATTATCAACCAAATATCTAGTTAAATTTTCAACTAAAAAAGATTCATTTCCGACCAAACATGGAATAGTTCAATTTTCAGTTTAAAAAATTATTTTTCAGCAAAAAGAAAAATGGATTTTCAACAAAATAATTCAATTTTCAAATAAAAAGATGTATCTTAAAAAATGAATTTTCAGAAAATTAGTTCAATTGTCAACCTAAGAGATGAATCTTCAACTAAAATAATAAACCATAAACCAAAAATGCAAAAATGCAGAAATAACCGATTCTAGTTGTTAAAAAAACATCGCTTTTTTCAACGTTTCGGCTCTCATTACGGGCCTCCATCAGAAAAGTTTTCCGCTTCAAAACAAATAGTGTTTTTTAAAATCAATTAAAACTAAAATACAAATAACCTACTGAGTATCATAAGGTTTTTTTTTGTTTGTTATGAACTGACCTTAATTACGTCGAGTCAAAAAAGATATATTTGAGAGTCAAAATCCAGATATACATCCAAGCCTTTCAGCATATTTTGACATATATATAAATCCCGTTCTTGAGAATTGAAAAAAATGAATTAAATCTTTTGTAATATATCTCAATGAACGATACTTTATGTAACCAGAATGATGATCTGAATCTTGAATATTTTCAATCGTGTTATTGACTTCACAATTTAAGCATTGATTTTGAAATATCAATTATGTGTTTTGAAATGTAGGTAAAACTTTATAATGCAAATTATTTAATGGAAATTTGTGTGATTTTGAATATGTACTGGAATTAAGGTTCGTTTACGGCATTTTATTGAAAAGGTACGTTGCTCTTTAAGATTTAATTATCTTCTTTGAACGTTTATCCTATTTCCAAGTTCAAATCTAATGGTTTGACCGTACTTGTTCACAATATAGGCCAAGTAACCCATCCTTCTGAAACTTTACTGACCTTGACAGATATAATTGACCAATTATTGGTCGCTTTCCGAGCCGTCAACGAGGGGTCGACTAATCTAATTTTTCGTGTACCAGGAATATATTCCCTAAAGAATATTCGGGAATATACAGAATATATCGGAATATTTGGGAATACAAAGAATATGAAGAATATAAGAACATGTAGGAATATGAGGGAATATGTAAGAATATGAGAGAATATGTAGGAATATGAGGGAATACCATAAATTTGGTTTATTTACGTTAATTTTGAGGTCTATGTTCTTCATGCTTATATTCAGTTTGCTCAAAATTCTTAACAGATCTTCGATTGACTCTGTCATAACAGCTTCATCATCCGCAAACGCTAACCCACGTACCCTCACTGACCCGAGATCCAAAAATAATCATTAATTTACGAAATAATAATGAATGCATAAACAAATAAATGAATAAGAGGTCATCCACAAATTACGTAAGGGATTTTTCTGAAATTTTTAAACCCCTCCCCCCCCCCCCCCCTGTAAGATACTGTGAGATTTGCTGTCCCCTCCCTCCCTCCCACTCTAAATCTTGCTAAGATTTTATAAACTTAGGGAACGAAATTACATATTAAATATAAACTTCGTTGATTAAATAAACGTTGAAGCTTAATGAAATTAGTTTTGAAAAATTAAATGTGTTAATAGCAATAAGTAGTTACAATTTTAGTACAATTTAGTACAATGTTATAATATCTTCATTGCCTGAAACGTTGCGAAGTCTGACACACTTTGTCTATTCTATTACTATTATTATTTAGTTTATGAATTATCAAACTTTCTATTTATTTATCGCATGCTTCACAGACTCTCCCCTTTCTTCGGTTCTTGCATAAATGCGAACTGAATTACTAGAAACCAATGAGAAAATCCAACTATTTTTGGTTCAAAGTCCAGTTAGTTTTTTTGGCTTGAAAATTCTACAATTTAATTGAAATTTTCTTCTCTCTTGACTAAAAAATTTTTCTTTGGTCGAAAATCCAACTATTTCGTGGAATATTCGTCTTTTTATTTTGAAAATTCTTCTCTTTTTGTAGAAATTTAATTTATTTTGGTTAAAAATGGTAAAAAATAATCTGTTCGAGTTGAACATTAATTTTGTCGTTGAAAAATCACATTTTCGAGTAAAAAATTCAACTGTTATGTAGGAAATTCTTATTTTAGGCTAGAAATTTAACAATATGGTAGACAATTCAATAATTTGGTAGCAAAGTCTCAAGTTGATAGAAAACATTACTATTTATTCGAAAGTTGAACTACTTTGTTGAGAAACTCATTTTTATAGTCGAAGATTCATAATTTTAGCTAAAAATTAATTTCTTTAGTTCAAAATTTGTTTTTTTTTGCGGAAAATTATTTTTTTACTGAAAATTTAACTATGACATTTTTTGTAAAAAAGTAATCCCTGTCAGTTGAAAAATCAACTATTTGGTTGAAAATTCATATTTATTGTTAGAAAAATAATCATCTTGGTTGAAAATCATTTTGTTGAAAATTTGTCTTTTTTTGTAGAAAATATATTTTTTTGTTATAAATTCAACTGTTTGGTTGAGAATTAATCTGGTTTAGTGGAGAATTCATGTATTTTGTTGAAAATTCGACTCTTTTGGTTGAATTCAACTGTTTTTGATTTAAAATTAAAATACTTTTTTTTTAAATATGTACTATTACATTTTTTTTGAAAATTAATCTTCTTAGGTTGAAAAATCAACTTCTTCGTCAAAAGTTGAACCACTTTCTTCAGAATTCATTTTTTTGTATAGAGATTTTTTTTATTTATTGTCTGAAAAATTTTCTTGATTGAAAATTTAACTCTTGTTGGAAATTTTTATCTTGATTTGAAAGTTTATCTCTTTTGGTAGAAATTTCATCTTTTTTTCAATTCAACTGTTTTTGATTTAAAATAAAAATCTTTGCGTGGTTAAAATATTAACTATTACATATTTTTTGATCATTCATCTCGTTTTTTTATATATTGAACTAGGTAATTTATACACAGTCCCTTAAATCAGATTAGACCATTTAAAAGATAGGCATTAAAACTTCATTAAGTTCAAAAAAATATATGTAAAATTGAATAATATCAATTTAGAAAACCTAACAATTCCACGTCATAATAAAACAATGAACAATTTCAAAATAAAAGTTATAATATATATTAAAACTTAAACAATTTTGAATTTAAAGTATTTTAAACTAACAATCTAAAATTAGTTATCTGAAGTACACAACTTTCGAACTTGTATGAATTACAAGTCAATTATTATTCAATTAATGAGCAATTTATAATAATTACATAATAATTGCAAAGGCACTAGTTACAAAGCTATACAAATATAATCGGTGACCGGAAGGGAAGGAATCGGGGAATTGGGAATATAATATTTTAGAATATCTGTTAATATTTAGGAATACTTCAGAATGTGTGGAAATATGTAGGAATATGAGGGAATATTTGGGAGTATGAATAATATGAAGAACATCAAGAATATCTTCTTTTTCTTCGACCATTATTATAATTTCAAAATTTAATAAGGTTTTCTTGCTTCGGTCTTACCATCCAATTAAAACAAACAGAAAAAAATATTCTAGTTGTCGAAAAATAATTTTAATAATATTGAAATAATCATATAAATGATTCTGAAAGAGATTAATATTGAACTGAAATAATGAATCTTTAGCCAAAAGACTACATTTTTAACAAAGTAGTTTATTTTTAAACGTAGTCATAGAAAAGGCCTTGGAAAATTGGAAAGGTACCTTGAACATTTTCAGTTATTAAAGTTTTTTTTTAAATTTTTCAATGTTTTATTTTAATTTTTTAATTTTTACGATTTTAAAGATGTGCATTCAAAAATTTGAACGCTCTGAATTTGAAAATGGCTCACTTGTAGGTTCTGAAATTAACTAATTTTCACATTAAATGCTTGATACTGAATTTATTCAAATTGTTAACATTTCAGGATGAAATTAATTATTTCACTAAGCATTGGTTTTAATATTTTTTCCAACCATTTAATATAATTATTTTCAAACGATACAATTTTGAAATATTTATAATATTTGGGACGCATGACGCAAACTAATGCAACTAACGAGCTGAGAGTGCCGTCGTCAAGCTATTTGTTCTGGGAATATTGTAAGCCAGGAGGGGTGTCTTATATCGGGAGTTGAGTGTATTCTAGTTTAAATACTTTCTATTCAAAGTTGTTGAATTTGAAACATTTCCAGTTTACAATAATGTAATGTTGAATGTCAGTAGAATAGGTCCAATTTGGGAAATTTAGAGTGAGAGGTCGGTTGTAGTTGGTACTTTTTTGATTGAAATTTTTTGATTGAATTGATTCAAAATGTTTGTTAATTCTGATGTATTCGAATTACTCAAGCGAAATAATGAAACTTAAAATTTTTATTGGAAGCAGCTGAGAGAAATGAAAGTCACAGTTTTTGTTATCTGTTACATTTCTTTTTTAATTGTCTATTTTTATTCACACATATTTCGCAATTAAAAGTGGTGTCAGTTGGAAAAAAATATCATAGAAAATTCGAAAGAATGTGAGTATTATGGTAACAAGTATTTCACTTTTGCTTCAAAATTGCAGGTAAACATACTTGTCATTTTCAAATCCCCGGATGAAAGTAGAAATCAGAAAATGGTTGCAGGAATTGTTCTTTGATAAAAGTTTACATCCCGTTACGATTCGGTGCGGCGCGGCGTTTCAAAGGTGAAGAAGATTTAAAAAGAACGTATCCAAAAAAACTTTAACAATTTTATCAAACCATTACCCAAACATTTCCAAATGAAAATCAATGTGAACAATCTATCAACATTAGATACCCAGAGCTAAAAAATTATTCAGAGCACAAATAATTTTCAAGTGAACACTTTATCACAAAAACTAATTTCTTCTTTCTATTCTAAATTTTGATCTAGTTTATTTGACGAAAAAATTATTTACTTTCATCTATTCGTCAAAAGTCACCGATTTTCTTGCAGCATTACTTTTCTATGTAGCAAAAATGTTCAACCGAAAATTAATGTTATAAATTTCAGCTCAAATAAGAAACGTATCTGCTTCTACAAATACTAATCCGGAATGTTTGATACAAAACTAAATATGTTTGCAACAAATTTTTCGAGCAAAAATTATTTTTAAGGGAAATATTTTACTTCACAAATTAGATTATGTCCGTTGGTCCTAATATTTTATATACATTCCGAAACTGAAAAAATATGTGTCTGTGAGAATTAAGCCAAAAACTAATTTTTTGTATAACACATAAAATGTTACAATCGATTTTTCTAATACTATCTTTCTTCTAAATAAATGAAATTTCAATATAGAAATCACTTTTATAAAGGACCCTGAACAAAAAAAAAATTGTAAAAATTAATTCAAGTCCTTTTGGAAAATTTCTTCTAGTTTCATAAACTACCTATGTGTAAAATTAATGAGTTTCAGTAAAATCCAGCGGAAGCCAACTTTCTTTCCATGTTTGCGGGGTCTCTTTATGTATTTCAAGAAGCCATAGAAACCTGAAATCGTGTATGAAAAAATGTATGGACGTGAAGGAGGCTAGAGAAGTATCCCAGGACAGAAAAGTGTGGCGACAAATAGTTTATAAAAAGAGTGACACAGTAAAGTGAATGAGACCCAAAACAAAAGACTTAGGACACTAATGGGCCCAAGTGAGGAACCTTATATAACAACCTTGTGAGGCTCTTTACTTGGTGTGATCGCTAGAGAGATTGATCAGCAGCCTGGGTCGGAGCAGTGTTGCGGAACGAAAGTGTCATCTGAATAAATAACCAAGCGAGTCACGCCCACCCCGAAAGGGAAATGGCATAATATAATAAAAACTCAAAGTGCAATCTGAAAATCCTGTTCAAATAAAAATATTTGAAAGCCAGCGCTTTACTACAAATGTGACATTAAACGTCGTGGTTCCCACATGTTATTTTTGTATTGAATCAAAAATGTATAACTTTCAACAAATATGAATAAAAAAATATAAAAAATACCGTATCTAGTCGTCTAACTTCTTGCGATGAATTTTAAATATCTTGCAAACCTCCTTGGTGGAGTGGAAAATATATCTATCTGTTGAGAGAAGGTTGGTTGGTTTAATAATTTCTTTCAATGAAAATGTTACGACCAATAAAATAAAATTCATATTCGAAAATATTGAAGATATGGTAGGAAGAGTGTTGTACTAGAGATAGTAATACGTATACCTGCACCAATGCAATGGGATCATGAAATTGGAAATAGTGGAAAATTCTGTTTCATACATAGAAATGCATATATTGCTTTTCATAAAAAAAAGAGAAGGAACTCGTTTTTATTCAATATTTTGCTTTCATTATATGATACGTAAAAATGGAAAGGATGAATATTCTGTAGAAAAGTATGAAGCATGTATGTTTATAAAAGTGATAGAAAATCTGTTTGGATATCGCTGAACATTTGAAACACATCGGCTTTATATTCTCTTAGACAAGAAATCTGAATTCCACGCGAAAGACGCAGAAAATTCAAAACACTATTTATCAACGAAAAAAAGTTATTTTTGAAATCATTATTATATAATGTTCATTTTCAATTATTATTATTACGCAATTAGAACACACGGACACTCACATATATAATAAAATGCTTAAACGCTTTAAAAAATCGCACTCGCTGAGGATTCGAACCCTAGCTTAATTATCTGAACCCGTTTATTCTACTGCGCACACTAACCAACTCAGCTATCGAACCACTCAAATCTTGGCTACAAAATTTCAGCCAAGTATTTTGAGCTAGCGTCATACCGAGTCGTCCGGTGTACCTCTGTCATCTTCAAACGAAAATTTGTTGAAATCAATGTTGCTTTAAAAAAAATCTGACGATTAATGAGTAGTTTTGAGACAAATTGAAAATCTTCGAGAGACTTCAATAGAACATTTTTTATTTAGAAAGAATTTAGAATTTAATTTCATTCATTTCAAAAAGGGCTCTATACTTTTTTTCCTTTAAATATATAACAAGTATACAAACAATCTAAGACTGAAAAACAATAAAGAACAATAGACTTCAAAAACTCAAATTTGAATAATGCCTATTTCCAAAAGTGGTCGATACTATATTCTACTTTTCATATATTTTTTCATTCGTTTAAAATATTAATTCATTTTTCTCGTCAAACAACAAAAAATTCTTTATTATACTAATTCATTGAACTAATTCCTTTTATTATAAGGAAACTCTAAAATGAAATTCAAGAATTTTAAATCAGACTGAAATCAAATTCAAAATCCCTTCTGACGTCCAATAATCAAGTCTGAAAAATAATTCTTGAAAATAAAACAAGAATTCAACGATTAAATTTTGACAACGACCACAAAATGCTCATATTGCAATTCCTAAAAAACAAATAAAAAAAATGTTTCTTTGGACAAAAATAAGAAAGAGGAAAGAAAAATGAGAAGGCAACCAACCAAATCCCTTCCTTCTCTCTTTTATTTCTTTCGCCTTTTGTATTTTTGTTATTATCAAATCACAATAAAAAAGCATGCTAAGTATTTACCAACGTTTCGGTGCTCACACAGCACCCTTGTCAAGGCAAGAAAAATAAAAACAGGTGGGAATAGCGACCAAGCAAGGACGCTGTCTCCTCGATACCTGAGATCTAAATGTGGGACAATAGGCTAATCCGTCACAACAAACAAGAAATGAGAGAAAGTCAAGACTCATGAGAAGTAAATGTAAATAATCATACTTGAATAATTTTTGTTTAATCTATCTAAATCAGTTTTTAAATTAATAGAGGACTTATTTTGTTTTTTAATATAAAGCATTTTCATGAATTCTCTCTTTCTCTCATCACTTTCACTATGTCAAATTTCAACATTACCCCAGTCAAACTTATGGTTAACATCAACAAACCCTCTTGTATGTCTAGCAAGAACACTCTCATAACAACCTCCTAGTGATCTTGTAAACCACACCACCCTTTTCAAATTTATCTAAAGGATCTTTAACAAAAGTTATTATTGAATTAATTTTAAATTGTATACGGAAAATAGTATGAATATTAAATTTTTTCAACATGAATTGAATAGTTTTAGACATTTGGCCAAAAAAAGGAAGAACAAAAGTATTAAAAGAACTATATTCTATCAATTCCTTCTGATTATCTGTAGATGAAATGTTACTTTCTTTGTTCTTGATTTGTTGAATTCTAATTGTGATATGTTGCTCAACCAACTTTTTTGGATAATGATTCAGAAAAAGCATATTCCTAACAATATTCAAATTCTCCTTGTGAAATGAAGTGTGGGGCAAACCTAGAGTTCTGTGGACTAAGTTTTTGATTACTGCAATTTTGTTTTGAAAAGGATGAGCTGAAAAGAAATTTAAAGTCTACCTGAATACGTATTTTTCCTGTACCAATTGATAATAATATTACCAACCTGACCTTCAATTACTTCTCCGTCCAAAAAACTGATTTTACCATTTTTCTCTATTTCGTGGGTAAATTGAAGTTTTGGATGAAAACTGTTAAAAGCATCAAAAACCGCCTGTAACTTTGCTAGAGGAACACACAACAAGGTGTCATCAACATACCGAAAGTAAAAGGGCAAAACAAAATCCAGCTTCTTGAAAGCAAAGACTTCCAAATCTTCCATAACCATTTCAGCCAAAATCGGAGAAATGACTGAACCTATGGGAGTACCAAACCTTTGCCTATAAAAAGATCCATTAAATTTAAAATAAGTTGAATTCATAATAAAATCTATCCCTTTGATAAAATCTTTTTGACTTAATAGCGTACGTGTCCTTATATTGTCCCATCTATTTAAAATTACCTGTTTAACCAATTCAAGGGGTATATTTGAAAACATTGCGTCAACATCCAAAGAAATCATTACATGGTCATCAGGGACAGTTTTTTGAATGATATTTTTTTGAAATTCCCAGATATTTTTAATATTGTATCTTTAAGTATCAAATTAAAGTTTTGTTCTAAAAATTTCGTTGGAGTGTTGATAGTTGAAACAACAATTCTCAAAGGATAGCCCTCTTTATGAATCTTTCTCAAACCATAATATCTTGCAAGAACTGTGTCCTCAGTATTTATATCAGTCCATCTTATATCCTTTTCCAAAAGCCCTTTCTTTCTCCAATTGTCCAGCATCTTGAAAGTGTCTCTTCTTAATTGTTTTAACGGATTTTCACTCAATAATTCAAAGTTATCACGATTGGAAAGTAAATCTTCCATATCCCTAATATAATCTGATTTCTTCATACAAACTGTAATATTACCTTTATCAGCATTCATGCAAATTATATCAGGGTTGTTCTTAAGGAAATCTTTTGTTACCTTGAAACCTTCAGAAATTTTACGATCAATACTACTAATGTGCAAATAATTCTTATCAACAAAACTCTTTAACAAATGTAAAACCTTGTTTCAGAAATCTTGTTGATCCAATATTGGAACTTTGTGTATACTTGATTCAACATCTTTGACTATTTCCATCATTTGTTTCGATTTACTTTTTATCACATGGTTACTAAAACCTTTACCTAATCTGAGAATATCTGTAACTGAATCAGGAATTTGAATATTTGCCAAATTTACAAATCAAGGATCCTTATTTTCTTCTTTGAAAATTTTGTGTAAGTTCAAATTTTGCTCTTGAATATTAGTTTGTTGAACAATTAAAATAGAAAGTTTGTTCTCATGCTTTTTATCATTGTTTAAAAATCTTTGATCAAGGAAAATCTAATTTTTTTTAGGATGAATGATTTTATCAGGTTGTAAACGTAATTCTAATTCACTTTTAATTTTGGAGATTTTTAATTTGAAAAAAGTAACATGATTTGAAACATGCTTGATCAATAAATTCAGCATTGAGAGTTTGAATTCCTTTAAATTATGTTCGAATTGTCTATTGCAAAAATTACTATGAAAAGCAAAATCTCTAAGTTTGTTATCCAAGAAAAATATTTTTTTTAGGTAAAACATAATTTCTTCAACATTCAATCAAAAACCTTTTTTCAAGGATACTGCCTCTTAATTTTTGGTTGATATCCACCATAATTTAAACTTTCTGAAGGCTTCAGGACCATATATAATTTTGATCTGATTAAAAAAAATAATATTCAAAGGAAAAAAAGGGGCGGGGATAGAAATTACCCCCAATCCAAGTCAGCTAAATTGAAATTCAAGAATTTTAAATCAGACTAAAATCAAATTCAAAATCCCTTTTAACGTCCAATAATCAAGTCAATATATAGAACCCCTGAAAATAAAACAAGAATTCAACGATAAAATTTGGACAACCACCACAAAATTCTCCTATTGCAATTCCTAAAAAACAAATAAAAAAAATGTATTTCTTTAGACAAAAATAAGAAAGAGGAAAGAAAAATGAGAAGGCAACCAACCAAATCCCTTCCTTCTCTTTTTCATTTATTTCGTCTTTTTTATTTTTATTATTATCAAATCACAATAAAAAAAGATGCTAAATATTTACCAACGTTTCGGTCCTCACACAGCACCCTTGTCAAGGGAAGGAAAATAAAAACAGGTGGGAATAGCGATCCAGCAACGACGCTGTCTCCTCGATACCTGAGATCTAAATGTGGGATAATAGGCTAATCCATCACAACAAACAAGGAATAAGAGAAAGTCAAGACTTATGAAAACTAAATGTAATTAATCGTACTTGAATAACTTTTGTTGAATCTATCTTCAATCTATCTAAATCAGTTATTAAATTAATAGAGGACTTATTTTGTTTTTTAATATAAAGCATTTCCATGAATTCTCTCTTTCTCTCGTTACTATAATTATTTTTTATTATTTTTTCTTTCCCCTTTTTTATTTTTGTCCAAAGAAACAAAATTTTTTTATTTGTTCTTCAGGAATTGCCATAGGAGCATTTTGTGGTGGTTGTCCAAATTTTATCGTTGAATTCTTGTTTTAGTTTCAGGAATTCTATATATTGAAGAAATTCTATTTATAAATTTTCCACTAATCGTACTTTGATTTATTTTTCAATTTCACCGCTTCGATTAACTTTAGAATAAATCAGTCACTTCAGTTTTTATTAGAAATTCAAAAGTCATTTTCTACAAATCTTAACGATCTAGAAAAAAATGGAAAAATCTAGAAGAAGCTAACTGAAATGTACTAAAAAATCCAATTAGAAGAAAGCAAATACTTTATCATCTCTTAAATAATTTCAAAGAGCACGAAGTGATACAAGTGTTTTTTGTTCTTCTATACTGATAATAAAGTTTTAAATGATTCAGAATTACACCAGCTCAGCAGTAGGGATTATTTTTATCTCTTACCAACTGCATAAAGTTTTTACAGGGTGTCCAGCGATTCTTCGGAACAAAAATCATGGTCGTTTCGAAGTCAAGAAATCAAGTTTTTCTCGTCTTCTTTTTTACATCAAATAATTAAATGAATAGACAAATTCTTAATTTCTTGCGAACAAAAGTCGGCATTGTGAAATCTTTGGGAACAATTCAAAATCTTGGTGAATTCTTTAAAATCCTTAAAATCTATTAAATCTTTGTGAAATTTTTCAAATCATTTGAAATTTTATAAAGTACTTCAATTTCTTGTGAAACCTTGAAATTTGTGTGAAATATTTAAAAAATCTGTTGGAATTTTTTTAAATTTTTGTAAAATCTTTGAAACCCTTGATCTCTTTGAAATCTTCGTGAAATTGTTTGAAATCTTTGAAATATTTGTGAAACATTTCTTCAATTTTTTGTGTTCGTTTGAAATCATTGAAATCTTTTGAAATATTCTCAAATTCGTTAAAACTTATTGAAATCGTTTGAAATCCTTAAGAATCCTTTGAAATATTTGTGAAATCTTTTCTGTTGGTTTTTAAGTACGGGAATATTTGAAATCTTTGTGAAATCTTTTGAAATCTTCTAAAAAAGTTTTAAATTGTTTTAAGCCTTTGAAATATTTTGAAATTTTTGAAATCTTTGCGAAATCTTTTGAACAATGTGTGAAATCTTTCTGAAATTTGTGTTTGTGAAACCTTTGTGTTCATTAAAATTTTTCTCAAATGTTTGAAACCTTGATAAATCCTATAAATATTTTAAATGTTTTGAAATCTTTGAAATATGGTGTACTGTGACCCTATTGAAATCTTCGAAATTCTTGAAATCTCTTGAAATCCTCATGAATTCTATGAAATATTTATAACATCTTCCTGAAATCTTTTGTTTTCGTTTGAAACCATTGAAATATTTGAAATCTTTTTGAAATCATTGAAATATTGAAAATCTTCTAAAAAATATTGAAATCGTTCAAAATCTTTGAAATATTTTGAAATCTTTGAAATTTGGTATACTGTACCCTTTTTGAAATCAAAGAAATTCTTCAAACCTCTTGAAACCCTTATGAATAATCTAAAATTTTTATGAAATCTCTCTGAAATCTTCTGTAATAATTTCAAATCATTAAAATCTTTGAAATTCTTGAAATCTCTTGAAATTTGTATGAATTCTTCAAAATATTTCTGAAATATTTTACATTCGTTTGAAATCATTGAAATATTTAAAATCTTTTTGAAATCATTGAAATATTTAAAATCTTTGTGAAATCATTAAAATATTTTAAATCTTTGTGAAATCATTGAAATATTTGTGGAATCTGTTGAAATCATCTAAAGAAATTTTGAATCGTTTGAAGTCATTAAAATGTTTTGAAATATTCAAAATATTTCTGAAATATTTTGAATTCATTTGAAATATTTGAAATCTTTGTGGAATTTTTTTAAATCATCTAAAAAAATTTTGAAATCGTTCAAAATCTTTGAAATTTTTTCAATCTTTTGAAATCCTTATTAATTCTTTAAAATATTTGTAAAATGTTTCTGAAATCTTCTGTAATAATTTGAAATTATTGAAATATTTGCAATATTTGTGAAATCTTTTCAAATATCTAAATAATTTTGAAATTTTGTCAATTCTTTGAAATGTTTTGAAATTTTTTAAATCCGGTATTCTGTACCCTTTTTGAAATCTTTGAAATTCTTGAATTCTCTTGAAATCTTAATGAAATTTTCATGAAATCTTTAAATCATTGTAAAATCTTTCTGAAATCTTTTGCATTATTTTGGAATCATTAAAATATTTGAAATTTTTGTGAAATCTTTTGAAATCTTCTAAAAAAATTTGGAATTGTTTCACATCTTTGAAATCTTTAAAGACCTTGACATGTTTTAAAAGTTTTGAAATCTTTGTGAAATCTTTGAAATCTGGCGTGCATGTCTTTTCTTTTCAATCTTTGAAATCCTTCAAATCTTTGAAACCTTTTGAAATTTTTGTGAAATCTTCTAAATTATTTGTGAAATCTTTCTTGAATCTTAGTTCGTGAAATCTTTTGTATTCGTTGAAACCATTGAATTATTTGAAATTTTGAGAAATTTTCTGATAAAACCTTTCAAAATCGCTTCAAATCTTTGAAATGTTTTGAAACCTTTTAAATCTGGTGTATTTTTGAAATCTTTGAAATTCTTGTATTCTTTCAAAATCTTTATGAAATTTTTATGAAATTTTCAAAATACTGGTGAAGTCTTTTGGAAAACTTTTGTATTATTTTGGAATCATTAAAATATTTAAAATCTTCGTGAAATCTTTTGAAATCTTCTAAAGAATTTTGAAATAATTTCAAAACTTTGAAATTTTTGAAATCCTTGAAATGTTTTGAAAGTTTAAAAATATTTGTGAAATATTTGAAATCTGGTGTACATGTATTTTTTTTTAATCGTTGAAATATTTTAAATCTCTTTAAATCTTTGTGAAATCTTTCTTAATTCTTAGTTTGTAAAATCTTTCGTATTCGTTGAAATCATTGAATTATTTGAATTTTTTTTTTTCAAATCTTTGAAATTTGTTGAAACTGTTGAATGTTTTAGAATCTTTGTGAAATTGTTGTGTAATATTTGGAATCTCATGTGCACGCCTTTTTAAAATTTTTGAAATCCGTGAAATCTTCGTGAGTTGAGAGAATTCAAGGAGATTCCCAAGTTTTCAAGGTTTTCAGGGTCGTTGGATACCTTGATTTTACTTTAAAATTTAAATGCAAAAAATAAAGGGTTTAAGGGATAGACTTAAGTTCAGAAGAATTTGTTTTAATTGCAATTTTTAACATTATTTCTAAGATGAATTTCCTAATCAGGTTTGAAAGTCTATAATGTGAAAGAACATAAAGTTTTTGCTATTTTGTAGTTGTTCGATCTACTGGAAGTAACTCCTATTTCCAATATTCTCGTGTCTTTGTGAGATTTTAGCCTCCAAGGAAGAACTCTAAAAGTTTAAGACCCTATATATCATGTACCTGCTTTATCACTTTCCTATCGACAAACTTTTCTCCTTCGATGTCCTCGCATCAGCGACGTCGATTTTCTTCGTCATGAAAATTACGTACGTCTATTTTTGAAACAAATTAAATTTGGTCCTCGCAAGTAAATTTGGTATTCAGAGAATATTTCAATTGGAATTAAATTTGGTGTACTTATAAGTTATTAGGGTGATTGCCAAAAAGTTGATCACATTAAGGTGCTTCAAACGACTCGGGTTATAGCAAGATCCAAAATACGTCTACAAGGATGAATTATTTAATATAATACTTTGAATACATAATCTAAAGACAATCATACCAGTTTGGACAGAAAGCTTCTTCCGAAAAATGTTCTTGTTTTTTTTTTATAATTGAAAATGTAGTGTATTTTTTTCGCCTAAAACCGGCAACACCGTGTGGAGACTGCAGCCCAGCGTATACAATAGTTTTTATTTTCTATTACAAAAAAAAAACGAGAGAATTCTTTGGAAAAAGCTCCTTATCCAAACCGGTATAATGGCTTTTAGATTATGTGGCCATAATATTACATTCAACAATTCATCTTCGTAGACGTATTTTGGATCTTGCGAAACCACGAGTCTTTTGAAGCACCTTAAGTCCTAGTCATTTTCCACTTTTTCTTTGAATAATCATATTTTTTTATAAAATCATCCCTTCAAAGTACGTATATCTCCTTTAAAATCATAATGTTCTCCTCGGTTTCATTTGAGAAACGCCTAAAATAAAACACAAAACATACAAATATATAGGGCAATGATAATAAATTCTTTTAAATAACATTAATGTATAGGTACCCTATTTAATTCAATATGCAACGCTTTAGATTTCAAGTCGGAGTATATTGCGTTTTCAAAAAAATTATTGCATTTTTAATGAAAAAAGATGAATCTTCAACCAAGAGAAGATTTTAATTTTAAATCAGGAACAGTTGAACCAAAAAGATCAATTCTTAGCGAAATATGTACTATGCATATCCTAAAATTTGCTATTTCATGTATCGTTCGCAGAACCTAAAATCGCACTTATAATGGTGGTGTGACAAAAAATATTTTAATGTTAACATAATAGTTGGATCCTCAACCAAAACTGATTAGTTTTTAACCAAACAGTTGTCTTTTCAACAAAAAAAGATAAAAATTTTACAACGAAAAAATTTTCTACAAAAGAGTTGAATTTTCAAATCAAAAAGATTTTTTTCAGAAAAAATCTGAATTTTCAAGTAAAAACTTAATTTTCAGCCAAAATTTCAATTTTCAAACAGATAATTAAATTTTGTACTAAAATAATAGAATTTTCAACAAGAAAGTATAAATTTTTTACAAAAAAGTTAAATCGTCAGCCAATAAAATGAATTTTTAACAAATCTAAGCTTTTAAGTTAAACTTTTAAGCAAATAGTTAAATTTTTAATGAAGAAGATTTTTTTTAGTCAAAAAACTCAAATTTACAACATAAACAAAATTTTAACCAAATTTTTGCACTTTCAACTAAAAACTACCAATGTTCAAGCAAAAGAGATGAATTCTTTATGAAAAATTCAATATTTGGATTTTAAAATGAAAACTATTAATTTTTATTCAAATTAACTAAACTATGAATTTAAAGCAGAAAAGGTGAATCCTCAATGAAGAATTTAGTAGTTTAATTTCGAACTAAAAACGATCAATTTTTGTACGAAAATGGATTAGTTACATTCCGAGTTAAAAAAAATCGATTTCCAATTGAAAAAACGAATTTTCAACAAAAAAAATCATTAATGAATTGTTATTATTAAATCTCCAACTAAATAGTAGAATTTTCAAACGAAAAAGTTGTCAATTCAACAAAAAAGATAAACATTTTACATGAAACGAATTTTTCTTTAAAAGAGTGTAATTTTTAACCAAAAAATGTTTTGTCTCAATAAAAGCTAAATTTTCAACCCGAAAATATGAGTTTTCATCCGCAAAGTTAATTTTTTGAGCCAAAAAGACGAATTATTTACAAAACTGTTCAATTTTCTACACAAAAGTTAATTTTCAATCAAATAATTGAATTTTAAACGAAAAGCTATCAATTTTCATCCAAAATGGAATAGTTCAATTTTTACGTAGCGAAATTGATTTTCAACAACAGAAACAAATTTTCACAACAAATTTACAAGAAAAAACATTCATTTTCAACCAGCAGTGGAATAGGTGAATTTTCAGTTAAAAAGAGTAATTTTCAAACAAAAAAGAGCGAATTTTCAACCAAATTGTTAAATCTTCAACCACAGAAATTAATTTCTAAAAAAGAACCTTAAATTTCAAGAAAGTAATTCAATTTTCAACTAAAAAAGATGAATTCTGAATGAAAAGTTGAATAGTTGTATTCTGAACTAAGAACTATTAATTTTTATCCAAAAATGGATGAATTAAATGCCTGGTCAAGAAAATTAATTTTCTCAACAAAATAGTTGAACCATCAACCAATAACATGAATCTTTGAGAAAGCAGTTCAACTTTTAACCAACAAGTAGTTTTTCTCAACCAAAAACGATAAATTCTCAATAAAAATTCAATAGTCGAATTTTCGACTAAAAACGATCAATTTTCAGGCAAAAATAGATTAGCAACAAATTTTTTTTCAACAAAATAGATAAATCTTCAACCAAAAAGTCGAATTTTCAACCGTAAACGGAGACCTTTTAACAAGATAGTTGAATCTCCAACAAAATAATTAAATTTTGACTCAAATAATAAAATTTGTAACCAAAGGAGATTAATTCTTAACCAGAAAACGAAAAGAATGAACTATCAATCCAAAATGCTTAGATTTTCTTACTGGATTCTATTAATTCAGTTCACATTTAAGTAGAAAACGAGAAAAAGGGGAAAAGAATGTAGAGCCTGCGACAAATAAATAGGAATTTTGATAATTTATAGAATAAGGAATAATAGCTAAAATAAGCATTGAAGTTCAGTTTTATTACTTTGAAACTATTATGTTATAAAACTGAAAATTTTGTTGGAAAATAAATAGTTTGACTACGAAAAATGAAAATATTAAAAAGTAAGTAAGACATAAAAAATAAAAAAAATAAAAATTGATTAGCATTTCGAACTCGAAAGTTCATTGCCTCACTACCCGATTCAGGTAGTGTTTCTAGGTGGATAAATACTACCAGTGTGGGTCCACCACACCCACGACGGGTCAACAACACGCAGTATTCCCCGAACGGTCACCCATCCAAGTACTAACCGCGCCCAACACTGCTTAACTTCAGTGATCTAACGGGAACTGGTGTTTTCAGCGTGGTATCGCCGTTGACAAGTAAGACATAAATTAGAAATAAATTTTTTTAACTTTTGTTCGTCAGTGATTCGCAGACTTTAAAATATCCTACGTAAAAAATGTTTGAATACATTCCAAAAAAATAATTTGCTGTAAAGAAAAGCTTTTGGTTACTCAATGAGTCTTTTTAGAATCGAAAATGATTTTCTAATTATAAAAACTATGCAGACTTAAAATGTTAATAGCTTCCTGCTTTCCTGTTATCTCACGGCTTGTTCGTATTTGAAAATTCAGTGATGATTGAATAATAATCAGTGATTAAACGAATACGTGAGAAGAAGAGAAACGATACTGTTTCACACTTGAAGCGAAAACTAAATGCAAAATCATTCTCTTATCCAAAACGACGTCAACTTTTATTTTTATTTTTCTTTCTCGTTTCTCTCGCCTGAACGAAGTCGACGCTATAGGGTAACGACTTCCGATCGAAAGGCTTTTTTTTGCTCATGGAATATCAGAAGAGTCGGTATTCCTCGAAAGCAAAAAGTTTCCTTGGTTTCATTTTCTCCCTTCTTACCAGCTCTTTTGATATGATTTGAAAGAAGGATTTCGAGACACTGAAAATCAGGTCCTTAATCAGAATTTTATTTCGACGTGACGGCTCTAAGTGGAAAAAGGTGAAAAAGATAGAAACGTAATTTCTTTTCACGGAAAATACTTCTTTCCGGCAATTTTAATGATGATACATATAACAGAACAGGTTTAGGTTCAGGTATGTACATATTTCTGTTGAAAGTTTCACACACATAACTCACTTCCCTTTAACCCTTATTGCTTAAGGCCTTTGACTTGCAATATATCTTCTACGAAATATAAAGTAAATGTGTGTTTTAATGTCACCATTTTTGAGACTGCGCATAAAATTCTAATTTAATTTTAATTCTATTCTAATCTAAAATATTTTGAAATAATGAAAGATATTAGTTGAAAAGAAACAATATCATTCTATTTTTGAGGTACAAAGTTTTCACAGTACTGATATTCTTCGAAAAAGTGTTTTAGGCACAACCTCTTCTTGCACCATACACATGTTATTACTGCAACATCACCGCAAATATCACAAGAAGGTTCCATATTTTTGTTGAAACAAAAGTCTACAGGATTATCAAAATTTGGAGGTAAATTTCCTGTATATCCGCTTTTATACCAAGAATATTTGAATACGTCAATAAATCTAGGTGAAGAGAATAGATTATGTGTAAGTGACTGTAATTTTATCATGTTATTCCTAATATGCAAGTCAATATCAGACCTCAAAAGAATAGTAGTGTCAGAGATTTTTTGTGCAAAATTCTTTCGAATCCTGAAGCCAAACACATCCAAGGGCTGAATTCTCCCAGTTGTTCGTCCACACTGGCCACTTCATAAGTCTAATAATAATAACACAGAATTTTCTCCTACGCTAGGGAAAAATACATCTTGATTCTACATTTGTAGCAATGCGGAAGAAAGTTCACCTGATTTAGAGGCTTGCAAATAAATATTGTTTGCCTTATAAAGTCCTTCTTTTACTCTTGTTCCAAATCGTTCGGATGGTTCTTTTAAAACTACAAGAAAGGGTGAAAGTAATCTTCCATCGTAAGATATGGTTGGCTGAATTGTAAAGCTATGCGTGGTGGAGGAAACCGATTAAACAACATTTTCCACAGTTTTTGTAACTACTGAAAGCTCAAAGATCTTCCACTGTGTAATTCCGAATTGAAGCCACTTTGATCGGAATTGAAAATGTTGCTTTCCCCATACCCCAGAATTTCTGATTCTACATTATTTTTAAGACCATCGCATTCTTGTTCTATTTCTCTAGTTTCATGTAAAGATAAAACAGATTTAAATTTTGTGATTGTTCGCGAAACAACGTTTTCTTAAGAAAAAAAAAAACAGTTTCTTGAATTTCCATATGCACCAACGTGATGCTTTAAACCATTACATGTCCAATTTACGCTTCTTTTGTCAAACTCATCTTCGAAAATCTATATTGTGAACTGTCTTCTTCGGATCAATAGCCTTCTTCAAATTATCGAAAGTGTATTTTGCAACGTTGTATAGCTTATCTTCTCGGTCACCACCACTTTTGAATTATTTTTGCCAGGGACGGCCTGGGACATCAAAGCGGCCCCGGAATTTTGTACCTAAGCGGCCCTTTTTCGGAGTGGCTTCTCAAAAAATAAAAAAAATAAAAAAGTCATCGAGGTAGGAGCCGTGTGCATAGAAAATTTTCAATTGTTTCCGCACTCCAGTGAGGGCCCTGAGGCCATGGTCCTGGTGGGCCCTGTACTAAGTGCGGCCCTAGGTATGCCCTCGGCGGCCCTCCAGGCTCGCGGCCCACCGGGAAATCTCCCAAATTGCAGACGGCCAGTACGTGCCTGATTCTTGCCATCTTCTGTATTGTCGCTCTCAACGGAGCTTCTTGAACCTTTGATGAACGGATGTAAAAGATTAACGCTTTTTCTTTCCAGAACTCCAACAGTAAACAGCTTCTTTTTTATAGTCGAAATTGACCTTCTCCTCTTGAGGCTCATGTAGGGGTTAATCCAACCGACAAAACTCACTTCAAAAAATTGATTTCGCATGCTGGCGCACCGAAAGTATGTCGGGGTGCAATTTTTTCCCCACAGGATGCACACATCCCTATTTGAGAGAGAAAGTCCCTCCGAAACGTCAAATTTCGCGATAAATATTAAAAAATTAATAAAATAAGACAGTTTTCAAACGCCGAAAAAGAGTGAACAGAAACAATACAATCAGCGCCGCGTGGTATCTCGATCGATCAATAAATCGATTTAAAAG
>CAKNXH010000111.1:0-118155 GCA_932178445.1 Andricus quercusramuli
AAACGAACTTACCTAGTGAAGTTTGATTAGAATTATATAAACGCCTCCTTTCTAGAAAAGAATTGAATTCTATAGAAAATATTGGAATTTGGAATCCAAAAATATAAATCCGCAACAAAAAAGTTCATTTTCAACCAAATAGTAGAATTTCAACCTAGAAAATTTAATTTTCAACCAACAATGGAAAACTTAAATTTTCAGTAAGAAAAGTTAATTTTCCAGCAAAAAAGAACGAATTGTTAATGAAATGTTTAAATCTTTAACCAATAGAATGAATATTCCAGAAATCAGTTAAACTTTTAACTAAAAAGATGAATTCTCAATGAAAAAATTTAATAGTGAATGTATGTTTATTAAGTTACAACTTCAAAAACTTGAATCATTTATGAAGAAGATCCTGTGGGGCATAAGTGTTTGTGACATGTTTAAACTCTTTTTGCGCACGTCTTACTTTCAATGAAGTTACCAGAAATGCGACAATATTTCTCCAGTGATTCACTTGAACTAGACTGTTATTCCTTCTTATGTTAGAAGTGCTTGAACTTAAATTGCGCGTTTCTGCAAAGTCTGTTAAACTTGTAGTCCAGTGTCCGATGGTTCGATCGAGTTCAGTATTTGTCGAAGGTACCCGGGGGAAAATCTTCCAAGTTCCTGTCCTTTGTAACTCCAACCACTACTTCCGCAGTAGTAACAGCCAATCATAGTCAGACGAGCAGACAATTACATGGGCGAGAGGAAGAGACTTGAATATACTAAGGAAACAATTTATTGAAATTTTCAAGTTTCAGGATGATTTTACAATTCGAAGCCCTCCAGCAACTCTCCTGATATCAAATTAAAACATAATGCAAGGAAAGTTTGTTAAATGAAAATTGTACAATTATTAATTCTACCAAAAACCTCTGCGATGCAGAAAATATGGATCTGTGAAATAAAATTTGATATGCAATTTAGGAAAAAATATTTATAAAACAATGCATTAAGACATTTTTTCATAAATTTCATAAAGTGCCTCACAGGAATATTTAAATTAATTTCAAAATGTCATAATAAATTATTCTCGAGGAATATATAATGAGGGGGTTAACATCACATAATTTGGGTGACAAATGCTGTTTATAGTATTAGCTTTAATTTTTTTTTAGACTAAACTCTTCAAGTTACGCAAATGACAGGAGACACTGACTGTTTTGTGACAGCTCAAGCTCTGTATTGTGTGATCATTAAATTTCTAAAAGTGCCTCGTAGAAAACTTCAAGCAGGGGCTGAAGGACTAGGTTCACTTTCTTAGTAAAATCTTATGTTTGACTACCCAACCGACTTGGGTTTGTAGATAATTTTTCGGATATCGCTTGGTCGAACATGAAAAAATTACGTTTAGAGGTTAAGTATCAGTACTACTTTTATCGACAGCGTATTTAAAAAAAAGTAGGATTTTAATGGCCGATTTTGGGCGATTTGTAGACTTTTTTACCAATATTTCTTGTTATTCAGTGAACTGTTTTCTCGTGGAAAAATATATGGGAATAATAAACGAAAAAATGCTTCAACTTTTTAGCTTAACCAGATAAACTTAAAAAATGTTGAATGATTTTTCAGACAGTAGTAGTTTGAAAAATTGTAAAAAAAACTTTGTTTTCATAAATATTTTGTTTACAGAATAATGGGGAAAAACAAAATACTAATCTAATTATACCGACATGTGAAGTCTTTATAGTGTTTTTGCAATGTTTTTTGTAAAATTACTCAACTTCAACGTAATATACTATATTTTTGGATACATGGATTTCCTGTAAGGTTTTTTTTAATATTACGTAACGATATCAATTTACCCCATCCATCGATGTAACAGATTGCAAAATTTTTCCGAACCCGCCTCACATCCTCCCAAAAAAATATGTTACGTAATCCAACATTCAATTACTTGGTTGCGAATTCTTTTTTTTAAGATGTATATCATTTTAGTGAAAAATGTATTTCTTTAGTTGAAACTTAAATTATTCTGCGGAAAATTCGTTTTTTCAGTTCTGAATTACTTTTTTCAACTAAAAATATAACTATTCCATTTTTGGTTGCAAAATAATTATGGTTGAAATATAAACTATAACAAGTTTTGTTGATAAATCATCTTTTTAGATGAAAAACATTCAAAAGCTTGTTTGAAAATGTATCGTTTCAAGTTGAAAATTCAACTATTTGGTTGATGATTTATCCATTTTAGTGGAAACTGCATGTATTTAATTGTTAAAAATTCGTCTTTTTTGGTAAAAAAAAGGGATCATCTTGGTTAAAAATCATGTCTTTGGTCGAAAATTCAACTATACGGTCGAAAATACAACTCTGTTATGGAAAATAAATTTGTTTGTTTGAAGATTCATCATTTTAGTTGAAAATTCATCTTATTGGTTGACAGTTCATTTATTTTTTTGAAAATTCGTCTATTTTATTTGAGAACTATTCCATTTTCGGTTGGAAATTGATATTTTTATTTCGAAATTTATATTCTTTACTTGAAAATTAAATTATTTGGTTGAAAATTCATCTTTTTTTTTTTGTAGAAAATTAATCTTTCTGGTTAAAAATAATTTTCTTTTTTGCAAATTCAAGCGTTTGGTTGAATATTAAACTCTGTTGTGGAAAAATCATTTTTCTTCAAGACTTATCATTTTAGTTGAAAATTTATCTTTTTGTTTGGAAAATTCATGTATTTTGTTGAAAATTCGACCTGTCTGGAAGAAAATTATTCTTCCTGGTTGAAAATGTATCCTTTTTGTTTAAAAATGTATTGTTTGGTAAAAAATATAGGCAATAGTGTCTGGTACGTTAAAATATTGTACATTCAACTGTTCATTTAGCCAATACTGTTAAACACGAAGCTAAGCAAGAGTGGCCGTTAATTCAAATCAATGGTACCATATTATTCAATTAAAACTTCCATTGGATTCTTACATTTTAATTCAAAGCGGTTCACTCAACTCAACCGATACTTTATTCGGTATAAGATTTTATTGAAACATAATGTATTCTCTTGAATAAATAATGCATTATTGTTGAATGATTGTAAAAAATTAAATTTTTTCACTCGTGCTCATCACTGCAGCCTAATCTAACCAACCGATTAACACCAAATTCGAATAAGAAGTCTGTAGTACCATATTCTCGATAAATATTGCAAGAATTTTTAAAATTTTTAATATTTCTCTAAATTTTACCATTTATGTCATCTCTGAATTTTCATTTTTCGTACTAAATACGCAAAATTTTGAAAACTGCTTAAGATATAGAAAATTCTTGAAGAATGTATTGAAAATTTGTTGCTACTAACTTCTTAAGAAAATTTCGTACCAATCGGTTTGATACTATATTAGAACGTAGAGGTGAGTGAAGATAGAAAATTTGGTTATTTTATGTTGTTTAATGTTTTAATCTCACAGTTTCTAAGGCACTTGGTAGCTTTTTTTACTTGGCGGTCATTCACTACGGCAAGTCTTTATTTTTGGTTTCCTAAAGTTTCAGTTTGGTAATGTAAATGGATAATATTTATGACGATAAATATTTTCTATAGCTCAGAATGCAGATCAAAAAACAAAATGCAAGCATTTTTTCTGCGTAACTGGTGGAGGGTAAATAAAAAAAAATAGATTTTCACCCCTGGCCCTATTCGAGTGTAAGCGTTCTCACGCCTGGCGAGTGAGATTTAATGTAAGTGACTTGAGGTTGAAATTTTTATGCCCTTTCCAACATTTTTCTTCCGAATGCTCTTCTGGAACGAGATGAATACAGTGCATGCTGTTCTCTGTTATAACGAAGACATTCAAGTCCAGAACTAAGCGCTTAGTACATAAAATGTGCGATTTAATCATTTAGAATGGCTTTTTCCGGCTTCCAGAATCGTATATTTTTCTGTTACTGATCTATGTTCACTACATGTGTAATCGCTTGTAATTACTTTTCTGGAAAATACCTGCAACCTTTATCTAAACTATAACTGGCATTGTGTCTCTTGTAGATTACACAGAAAAAACTAGGGTTTCAATTTCATCTCAGGTTATTTTCTAACAAACACGTTTTCAGCTCCAGTTATGTTCGCTCTCTTGATAGATGTGAAAAATTAAAAACAAATGAATTTGATCTCAATATTTGTATTGCAGAATATGAACCAATTATGGTTCAATTTTTTCAGTGCATTATGACGCCGTTTCATAGTAGGACAGATGTCCGGATAGGTGGAACTACAGCGATTTTTTCAACTGCAAAAATTAATGTTTAGTTTCATACATACATTTATATTCATTAGCGTCCAGTGTTTCCAAAATTGAAAAGTATTTGTTTATTTCATGATGATATACTAGCAGAATTAAATTACAAGTGGGCAGGTTAGGGCGCATGGATGGCTGCGTGTTTACTCGTTGCCGTCGCGTAGTGCAATATCAGAAAATTAATTACAGTACCAAAGGCAAGTTACTGGACCAATTTCATGCAGGATACGAAGAAAAAGGTATAAAACTTGAGTTTATTTGAAAGCTTTTTCATTATACACACTGAGAAACTTTTATTTTAAACCTTAAATATGGCCTAACCATTAAACTACTCATGTACAAAAATACAATTTTTCTTTTTAACATTTTCTTCGCATTCTGTACAGTTTCCTAACGAATCCGTCCTTCATTTTCAGGCCTTCAAACAGTGTGCCGATGGGAAATCCAACAGATAATTCATTTTAATGCTATCGTGTTCAGAGACAACTAGGACGGCGACAACGATGATAGACGGACACCGAAGTGAAATTCATTTTTATATTACTATTTATCATAGGAAACTGCACACATGCAAAATTCGTAATAATTTTAGCACCATACTTTTAAAAAATCGTCGGACTTCTAAAACTCTCAAACTCTCTGTGGTGGCCAAAAAATAATTTGTTTCACTTTTTTCTGTAATTATTTTACTTTTTTTAAATTCTTACATTTACAAAAAAAAATGGAACATAACATTTCTCAAATCCCTTCCCCTTCTTCATCGTCAGCAGACCATAACAGCCCCTCTTAAACCCACCCGCACCCCTGAAAGCGTTATCAATAATCAATCGCTAATAACAAAGAAATTCAAAACAATATCTTAAATTTCTATTTGAAATCCTAAAAAATCTAGATTTTATTTTATTGTTTTGGAAAATATTCAAGTTTTCAATTATTTTCAAAAGCTTTCAAAGCTTCTAACTATTTCTTAAACCTACTTTTTTTCTAAAGTTTTGCAATCCTGCAAAATTGAGAAATGAAGTTCTGAAATGTTTTTTATTCTTTTTCGACATTGTAAAAATTTATTTTATTTTTTTATTTTTTATTCAATTTATTAAAAATGTATGGCCAACGGCCATACCACGCTGAAAAAACCAGTTCTCGTTAGCCCACACTTGTAGCTATTTACTACAAGAAACTATCCATCTAGAAACGCCTACCCCGAAAGGGAAATGACTTAATGGTATACATACATACATACATTTGAATATTTTGAAATCTTTTCCAATTTTCTTTTAAAATTCATTTTTCAAAATAAAAAATCATATTAAATTTTCTCATGAATCTTGAAAGAACTTTATTTCCTTGAAACCTTTCAAAATTCTTGAAAGAATTCTAAATTGTATTTCAAAACCTTCAATTAACCACATTTTGTTTAAAAAATTTTCAAATATTTTCTAATGTTCGATTATTTTTGAGAAAAATACGAATTTTCAACAAAATATTTCAATTTTCAACAACAAAATATTATTTCTACCATTTGCATTTTTAACCAAAAAAGATTCCGAAAGAGACAAATTTTCAACAAATTAGTTTAATTTTTTGAACCGAAAACATAAATTTTAAAGAAATAAGTAAATGTTCAACCAAAGAGTTGAACAAAGTAGTTCAACTTTCAACCAAGTAGTTGACTTCTCAAGCAAAAAATATTTATTCTAAACGAAAAATATAATGGTCGATATTTTAACTAAATAATATATTTATTTTAAATCGAAATGAGTGGAAATCATCAAAAAAATACGAATTTTCAACAAAATAGTGGATGTTTCAACCAAACAGACGATTTTTTAGTCCAATACATACATTTTCAAACAAGTAATTACATTTTCTACCAAAATGCTGAATCCTCAACCAAAAACATTAATATTCTACCAAAAAATACGAATTTTCAACGAAATATTTCAAGTTTCAACAACAACAAAATTAGTTCTTAACAAATTACGGTCAAATTCGACCAAGAAAGATGATTTTTTAACGAAATAGTTGAATCCTCAAACAAAAAAATCAATTTTTAACCACACAATTTTGTATTATCAACCGAAGAGGTGAAATTTCTACCAAGCAAATAATTTTCCTTCTATTATTTACTATTAGGTACTATTTATATTTAATTATTTTTATTATATATCTCGAAAAATTAATTTCTGAAAATAAATCATTCATAATTTTTCCAGGAATCTTAAGAAACATTTGTTGTTTTCTTGAAACTTCTCAATCTTTTTGAAACATGCCAAAGATTTCTAAACATCTTTTAAAATGGTTCAAATTTTTCCTAATTTTTTTCAATTTCGCATAAATTCTGAACCTTCTAAATGTCTTTTGAAATGATTGTATTTTTCCAACAACTTTTGAAACATTTCGCATATATTACTCAACCTTCCGAATATCTTTTTGGATGAGGGTATTTTGCCTCAAAATAAACAAAAAATCTACATGATGACAACATTTGTTTAAAAATCTTCCGGATTCTTCTTTGACAATTTTGGAAACGTTCTGGAATGCTTCGAAATATTCTCAAGAAATTCATTTTTCGAAATAAAAAATCATAAAAAATTTGCCCGGAAATCTTAAGAAAAATTTTGATTCCAGGTTCATTCCTGGGTTTTCCAGTTAGTAGACACCCTGATGGACAACCCCTAACTTAGAAAAAACAACACGAAACCATGATTTCAATTTTAAGAAAAATTGCACATGACACGGTTTTCCAATATGGATCAAAGTGTCAATTTGTATTTACAGCAACACGGATGCAGAACGTTTGGAGTCTTGTGCAAAGTGTATAGTACAGGCGGTATGGGCCTCTAGTGAATAGAGTGTCACGCTTGGTGGTTTGATCAGTGGGAAACGAGGGGCTTCTAGCTAGTGAATGACAATTCGCGTGTCGTCGACTCGTGCAAAGCACACACCCGATATAGTGGCACACATTCACAGTGTCTCTCACAACCCTTGCCGGAGGCTGGCAGGGTGTGACGGATTTCACGGGACGACGAGCTAACGAAAAACTAGTCGGCTGTGAGGTGAGAGGGCAGAGTCTTTTCCCTCCCTCCATCCCTACCTTCGCCTTTTATCCAACGTTCCAGCCACGATAACGCCCGATATCGCCACCACGTGAGCTAGGAAATAAAATCGGAAATCGACGCTTTCCACGGGAGATACTGGAATATTATTTCTCGTTTTATTATTTCCTCTATAAATGGAAATATATTCGCATTTTTACAGTTCTCAATGTGCTGGCTGTCGGATATAAAAAACAGGGCGGCCTTTCAAACTCCAGAAAAAAGTCCCGACAATTTCCCGGTTTTCCAGGTCAAAAATGATATTTTTCGTGGTTGACTTTTAACATATTAAAATAATAATTACTTACACTGGAACCTGGATTCGTGCACGGCTTCGGGCATGGCCCGCAGTGGCCGTCTACCCAAATTCAGGGACTCCGAACGTAAACAGCCAAGGCGCCATGAATCATTTCTGTTGGATTTTGACGCATGACGCAACCTGATGCAACTAAGGCGCTAAGAGTGCGGCCCTCATGCTGTTTGTCACGCTTGACTGAGCACTGTCTCTTTTTCGGTCCCTTGCTTCCACCATCACCGAAATGCGGAGGCCATAAATTCTAGGAACGCACAAATCCAGTTTAAGGAAATTCAGGTACCAGTGTATGTTACGCTCAAGAAGCGAAAACGCTCAGAGAGCGTTTAAATCGACCACAACGGCTTGTGGGTGTTTCGATTCTACCAAAACGCGTTCTGAGCATTTGCGATGCACATCGTCGTCTATTTTTCGCCCAGAAGTATGTAGTGCAAGTTTTATCGTATTTATTTCTGAAAGAACGAACCTGGTCTGTTGAACCTAACCTTAACTCCAATTCAGTTTTAGCTCATCCTACGAAGACGAAAAAGAGAATATGCGGGAATGTTGCAAGGTTTTTTCGTCAAAATAATTGTCAGTCTCAACGGTCAGCAACCGTTAGTGGACATACAGACAACTTATTCAAATATATAAACGAATCGAAAACGCCTCTAAAAGGTGTTCGTTTGAGGCAAACTCTTTAATCTGATGGTTGATAAAAGGAATAAGGAGCATGGCTAGTCCTAACGGTCTGCAACCGTTAGTGGACATGAAGGCAAATTATAAACATGTAGAAACGACTCAACAACAACCTCTGCAAGGTGTTCGTTTCAGACAAATTAATGCATGCTATTGTTCATGAAAAGGAATAAAAAGCAGTACCAGCCTCAACAGTTTCCAACCGTCAGTGGATGGAAAGGCAAGTTATAAAAATATATAAATGGCTCAAAAACGCCTCAGCAAGACGTTTGTTCGAAGCAATTGATTCTTAAAAAGGATAAATATGATTTCCAGTCCCAACAGTCTGTAACAGCTACTGAAAATAAAGGTGAATATGAAAATATCTTTTTCATCGTATAAATAATATTATTAAGTTATTTAAATTTATAAAAATTATATTTCAAATTTTATTTTAAAAAAATACTTGCACTGCTGGGAATTGAAACCAGAGCTATCGATGGCTAGTCGACTTATGAAAATCAAAAATTACAAACTGCAGAGCAATTTAGGGAGACATCCTCTTTTAAGGCGTTGTCTCATAAAATTCATAGTCCCGTGTACTCGATGTATGCAACTACTAGTACGAAAGTGACTAAGTTCCGTGAAAATAAATACTAGTTTTCTTTTTGAACTTCACTTCATTTTTCTTTAGTGTCCCAAAAATCCATTAAAATGAGATTATAAATATATGTATGGCACTCTACCTGTCCGGAAAAATTTCCAAATATCAATTTGTGATCCCTAACCTCCAAGCGAGATGTAGGCTCTCATCGCTGCGAATGCAATCTAATCTGCAAGTTATTATTTCACAATACCTTCGTTAAATAAAGAACGAAGTAATATTCATGTTTTATTCTACGAACTTTGCCATGACAACATATGGATATTGTTTGATAATATTCTTGTGTATGACCAGAATATGTAAATACTTGAAGTGTTCCTTTTCGGAAACAGCGTTTTTTGGAAAACGAATTCTGCAAATTGATTCTAATCGATGTACATATACATTCGCACACAGCATTTCTTTGCTGTATTCTTCAAATATATGTTCTGTAACTATATTCTCTAAATACTTTTTACATATATGTGTACCATTCTAATTCGCCAGATTTTTCTCTCAAGAAACTTCGTTTTTTGGAATCAAATCCTGCGAATTGATTTTAAACTATATTCACCGACAGCATACAAATTTTTTTATGAGGTTTCAATCTATTAGTGGCAATTAAAACTTCTATTTCTTCATAGAATATATCATCATGTTACACAATTATCATATTTGTGTACCCTATAAACTTTTTATTTAGCTCCTGTGCTCAAAATTGCGATATTTTCCAGTGTTAGATTTAAAATACAAGTATCTGGAGCAAAACATGTTGCACGGCCAATGAAATTCTAAATACAAGCCTCCAGTAAATTGGTAATGCAGACTGGGCAATCCATAAAGTATTTTCATTTTATGAATCTTAAACAAGAAAAAGAAGTGAGGATATATTATAAATCAGAGTGATTGTCCATAATTTCCCTGATCATCTGATATTTTTAATGAAACAGTGAATTATAGAGACCAGGTTCTTCCAACAATGTCTCTAAATACTAGAATCTTATTATGCGTGTAGCATTTTAAGGTTAGGAATATGCAATCCTCAATTCACTATAGCTCTTTAAATAAAATTCAACTTGAGTTGTATTTAACTGGAAGGAAATATTCTCATTCAATTATTTGAAATCTAAATTTATGGCTGGAATCACTTGCAAATCGTGTAAAATGTAGATATATATATATATATATATATATATATATATATATATATATATATATATATATATATGTATATGAAAATTTAATTTATTTCTAACAGTGTATGTCATTAGAAGTCAGGAAATAATCTTTTTGTTTTGTCACGACATACCAACGGAGTAGGAAAGGATTTGTGTTTCCAAGCAAACTGTGATATAAGATAAAAACTAATATCTTTCCATTTTTGAAATGTTGAAAATAAAGATCTCAGTATCCACTAAATCTTTTTCAAAAATTGCACAGTCTAATAACGTCTTATAAGCTGAATTAATGAAAACATACATTCAGTTCATAATTGAACAGTTTTATTGTTTTTAACTGAAAACTTAAACTTGATATTTTTAGCTGAAAGTTCATTCAAGAGCCCACGCTGAAATCAATATACTTTTTAACTTCAATGACACGTGGATTATATATGAAAGGTTCGAGCTTGTCGTGGAAAACTATTTGTTTTTTTAAATACATTCATAAGTCTGATCAGCTTCTACCTTTTTAAAATTTTTTAGATAAGAGATTTAGTTTTCGAAATCGAATAAATGAAAATTAAATAAATAAAAACAAAATAAAAGTTAATAAATGAATTGAATTTCTGAAAATTAAATTAAAAGGAAGCCTAATTAAACAGATGAGGTCACAAGAACTCTTTAACTCTTCTGTTTGAAGTTGGGATAGAAACTGGCGTTAATGTTTTCCAATACTTGACGTAAAAATTGGGGTTTCAGGATGCATTGTGATCTACACGAATATGATATAAGATTATTGTTCGATATATTCGAACTAAAACTTGGGGTATCAAATTGTTGCAGCTATTTTTATCTGGAATTTCAACTCAAAATGATTCGCTTTAGAGGATCAATGAAAATAAAGGAGAACAACTTCAAGGCGTATCAGCATCAGTATAGAAAACAGAATGACAGTTTACGATTTTCGAAAAACATTCATTTCTGCCAAATTGAAGTTATGCTAATCGATAATCGATCCTTGATCGAGATTTGCTGACATTTGTAAACAAACATCCACAACCTTAGTCATCATAAATTTAACTAAACGGAGCTATGTAAGTAAATAATTTTTTTTCAAAATTTGATTAACAATTTAATTTTAAACGATTATCCACAATTGATCATCATTCAGGTAAGAGGTTTGAATAATTTTATAATGTTTCGAGTAGTTGCAATTTTATGACAGATAATGGATCTCGAAATTTGAATCAAGTTGATTATGAATATAGCTATCAAAACATTGCATCCTTTTGATCCATTTACCGCATCAACTTGATACCTGGTAGTTTTGTGTGTTCTCATAATATTTTATGAATAAGTATACAATTTTATGTGATCTAGCTGATTATTCTTCAGTATTATCAATAATGTTTAATCATTATCTGTGGCTGGATTATCTCTATCGAAGACATGTTTGTCAACTCAATTAAGTTTACAAATGGTCTATGAAACTTGAAAGCTCTGTAACGAATTTTTAAGTAGAATTTCCCGTACAGTCAGCAATTACGAACGATATTCCAACAAGAAGGGAGACAGCTAGCTTTAAATAAGAAATATACGGATCATAAACCAGCTCAAAATATTTAGTTTGCTGGAAAGAATTTACATCAGATACAAGCAGTGGTTAACTAATTTCTATAATTTTTATAGGCGTTTAATTTTCATCTCAGATACTATTTAAACATCTTAGGATCTATTCAGACTTCAGGGCAACAATTTTGCACATCCAGTAGAACTTTTTTCTAAGTTTTGGTACATTAACTTTTTTCAATTATTCTGGAAGAAGATGTTTAAATACAAGTAGTTTTCAGAGTCAAGAGTTTTCCGAATTGTGTGATTACTAGGTGTATAATCGTTATCTCATTTACACATTACTTTAAAAGAGATAATACATTTTATTAAAACGTACCGTACATGAATGATATTCCTCTTTAGAACGAATCGTATTTACTGATCAGGTGTGCTCTATGTATCGTTAAAAGAGGGAAACTATTGATAAAATCGCACCGTAACTGTCGACCCATAAGAAAAGATAAAGATTTAGAACTGTTGTGAAACATTGCATCGGCAAAAGTAATAATAATTATTAAATTCTGCAAATTGCCCCTAGGATTTTCTTTCTTCAGTAAATCTACAAATGTTAATTCTAGGAGGTTAACTTATTTCTAAATGGATGTTATCAATGCATATTGTATATAGACGTGTAGGCTTTATTAAGTAGTATTTTTTAATGAGTTGTTTTTCATTCTGTGTTAATCGCATAATAATGTAATGATTGCGAAAAACATTCATAAAACAAAAATACATAGATAACAAAAATGTACGCTCACAATGAAAATATAAAAATATAAGTTTTAATTGAAATTGACATTTCCTCTGAATGTCTATATCGGTGCCTTCTTAAGGCTATTTGAGCCTTCCTCAGGCTTTATTGTTGCCGTAATTCACTTTAGACATCTACATGTTGATCTAGAGGAGGAAGCGCTAAATACAATTTGATAATTGAACGAACTTACCTGTAAGTGAAGTTCTATTATAATTGTATGAAGCGCCTCCTCCGAATAGATCAATCCCACCCTGCATAATACATATACCATCCCTTTATCTAACTCCTTAGATAATCCCTTTATAATACAGAAAGAACCAAATATAGGGATATTTTCTCACTTGAAACTATCCCACAAAACTAATACTTTTGGGTTTTTTTCTGCGAAATTACGGCAATAATTTAAAGAAAATGAGTATCTAGTCCAGGTGTGGCGAGAAGTGTACGCCGGAATAGAGCACGAATTTTGAGTTGCTATATATGCTTTAAAAATTGTGGTAACATGGTGTAAAGTGGGAGTACTGCATGTTGATCTATTCGGAGGAGGTGCTTCATACAATTATAAAAGAACTTCAATTACAAAAGTGTTCCTAACAGGGTTTAGCACATATAGATGAGTTTCCGAAACTTAAAAATGGCCTCAACATGAATATAATACTTTTTTTTAAACTAGGGCTTCCAAATTGTCTTTTCTTCTCACATTTTGCTCTCTGAAAATGCTCGGTTCAACAAAAATAACAAACCTACCATCATTTTGTAAGATTAATATACATTTATACTAAAATTGCTAAAACAGAGGGCGTGGAAACTAAAAGATCTTTTTTTTAGTCTTAAAATCTTGTCAAATATTTGAAACTAAAGTAACAACTTCAAAATTTTCTGTAAATATCAGAATTTTTAACGCGAATACCTTTCAATTTAAAAGCTGAAAAAACGAAAACAAAAAACTGGCGACATAAAAAATATCTGCAGTCTGTAAAAGTTTTAAACATAACCTTAAGAACTTTCACGTCACATGTTTACTATCTTCCTTTCAAGAATGACTAATCCTTATAGTTTCATTTTCTTTATTGAATTGTGCCCAGTTCAATTTTATTGAATGAAATTAAAGTTCTGTACAAAAAGTCTTTATTAGAACTCATATTTTGGGTTCCTTTGGAATAATTTTAGGTTAAATTTCTTCATTATTGGCTTAGATGAACTTCTCCATTTGAAATCCAGTGTTATCTATGTTTTACTAGAAAAAAATATTATGCATTATTATCTGGAATTGAAAATTACTGCCAAAATTATTTTTAATTTGTGTGAAGTGGAATTATCCGGTTTTTCTCAGAATTTTTCAGTATACATGTATATGAAATATAATATGCAGCCTCTCAACCCTTCCGTGCACGAAGTTTGAACTAATTCGTATGTAAGCAAAAGTGTATGCCTCGAAGGGTTAATGGCGATTTTATATACCGAGTTTTTAGATTTAAAAAACAAATGTTAAGCATAAGTTCTGGTTCTGAACAGAGATTTGTGCATTGTAATTGCAAGCGATATTGTATTGATAACAAATGTAAAAGCCGTCTAAGTTCTCAAGATCCGTAGACGAAGCTAAAGGCGACCCACAGACAAATCAACTGTCCGCTCTATACATTTATTTTCGGCATTAATATTAGAAAAAATGAATAATACAATTTTTTGATACCAGAAATTACATAAAATTTTGGTGATTTGGGAAAGATTTGGCAATTAATGTTAATTTGGTGATTCATAATAATTTATCAGTAATTTATGTTAACTCATCACTTCACGTTGGTCCAATTACTACTTACCTTACTGGCACTCTTTTAAATTGAAGGTCAGCGCGATATTGAGGTGACCACTCCTGAAAACTGCAGTATAAAGTTTTTTCAAGGCATCTGGGCAGATTAGCCATATAAAGTGCCACTTTACGTAACGAAGAAACATTTCAAAAAGCGATCTTTTTATTCCTTTTCAGGAAGAAGATTATTATAATCAACGCAATTACATACTAACCAATCTTTCTTATATGAAAAATTACATAAAACGGAACATTAGAGATAAATATGTGTTCGAAGTAATTTTTGAGGACCTTATTAAAAGCTGCAATTCATCCTTGAAACTTTTTACCGTAACTCACATCATTTGACATAAAATTAGAATTTTCGAATTATTCATAGTATTTACGATGCATGGCGATACCACGCTGAAAACACCAGTTCCCGTTAGATCACTGAAGTTAAGCAGTGTTGGGCGCGGTTAGTACTTGGATGGGTGACCGTTCGGGGAATACTGCGTGTTGTTGACCCGTCGTGGGTGTGGTGGACCCACACTGGTAGTATTTATCCACCTAGAAACACTACCCGAATCGGGTAGTGAGGCAATGAACTTTCGAGTTCAAAATGCTAATCAATTTTTTTTTTTTTATTTACGATGCATGGAACCAAAAAAAAACGACTCCTATCAAATGATGCTTTCGTTTCGAGTAAAATTGGGATATTCGATTTTTGCATAGCATTCAAGAGGGATAAAACTAGAACCGTTGGTTGAGGAAACTGGACCAAAAATGTGTGACAAAGCTGGATTTTATCCGTTCATTTGTTCTAGAGTATAATTGTGTTCAAGGACGAACAGACAGACCGACAGACGCCTTCGTCAAAACTTGATTTTCGGTTTCAGGGCGTCTCAAAACGCGGAGATTCTTTGAAAAACTGAGATGTGAAACTACGAACTATTCTAATAATTTCTCAATCATAAATGAGAAAAATGTAAAAATGATTCCACTAAATTCTATGAGAACTGGACACTAGAAATAAATCATTATTTTAATGAAAAAGCTGAAGAAACGAAAAAAAACTGGCGACATAAAAAATATCTGCAGTCTCTAAAAGTTTTAAACATGACCTTAAGAACTGTCACAGCACATGTTTATTATTTTCCTTTCAAGAATGACTAATCCCTACAGTTTTAGTTCCTTTATTTAATTGTTCCTAGTTCAATTTCATTAAATTAAATTAAATTTCTGTACAAAAAGTCTTTATTAGAACTCATATTTTGGGTTTCTTTGGAATAATTTATCATTTTGGGCTCCTTTTCAGGGGATTCATTTTTATTGCAACTCCCTTGGAACCAAAAATAGGTTCTAATCGAAACCTCAGTTCCTTTTTGTATTTAGCTCAAAATTTACTCTCCGCCGGAATGTGGAACACAATGTGTGGCTGATGCTCGCAGTTAATTTTTGGTATAAGAATTACTTTCTCTGGAAAATGTATGTTTTGAATGAGCTAATAATGGAGTTATTTTCTCTATTTTGTATGCAGATATCCCATCTAATGCTGAAAAAAGTGTAGAAGTTGCATTATCCTGTTTTACAGCGAATAAACTCGCACCCACTGCAGATTTGAACGATTTTTAGGCATAATTTTAAAACCAGTGATCTAAACTTTCCGCTTAAAGTGTTTCACATTCTATAAGGGCTGTTTCCAAAAGGTGACGGTACTTTGATATTTTATTTTTTACCCTTAACTTTTCATAGTTACTAATTCAGACCACTTTAAAAAAATTAAGAGTTGAAAATAATATAAGAGGAATTTGCCGGATCCTTTTCTGTTGAACAGACAGTAAACATAAAATCATCTTCGATTTTTTAACGGAGATTGTTGGTAAAGTTGAGCACAATTAAAAACAATTTTTTTCAATAAAAGAGAGATGATATTCATTGCAAAAGTAAAGAAAAATTTAACCAATTTCCGGTTTTCCCGGTTATTGCCCGCCCTGGATATAAAAAATATCCGAATACATAAAAGCCATGTAACGAAAATCACGAGTTTAAAAAAAGGGAACGATTGGAAACAAAATATTAGGTATTTAAAATTGTGTACAATAAAATTCCAAATTTTAATGCAATTTATAAAATACTGAACAGTTAAAATTCTTATTATTTCTTCAGAAGAAACCACTATTAATAAAATATTGAAAAAAGATGTGATATGCAAAAAACAAACTACCAAAATATTTAAATATGAAATGTTTACCAATTCCAAATATGCATAATTATTACAATGTATAAGTATAACTATATGGGTATAATAAAGAATCACAAACGTGTTTTTAATTAATACAAGCGAGGAAATGGATAGTGTAAATTAACTGTACTCAACACAGTGATTACTAACGACATTAAGAGCATGGTGTTAAGTAGAGGAGAAATGAGACAGGAGTATTAGAAAGAAAGAAAATACGCGTTTTGCGAGAAAAGGACGGAAGTGGCTAGCAGCCAGATCGCGAGATAGTGTCGACATAAAATCATGTCTTGACTAACGACCGTATACAGCTGCTCGTCACTGCAGTGGTAATGAAACGGATATAGTTAAACAACATGAAAGAGAGTACTCTATTTACTGGATTTAGAATTTTTCGAAACACAATTTTAATACATTCAAATAGACACAAATTTGTAATGGCCAATAACTTTTCTCACCTAACGACTAAGTACCGTTACCATTCTCACCTCAATTCTATGAATCATCACGAGACATTGCTAAACTCTTCTTTCATACCGGATTTACTCTCTTGGTTATTTATTACACTGATACCTATTAAAATCAGTGAAACTTATTCATATCAATTACTCTTACTGATTCCTACAAGCGTAGTGTTTTCTGTTTTTAGTGATTTCTATTTCATTGATGATTTGATCCAGTTTAATCTTAATTGCAAATGCAATATTTCATTTAAAAAATAACTGATTTTTAACGAGTAGTTGGCCAACTTCAGCTGCAATAACTGAAAAGTCGTGGCAATATGCATATTTAATTATTCAATGTAAAAAATGTAATAAAAGATCCTCATGGATTGAAATGTCCACATACAAACCCAATTTCAATGAATTTATCGAGAAAAAACTGCCAATATCGAGCACCAATATTCGAAATAGAGCCATACGCGACAATTTTCACTAATGTGTCGGTGCCTTTAGTTTATTTCCTTAACAGTTGATCATTTATTATTCGTGTCAAAAAATTAGATGTTCATTTCAAAGATTATATTATGAACTCAGCAAGGTGTTCCAAAATTATTACCAGGTTCGAGTTCTTTGAAAAACAGAAATCTACCCCTGTCTGAATTCGAAACAAGAACTCCCATATTTCACTGTAGAAATAGCACTGTATTGTTATTAATTTGAATGAAAAATTCTTATTGATGATGCAATCAATATCAAAAATCCTACATTTGAATGTTCAGAGCTACAAGTGCATTAAAATAACAGATATTTCGGACCAAGCAATTCCATTAGCACTCAGTGACCCTTTTCATTGAATTATATTTTCTTAGGAGCAATAAAGAAATGAACTGAAAACAAAATAATAATACGATTTCAAGGACTGAAACACTCAAATATCAATCCAATTCCAATAAAAAGCTATTAATAGAGAAGCGAAGTCCAATAGTATCGCGTCCCTTTTAAAACCAACAACGCCTTGGGGATTGTGCATAAATGAAGTAAGTTTTCTTCTGAAATTTTGAATCACATACCCCCATTTTTTAAGGGTCCGTAAGTATTGAACTTCCCCCATCTGTATCTTAACTAACTCTTCTGATTAAATTTGTTTCGTGAGTTTATTTAATGATCATCAAAAAATAACGTAAAACGATTTGTTATTTGCACTTTTAACGGAGTAGCTGAATCTTCAAGCAAAAGAGATTCATTTTTAAACAAACAGTTGCATTTTGAAGAAAAAAAGAAGAAATCTCCACAAAAAGAGATGCATATTTTCATCCAAAAGACGAATTTTCAACAAAAGTTGAATTTTCTACCAAGAAATATTTTTGAGTTAATCCGTGGTAGGCACACTGGTGCGAATTCGCACCAAAGCAAATTTCAATTTTATCGAATTCGAAGGGAAATGAATTCAAATTTTACATGAGAAAGCATATTCACTTTTCAAATTATCTATAATTTTCATGGTGATAACGAACTTCAAAAACGGAAAATCCCGACTTGCATCAGTGTACCTATAGAGAGTGCGTCAAAGGAGTGTGCCTACCACAAGTTAATGAAGAAAAAAAATGTATCCAATTGTTGAATTTTTAAGCCAAAAAGACGAGCTTTCTACAAGGTAATTGAATATTCAACCAGATAATTAAATTCTCAATTATCTTAACAACGTACATAAATTATTAACCAAATAATTGAGTTTTAACCACAGAAGAAACAGTTAGATTTTCATTTAAAAAAATTAATTTTCAATTCAAAAAACGAATTATCTACAATTTCGTTGAATTTTCTACCAAATGTATGAATTTTCAGTCCGAAAAGAATAATTTTGTACAAAACAGTTGAATTTTTAACAAAAAAGTCCATTTTCAGGCAAATAATCACTTTCCAGTTTGAAAGAATTAATCTTTAACCGACAAAATAAATTTTCAACAAAATAGTTCAATTTGCAGCTGAAGAGATGAATTTTCAAATAAAATTATGAATCTTCAACCACAAAAATTAATTTTCAAGTAAATACTACAACTTTCAACCAAAGAGTTGAATTTTCAACCTAGAAAGATGAATCGTCAACTATAAAGATTAATTTTCTACCAGATAAGACGAATTTTCAGGGAATTTTGAATACATACATTTTCAACATAATTGTTGAATTTTCAATTCAAAAATATCCCCAAAAATAGAATAGTTAAATATTCAGTGTAAAACATATGTTTGAATAAAAAGGAATTTTAAACTAAAAAACATAAATTTTCACTAAAAATGGAATAGTTCAATTTTAAATTGAAGAATAGTTATTTGTGATACAAGTGCGCGAAAGAGGTGATTGTGTGCAAGTGTGAATTTCGCAGCAGAAGACGGAGTCTCGAAGCATGAGTCGATGGTTAGCCCATGAGCGAAGCGAATGCGAAGCGAGTGCGAAGCGAGTGCGAAGCGAGTGCGAAGCGAGTGCGAAGCGAGTGCGAAGCGAGTGCGAAGCGAGTGCGAAAACGTAGACGAGTGCTTCGAGCCGCAGGCGAATGATGCAATCACACGAGTTACCAATCAAAAAAAATTTGTTGAAAAAAATTAATTAAAAAAATTTTGGCGTTTATGCTCTTTAGCCCGGGGCCTTTTCATGGGGCCTGGGCATGCATGCCCAGCTTTTTCACCAGTGTCTAAAGCCATCTTCAAACTGCACATGCGCGAAAATTATTTCGCGCACAGTCTGCTCAAATAAGGTCCTATAGGCACCATTTAAAAGCATGAAAACGTCAACTTTGACGTGGGTGTTGCAAAAATTAATTTTAAAAAATTAATTTTCAACGAAATAGTTACATTTTCAGCCAAACAAATTAATTTTCAATTTAAGAGATGAATCTTCATGAAACAAAATAAATTTTTTTGAACAAATTAGTTTGTATTTGTATTTATTTATTCTATTCTTCCAGGCCCAGAGCATAACGCGATCGATATCCTCTTGAACTAGAACAAGTAATCTACTTAGTGAAGAAATTGGTCCTGATAAGGAAATCCTAAAATCGTCGGTATATTTGTGGTATCTGCAATGTTGAAGTTCACTTCCAAGATCAGATTGAAATGAACAAATTGAACAGTAGGGATGCCAGAATGGAGCCCTGAGCCCTCTTGACCTCCGCCCAGACAGAAAGCTCGCCACTACTATTAATAATTTTGTGAGACCAATTGTTCAAATAGGATTTAAACCATTTGATGACGGAGTTTGACACGTTGAAAGATTTCAACTTTTATAGAAGTACCTTATGGCTGACCATATCAAAAGCCTTCGAAAAATCAGACAGAACAACAATCGTGATCTCCCTATCATCCGTTGCTAATTTGAGATCCGTCGTTACTCTAAGAAAAACAGTAAGAGTGCTATGTTTTGCTGGAAAATCTAATTGCATCGGCTCAATGGCCTCAGATATTTCGAGAAATTTGGAAAGTTGCAGATGAACAGTTTTTTCAAGTGGTTTAGACAGTGCACATAAAATAGAAATTGGTCGAAAGTCTTTCGGGGAAGTAGATTCACAAATTTTGGGAATTGGACATATAGCAGCCTTTTTCCATATATCTAGGAAGATACCGACCTGAAGAAAATCATTATAAATATGCAATAGAATAGGAAAGATAATTGGAAGGGTAAGTTTAATCATTTTGATTGATATTCCATCAGTTCCAATGGCATTTAATTTGATTTCAAGTAGTTTTTCCAAAAGTATTTCAGATGTGATGTCATAAAAAAAGAAGTCAAACTCAATAAATGTTGCATTAAGAGGGGTAGCGGAAGATGGTGATGATAAGTGTGGAACTGGGAACGTAAAAATAAGTCTTCAAACGGTCATCAGATGGAAAATTACTATCCATAGATTCATGCCGGGGTGGGATTAGGTGTAAACGTCTAGGGAGATGCCAAATGTCCTCTCTTTTGTCTCTATGTGCAATCCCGGTATTATTGTATTGATTGAACGCATCTCCAATCTTAGTTTAAACTAAGTTCCTGAGTTTACGAAATTAAGCTAGTATGATACTGCTTTTTGTTCTGTTTGCAAGTCGGCGCTTGCCATCACGTTCCCTCATCAGATTGTTGATTTCGGATGTGATCCAGGGGGCAGCTTTATTGAAGTTTTTAGAATCGTGTAGCGGAGAAAATTTGTTAAATGCGGAGACTAGGTAATTAGTCAGAGCGTCGATTTTATTATATATATATATATACATATGTATCTAGTAATATTTTTTCCTAACCATACATCATTAGATGTTCATGGAATGTATGTTCATCAATTTTCAAGAGATTCCGCACCAGGCTTTGGGTTGGTTTTGAATTTAGATTATGGGCAAATTTAAAGGTAATGTTGATTAAGTCATGTTTAGAGCAAAAAGGGATAACGTGTTGTTCGTAGGAGAGAACCTTATCAACATCGTCTACAAACATTAAGTCAATACGAGTACTGGAACAATCAGTATGGTGAGAAGAATCATGAGGTACAATCGAAAGTCCCGAAGCGTGTACCATAGATGTTTGTTATTCAGAATGATTGGAAGTGAGTTTTAAGTCAGTGTTACAATCTTCAGTAAGGATAATGTTATTAAAGTTAGGAATAAATTAACAAATTAACGATTCAAGCTCTGTGCCATAGGGTGCATTGGGTGGTTTATAAACTACTCCCACTAAAACAGTATCAGAAGTTGACTTAATTTCAACAAAGAGAAATTCGGTGGTATATTTGGAGTTAACCATGCCTCAGAAACCGCTATTATATGGTCTGGAACATGAACTGAAGAAATGCTTGAATTCTAGAAAATCTGACAAGAGAGACTGGGCAATTAGGTTGTTACATGACAAATTAGTTTGACTTTCAACCAAAAATTTGAATTTGCTACCAGAAAAAAGCATTTTTAACCAAAAAATTGATTTTTCCACTAAAAAGACGAATTAACAATTAAAGAAGATAAATTTCCAATAAAATTCAATTTTCAAGCAGACAATTGTACTTTCAACCAAAAAAGACAAAATGTCTGCAAAAAGAGATGAATTTTCAAACCGAAATAACAAACTTTGAACGAATTAGTCGAAGTCACAACAAAACAAATTTTTCAGTCAGGAGAGACAAAAAACTTCAAAATGTCGAATTTTTTAGCCAAAAACGAATTTTCAACAAAACAGTTGAATTTTCAACCAAAAAGGATGACTTTTCAACAAAATTGCTTAGTTCTCAATAAAATAATTAAGGTTTGGACCAAATTCGGAAACAAAAAATAATTATAGAAAAAGTCGACTTCACAACTGAAAAGAATGAACTTTTAATTAGGTATAGTTGAATTTTCTCATTGGGTTCTATTAATTCAGTTCGCATTTGAGTGAAAAAGCAAGAAAAGGGGAATATACTGAGCAGCCTGCGATAAATGACTAATAATTTGGATAGTTCATAGACTAAAAAATTAAAGTTTAAATAATTATTGAAGTTAATTTTTAATATTTGCATAAAATTGGAAAATAAAGTTAATTTTCCATTGCACACTTTTTGATTCAAGACTTGACTTTCAATTGCGACTACACAAAGTGTGTCTGACTATGCAACATTTCAGACCCTGAAGAAATGATAAAACTACACTTAGTGTAAAACTAAATACTTATTGGTATTAACATACTTCATTCTCTAAAACTAATTTCGTTAAGGGGGTTGAAAATTTCAGAAAAATACCTTACGTAATTTGTGTATAACCTCCTTTTTGGTTATACGAGTAATTTATTATTATTTAGTAAACTTATTACCATTATATTTGGTATTAATACTAATATAACCACACACTACAAATATTTTTAGATAAATTACCAGTAATACTGTTACAATTAGTAATAAAATAACATAGAATCTGTTTGCATTTAATCTACTAGGTACTACATCACTAAATACTGAAATGAACTTTATCAAATACCAAATTGTATCGGATTTAAAGAAAGTGTTTTATAGAGGCGAGATAAATGAATTTATTCTATCGATCTCTCGAGATGTGATGAATTTGCCAAGACTCCTAAAAATCAAATGTGACAGTGACGAATTCAGAACGATCGCATCAGTTCTATCAACCAGCGGCTACGTCGAGTAATTATTCTCCGGTTCAACCTGTAGAAATAGGCCGCACATAGCAGGAGTTCGAAGGTGTCGCGGACGAGGCCTGTGATCGATAGGGTATAACCCTACCACCACTTCCAACTTCCACCACTGGCCTCTCTCTCCCGTACCAATATCATCATACCACCATAGTCTATGGACGTGTACATGTCAACGATCGCGCGTGTTTGCTTCAATCTGAAAACCTGTAATGCCATATATAAATATGTGCAAGGCACTTCAATCACAGCAAAGGGAAAATCCTCTTTCCCTTTTCATTACCTTCAATCCCTTCACCGTTTAGCGCCAACCACTCACTCTTGTGTTTCTTCTTGCTCACGATGGTGAAAATCAAGTTCCTGAGTCAATTGAAAAATTACCACTTTCTACATTCAAATTCTTGAGGCTTTACGAAGGAATATTTGCGACAAGCGAACATTCCCACAGAGATGTCACATATTTTTTTGGGTTTTGAGAGATGTTTGAAGAGAAATTTAAAAGTTTTGGGGAATTTAGTAGGAAGAAAATGTGGCGTATTTCAAAGAAAGTGAGATTTTCTGACAGAAGAAAGTTTGTTGTAATTATTGAATTAGTGAGTTGAATCTTTTTTAAACAAACAAAGAGTAGTAGAATTCGCAAGAGATGTTAAATTTAATTTATTTAATAATAGTTCATGTATAGAAAAGTAGGATGTCAAACCTCCCTCCGTGGTTTGAAAGTGGATGTTTTCATTGAAGTATTTCAAACTTGGGTTTCGTTAAATAATATTCTCTCTTACTCTTGTAGCGTTACTAAACAAATACGGTAAATTCAAATGTAATTCTTATTTTAATTTATGAGAACTATCCATTTTCAAAACCCCTCTCTCGACTATGTTGAACTTTCAAACGCTGCGTAAGCTACAAGTAAACAATAAAAAATTCATGAAACCGTGCAAGCTTTCCCAAGTGCTAATAAAATAATCCCTAATTATTCCCAAGCTCAGCCCACTTCATCCCTTCACACCATTATTCCTGAAGTTCGAAACCTCATCAAAGAGTAAATCCACCTCTCCTAGATCCTTTTAGCTGATTAAAAAAGCAAGAACACACGGTTCCGTGAAATATATCCTTCGTTTCTCAATCATGTTAATAATTCGGGAACTGTTTTTGAAGAGGTATAGGAATCCACGAGTTCAGGGTAAATAACTCTCGTAATCCGTGGACCGCTCGGTTATCCGAACTGGTAATCCAGGGGAAATCTGAATCATCAGAGTAATCGAGTGTAATTCTAGGTAATCCAATTGTAATCCATTTGTAATCCACGTATAATCCCTGGTGATTCACTTTTAGTGCTAAATATTCCACTTGTAAACCTATATAATCTATTTGTAATCCTCGTAATCCACTCATAATCCGAGATTGAATCACGCCAACCCCAGGTAAGGAATATTTGTGGGAAGCCACATTTGCAACAAGTCACATTTGCGACAAGTCATATTGCGTCATCTTTCATCCGGAAGACATCGCTGTCATTAGTTCCACTGTGGGTGAAAAGACAACGCTGTGATTGGTTACATAAATAATTTGAGAAAAACCACTAATTTTTGCTAATTTATTGTGCACTACTAATTTTTCCGAATTAGAATTTTCGCCAATTTTTCCGAATGAGAGATGCCACCAATGTGACTTGTGACAAAATTGACTTAATTCACTTGTAGTCCTAGGCAATCTACTTGTTATCCTACTTGATCCATTTGCAATCCGCGGTAATTTCATGCAAATCGCAGTGATCCACTTTTAATCTAGCGTTATCTTAAGCAGTCCTGGGAAATGCACTTTTAATCCATTCTTAATCATAAAACCCCACTTATAATACTAGGTGACAGAATTGTAATCCTTGGTAAGCCAATTACAATCAGCCGCAATCCCCTTGCCACCCTAGGTAATTCATTTGTAATCCTAAGTAATACACTAGTGACCATAGATAATCCAATTACAACCACTGATAATCTCTTTGTAGTTCGCAGTAATCCAATTAATTTACTGTAACCTCCGATCATCCACTTGTGATCTTATGGTATCCACTTGTAATCCTTGGTTATTCATTTGTAATTTGCAATTTGTCTGCTTTCACAGAAAAATCTATTCTTCTCAAAAAACGGTAGATCATAACGTAAAATTATATAGAATATAAAAGATGCATCCCATCAAAGTGAGTATTTTTGTTGACATTTGTAATTGATTATGCATATTCCGGGAGATATGATATATTACTTTTATGTTGTCTAAAAAAATTGTTACAAACGTGTAAAATTACTATTTGCGAAATATCGGTGTATATAAATTGTTTTTAAGAACATAAAAATAACTTAGATATATATTAAACACCTCTTAGTAAGTGGAATAGATGATTACCGCGTCTTTATCACAATTTCCTTCGCACATCTTCTTGTATGCATAATTTAAAAAAAACCTATGAATAAGAAATACTCATTTTAATGAGCCACATATTTATATTCTGTATATTTTTGCATTTTGATCTACCGTTTTCATGAAAAATAACCACAGCTTAGAGCTGCTTTCAACCCTGAACCTTTTAATCTAATTTGAACTCGATCAATCAATCAATCCCAATCAACTAATTTCAATCAATCAATGTAGATAATGAGCTTTTAAAACTCACCAATTTTATTGAAATATTCTAGAACTTATATTGAAATGCGGAACTTTAAAATAAAAGACAAGAATACAAAATTCATTTAACAGATTTATTATCGAAACATATACCTTTACTTAGAAATGACCTTTTCTACGAAGAGACAAGCCAAGTTGCTGTGTGAAGGCGTTCAGTCGTTTGATCCCTTACAGAGGGGGTGGAGGACGAAGCTAGCGGATTCTTTTAAAGCTGCATAAAAGGCGGGAAACAGCGTAGGCAAATGTATATTATTCCACTTGTAATCCGCAGTAACCGCTGTAATCCGGATTATTATTATTATATTATACCATTAAGCCATTTCCCTTTCGAGGTAGGCGTGACTTGCTCGGTTGGAAAATAGTGAATAGGCTATATAGGTATAAAGTAGGTCGGTATATGGGTATAAGGTATATAGGTATATAGGTGTGAGATATATATGTTTTAGATTGATCTGGAATTCTCGTGTTATTTATTCAAATGACACGTTCATTCCGCAACACTGCTCCGACCCAGGTTGCTGATCAATCTCTCTAGCGATCACCCCAAGTGAGGAGCCTCACAAGGTTGTTATGCATGGTTCCCCACTTGGGCCCATTAGTATCCTAGGTCTTTGTTTCAGGCATCATTCACTCCACTGTTACTCTGTTTACAAACTATTTGTCGCCACACTTTTCTGTCCTGGCATACTACTCTAGCTTCCTTCACGTCCATGCATTTTTTCATGCAAGCTCTTGTGTTTCTATAATGCGAGCAATCCAGTCTAATCCTGGTTAATCCACTTGTAATCCGAGGTAACCCGGTAATCCAAATAATCCGAGTTATCCAGTCCAATACCATGTAATCTACTTGTAATTCAAGTAATCCGCATAATCTGGTACAATCCTAGGTAACCCACTTGCAATCCGCAGAAATCAAAGTAATCCGCAATGATTTGAGTAATCCACTCATAATCTAAATGATCCAAGTAATCCAGTTTGATCTCAGGTAATCCACTTGTAAATAGGAGTAATCCACCTCCGCCGGACCACATTTGTAGGAGTTGTTTCCCCCTCGCAACGAGTACACTCGCGTGCCTCGTTTCAGTGGCTTTGCACCCATCCATGACCCAATTGTGAATTGCAGGAATCGTTGATTAAGCGCGAAAACATAAACTATACCGCACCAAAATCAGGTACTCTGCACTCTGCAAACTGCAAGCATGCCTCCGGTTGTACCAAAAGTGTACAATGCACAACGGTTTACCCCCTTGTCGTTTGTGCTGCCATGTGTGAGTAACCACGACATGCTATGTTACACGAACACTCGTCTGCTTGTCGCTCCGAATTCCCGCTGCTCTACGAAAATAATCCCGAACCTGGTGCGTTCATTAATAAACATTTGCATGAATTGCAATCACACTCTTTGGATAAATTATCGCTCATTATTTATAATGCGATGAATTCGATACACCGCACTATCGCGATTTCACACTCGTCGCAATTTCCCGGTGTTGCGCATAAATTAAATACGTATATTGAACAATTGGTGTGATCGAATAAAAATATGACCGAATTCGATACAACAATTCGGCTCTCAAACTCAAATATTTAAATGTAATAAATTTATATACCAATAAAGGAAAATGTTTTATGCAAACAATTCACAGTCGATTCCAACGGGGAGAAAAATGGATGTTCAATAGTAGATGTTCACAGTGAAAGGTAGTACCGCTAAATATACAGATATTAAGACGCAACATCCACTATCTTTTTTACATATTAGGCTTGAATATATTTTTGTGTTAGACTGAAACATCCGAGATATTAAACTCGTACAAGAAAATAAGCCAGACCTATCTCGGCCGCCTGAAAAAGCTTATACTCATATAATTACTGATATTTTATTCACAAATATTAATAATAATTTTGTGAATTGTTTGTATAGAGTAAAATGATTAACGAATGCACTGTTTGTTCTTCAGAAAAACTCTTCGAGGTAAGAACTTTCTAAGTTGCATATTTTCAATATCCACAGAAACTAACCTTTAACATCTAGATGGCTTTCCTATAGTTAAACATCAAATATATTAACCTGAAATATCTAAATGTTAAGAGTGAACATTCATTTTTCTCCGTAAAGGCATAAAGTATTGATTCGAATTTTACTCCCTTTTTCCTTAAAGCCCTGATTTTTGCCTGGCTTTCTACCACCCCGATCAACTCATAATAAATCTCCATACCAACAATGAAAAATATTATCTTATTAAATGAAGCTTTCCTGAACATTTATATTGTTGCATAAGTATCCACTAAATAAAATCGATTACCTAACAATTGTTAAAGTTAGTCGAACAAAAGATAAAGAATGCGAAAAATTGTCTTTCTTTAGAGTGCGCAAAAAGAGGGAAAAATCACGATCTCTTCAATCATGACATTTTGGGGTCTGTATTTTTCCCTGAAAAATTGGCTGAAAAAAGAAATTTCTAAAACAGAGAGTGTAATATAGGGCGAAAGGAAAAAGTACGCAAAAAAAGAGATGAATGTGAGGGATTGAGAGTTGTAAAGTGCTGGATCATTGCCCGAATGTCAGGCTGATCAACGCGCCCACATCTCTTCCTTGTTATCCTCCTACTCGTTCATCCAACGACCGCTAAACGCCTCTCTCTCTCTCTCTCGATATCGCTCATTCGCACGCCAAAATACATATAAGCAGAGGTGAAACCAACACTATCATATTTCCTCGCAATAAAACGTTCGCTACATGGTGCGTCTCCCTTTTCTAGTAAGACCAGGTCAGGCCCGTAATTGGCCAAGGTGGAGAGAGCAAGGATAACATCAACTAATGTATTAGAGCGATAACATTAGGGTTGCCAACGCTACGGTTTTCCCTCGTAGACTGCGGGTTTTAGGAGAAATCTTCGGGTCTACGGGTTGAAAGCTTAGCCTACGAGTTTTGAGGTTAAATCAGTCCGAAATTTTGTTTTGTCCGACCCCCCTTGAAAACGCGCCATTGCATGCACGTAAAGCAGGCCTGAAGTGGCTGCTACCAGCCCAGTGATGTTTGCGCATGCTCTCTCCGTCGCCGGGCGAACAAAAACTTTACGCCCGCTACCCATGAAAGTTTACGCCCGCTACACTTACGCTGCACCGAGCGAAAATGAGGGTGGCATCCCATGATTGCAGAATTACGTTGCGTTTTGCATCAAATAACTAGACATTTCAACCATTAATATTCTCCTAGTAAATTTACAATGATAAAATATGTATGTATATCAATAACTAATTCTCTATCACATATATCATTCTATAATCTATATCATCCTACATCACATGCTTGTTTTCAAGGAGGGTAGGACAAAAAGTATAGTGTATATCAAGGGCGTACGGCTATTTTGCCTTCTTTACGCCCTTGATACACAATGTACTATTTCGAGATATTGTATCGTAGTTTTTGTCATAGATGCCTGTTTTTCTAAATACTAGGTCCCACATATTTTGAATGGATACTAGGTTATCTACGGAAATAATGCAAAGATATCTTTAAATATGGGTGCGTTTCGACCAGTGTATTCAAGAAGTGATGCGCTATTGGTTTTGGCAAAGATATTATAAACCTAGATGCGGCACCTCACTAGCGAATCTATAATAATCAGTTCGAAGAACTAAAAAAATGCTATTAGTTAAAGAGAGATACAGATATCTCTGTCTCTTTCTAACCGATGTGTTTTGACAATTGCCAAACAGTATAAGTGATATCTATGAATTTCATATATTTAAAATATGGTGTTCATATTACTTAACAATTTTTAGGGTTTCGTAGCTCAGGGCAGAAAGTCGGGTGTCCGTCGGTCCGTCGTACTATTTTCCAGGAAGAAGAAGTAGGGGAAGTGAGTGGAGAGAAGGGACCAGGAAAGGAAAAGAAGTAGGGGAAGCTGGATATGAGGGTTAATGGGTTTGAGGGGTGTAAGGGTGATGAAGGAAAGCAAGGGAAGTAGGCAAGAGGAGTGTGAATGGAGCACAAGTAGGGGGTTCGAGGGGGAGTGAAGGGAAGTAGGCGTGGGGGAAAGGATGGGGAGGGGGCTTGAAAGGAAGGAAAATTGGGGTATGGAAAATGAGAGTTAAGTACGGAGTGTAAGGGGAAATGAGGGGAAGGGAAGTAGAGGAAATGGTGGGAAGAATGGGAAGGAAGTGAGGGGAAAGGTACTAGGATATTTAAAGTAAGTAAGAGAAGTGGAGAGGGTGTAGCAGGGAGTGTGAGGTAAGGGATATTCGGGTGGGGAAGTGGGAAGAGGGGAATTATGGGAAAAGATAGGAAGACGGGGAAAGAACGGGGAGTAGCGTGGGAAAAGTATGGGGGGGGGGAGATTTGAATTACTCAATCAACTTCTTAATCGGCTACGTAATCCTTTTTTGTACGCTCACGGCCCCTACTTTTCCTGATTTTTCATTTAAAATTTTTCATTTGAGACAAATGCGTCAGAAAAAATTTGTCGTACTTCTTTATTTATAATTTCTGAACGAAGACGTTTAAAATTCGGAAACTTTACTAAACTGCGCTTTCATATAAATACTTTACTGAGATTATTTGATAAAAAAGTTACTATTCAAAGAAAATTTGGAATGTGCGACTGTAACTTGAAGCGTTCAACTTTCTGGCAGTCACCCTTAAACGATTGAAAAATGTGATTTATTAATAATAATAGTCAAAATAAATTATACAACAAATCAAAATTTTAAAGATTTTTCCAATAAAATTTATTCGTTTTCAACGATGTGTGGCTTATTCATTTTCGGTCAATGACTTATCAAAAATTCCTTCCATTCGAGACCCTGGATTATAGCGTTGGTCCATGTATAGACGGTTTATGGTCCAGGGAAGTGAAATCTGCCGGAGAATGGAGGTCATTCGCGATAGGCGAGGAAGTATACCGTGTCCAGCAACCTGTAGGCATTGCACTGGACAGTGCACACAATGTGCAACATGATATTCCACTGGGAACCAACAACCCCCAGTTACTTTGTCTTGTGTTCATCCAGGAGACACAATTTCAGCCCCTCTCCAATCCCTGAACCCATTCTACAGCTTCTCAATCCGCATCATCCTCTCTGGGTTCCAGCAGGTCGTTCGTATCCTCAGACGACCAATCGCCTGAGGCGAGGTCTGTGTTTTTTATTTTTTCATTTTTCCGTGTGGTTACACGAATCAATCGAGAGAATAAGTGCTTCCATTTCGCAATTCCAAAATTGGGTTTTCTTCTCTAAAAATGAAAATCACTGATTTAGTTCCAATTGAATATTGTTATTTAAGGTTAAAGTTGAACACATAATAAATGTATCGTTTTTTTCTTAATTTTTGGCAAAAATTTGAAATTTATCACTTATTATCGTAATAGTTCTTTCGGAAAATTTATAATTGAAAATTTTCTCTAAACAAACAATAATCTAACTCAAATCATCACATTATCAAGTCTAATGATTTAAAAGCTATTTGTTATTAAAAGCAGAACAATAGAAGACAAATTTTCAAAAAATGTTAAACTTGATAATGTGATGATTTGAGTTAGATTATTGTTTTTTCAGAGAAAATTTTGAACTATAAAATTTCAAAAAAAAGCTATTGAGATAATTAGTGATAAATTTCAAATTTTTGCCAAAAAATGAGAAAAAAACGATAAATTCATTATGTGTCCAACTTTAACCTTGAATAACTTTTGAAGGAATAAATTCATGAAAAAATCATAAGAGACCTTTTTCGTAGAAAGTCGAGTTCCCTACAAGAATATGTTATGGTCTTAGCAATTAATTAAGCCGTTCGAATGTTACAAAACTCCAAATTAAAAAAAAATTTCACATGCTATTTAAATGGGAAATAGAAATTCGCGATGACCGACCTCTAAATATTAATATAAAGACCTAAATGTCTGAATTTCTAAAAATTTGGTAGCTATATTTTTATCATACTATACAATATTTCATCTGGCAGAGAACATTTCTTACGCCTAACTTTCCCCATATGAAATTTTCCAAGTGGAGGATTTATCGAAATTGAAGCCATAAATCTTGAACAGTCGCCCAATTTCTGTAAAGATGCCAAAATCGTATATCATGTTTCCCATAAAAGTGAGATCGTTTATTTCTTATTGATTGCTGAAAAATTCAATTTTCACGCCATAATACTCGTGCCCTGAAGTCTGAAAATTAGTGAGCTTTATATTTTAAATATCAAAATATTTTTCCACATTTTATTTCTCTTGAGACATTCAGAGTACTGATTCGCTATTTCTCTTGAATGAAATGAAATGCGTGGTAACGTATAAAACCTTTTTTATCAATTTTGTTATATTTACATCGGAAGCTCAGAAAGCGATATGTACGAGCATAAAAAGTAGTGTTTCGCATGCAGTGACACGTTTCTAATAGAGGTGCACATTCCGAAGCAATATATGTTTCACTTATTTTCTCAAGTATAGCCTTTTATGCGCTATTTGTATTTTACTGTAAATAACATTGCTTCCTACTTAAGTGAACTGAAAAAGTGAGTTTTTGCACTAGTTAGTTAATTAGGGATCACTGTCAAAATAATAACAATTGTGATCAATGTACATTGATTATATCTTTTAATACAATAAGTAATTGATTAGTCAATTAATAATTACATAACAAAATAATTAAACACAAATGAATTAATAATTATAGTAATAGTTAACTATAGCAACACAAATTTTCATTGGGGGGGGGGGGGGGCAACTTCACGCGGATGACTTTTAAGACTGAATTAAAAACAACACATGCACAATTCCTGAAAATGTAAGCAAATTATTGTAATAATGAACATTTTCAGAAAATAATTAAAATTAAAACGACGTATCTTGTCGTCCCGAAATCCGGGATTGATCAAATTTTTCTTATAAGTTTAGCCAACCGACCCGAAATTTCGGATGGATTTGAATTTCCGGTCATTTCCCGGGTTTCTCCCAATTAATTGTTAATTTTTCCCGAACAACTTGAAACAGGTAAAAATATATGAATATTCCATGTCAAAAATTCTCTGTTCCTAATCAAATAATAATTCTTTAGGAAAATTCCCTGTCCTAAAGGCTGAATTATAATTTTTTACGGAAATCCCCTATTCCAAAGTGAAAATTATAATTTTTTACGGAAATTCCCTGTTTGAAAGTCAAAATTATAATTCTTTACGGAAATTCCCTGTCCCAAATTCTAAATTATAATTATTTACTGAAATTCCCCGTTTCACACAGAAAAAAATGGTTAGTTGGGCCAACTATTTATTTTTTAAGATATAGAACTGCTATTTTATTAGTTAGAACAAACAATTTGTTATTTGCTGGTAGAAATTGAATAGTCACTATAACTGATGAAATTGCTGTGCTCCTCCATTTTTTGTTAATTTTTTTTTTTTTTAATTTGGAAGAACGAAGATTCAGTTATGACGAATTATGACTTGGAACAGGATTTTTTTTCAATTCCTCTCTTCTAAATTAGAATTGTCAAAATTATACTTCTTTACTGAAATTCCCTGCCCTACAGTAAAAATTCTAATTAGTCATGGAAATTCTCTGTACTTAATTCAAAATTATATTTCTCTACTGAAATTTCATGTAACAAATTAGAATTAGAATTTTTTTAAATTCCCTGTTCCAAATTATGATAATTTAAATTCTTTACGCGCCTTTTTTATATTTATTTTATTAATCCCTGTCACACCTGAGAATTACGAAGCTTCGTAGAGTATTCCCTGTCTCAAAGTGAAAGTTACAATTTTTTAATAAAATCCACTGTCCCAACGTACAATTACAATTCTTTTAGATAATTCACTGTTCTAGCCAAAATAGTAATTCATTTGGAATATTCCCTATTCCAAGTGAAAATTATGATTTTTTCACAAATGTCCTGCTTCAATTCAGAATAAGGGTAAGAAAATATACTGCAGTACAACAGAAAACATGATAAGTGCCATTTGCCACAAAGGTTATTCTCCCGTGCACATACAAATGCCACATACGAGAGGGAAATCCCAGACACTGAATCACATCCCCGGCCATTTTCCGGGTTTTTCCGGTCAACGAAATTACAGAGCATTTCCCGGTTTTCCCAATCAGGTAAATATCCTGGTACCGAAAGGGCAAGAAGCTTTACTTCTATTCGTCTTGTATTAGAGTAAACATATTGTATTACCATCATTGTATCTACCCTGTACATTCACAGAAAAAAACAAAGTGTGAATCTAACGTTAATTTCAGGGTACCTTTTCCCTGCAACAATAATTAATCTTGGTAATTGTTTATAATATTGGATGTTAATTTGGCTTTAGGATCAGAATAAATAATTCAATTAATTTTTAAATGAACCAAACGTTTCGGCGCACAATGATGGTCCTCATCAGTGATTGATTTGTATTCTAGAAAAGACAGTTACAAACAAATATTTATCAGGGACGCAGTGTAAGAATATAGTTCAAATAGGAAAATTATTTCAAATTTGGTTTAGTACAGTCTTGATATTTAAACTACATTCTTACACTGCGTCTCTGATGAGAGCCTCCATTGTGCGCCGAAACGTTTGGTTTATTTAAAAAATATTTGAATCATTTATTCTGACCCTAAAGCCAAAATGAACATCCAATACTATAAATCATTATTTTCATCGAGGGTCACAATAATCTCTCCACTGAGTATTAATCTTGGTACTGTGAATGGTACCACTACACAAGGTTTCGTTTCCCTCGGACTTGGGGTACGAAAAGTCACCTGCTGTAAATTGCTTTTACAGTTTTGTGGCAAAAACAATAGACGATAGTTTCGTACTTTATTTTAAACAGACATTATTGTCATATGACCTTTGTCGCCATCTTAATCTGGAAATCATAGAATTAGAATAATTTTAGAAATTTCATTCCAAACTTTTGCTTTAAAGACTGTTAAATGCGTACTTTTTAGGTAAGCAAATATTAAATTTCAATTATAATTTGAAATCAGTTCCATTTCGGCACTTGGTTTTGAAACAGCTTTAAAGATTTAATATACTTCCAAGAAGAGGCTAGCATTAATCCATTACTTGCTGCGGTAATTATATTTTCAGATAAACATAATTTCACTTCTTCTTATCCTGAACCAGATCTATTTGTAAAACATAAGACCTACATTCAATAGAACACGAACCGAATCATTCACCTTCTAACGTGAAACAAGTATCAATGTAATTTCAAGTTTGCTCAGTGCAATATTGCTTTTCCTGCGATTCATCTCGACTAAAACGAAGTAACGAACATGGCTCTCCTTTTCGTGCGAATGCATACACATTAAACATCCGCGATAAGCTTTGAGTGAAATTAATAGAGGTCGAGTTAAGACTGTAAAGAAGACTTTCTCCAGTTAGTTGACCGTCGCTAACTCGCCAATGCGGATTTGTATCATCTTCACTTCGAAGCTTTCTACAGTTTCTATATCGATTCGTTCTTTGGTAAATACTACTGGATTTAATGGTTTTAGTCTTGAGACTCTTGAGCGTCTTGGGCAATAATTCCACTGCGAGTCTTCCTCACTGTTTGGCAAAGAGTAAAATCATGATGACATTAAACTTGACTCGAGCGGATTTAAGATCCTTTTTGCTGCCGTTAAATTACGTAAAAGACCTTTTAAGCTCTCGCTTGAAAAACACTGATTCCATCCAGTCCTTTTTCCTGCCGAGCTACCATTGACGGCGATATAATTCATCACAGGATGTCACGTGCAGAAGTTCAGCAAAGAAAAATTTCCGGGTCGAAACAGATTTACTAACCTTCCGTAAATATTATACGTTACGGACAACGAAGTAGATTTAGCCTTTTTATTCCGGGGAGAAAAATGGGTTGGGAAGAAAAATTTAGGTCACTTTTTTCTATTGCCATTTAGTTCTTTTATTAACTTTTTTCTACCCTAACGTTAGAAGAGTTTCTGACTTATCACAGCAAATCCTGGGATATCAAAACGTTACATATCATTCTGATTATCAACTTAAGGTCAAAATTATCCACTTTTGCGAATACGAAAGTAATTCTTACACAACTTCATTCCTATGATTCGACTTGCAATTGTTATACTTTCCATAAAAAGTCGAAGGCCAGTCATAACCGACATAATATTTCTTAAGCAAGGAATGTTCTGGAAAATTTTTTATTTTAGGAAGGGAGAAGAATTACAATTTTCCTATATTGAGCTATAAAACTCAATAGGTCTAAATATTTTTGTTTATTTTTGAAAGTGTTTCTTTAGAATTTAGATGAACATAGTTCCGATTCCCACTTCTGAAAGATTTGCAACTTCCAGGACCAACAGTAAATGTTTTAGAAAACATTTCATTTTTGGCAAATAACATGAAATTCCAACAAATAGTTGAATTTTTAGCTTAAAAAGATCCATTTTCAATCTAATCGTCAAATGTTGAACCAAAAATGGAATAGCTTAAGTATCAGTTTAAAAAATAAAATTTCAAACAAAAAAACATAAATTTCAACCAAAAATGGAATAATTTAGTTTGGAAAGTTTGATAGTTTATTATTTTTTTATTATTTATTTTCAGTTAAAAAAAAATAATTTCTACCAAAAAACGTATTTTCATTTAAATAGTTACACTTTCAACCAAAGAGATGAAATTTCAACTTACATGATGAATGTTTAACTGGGATAATTGAATAATTTAATTTTCAGTAAAAAAAAGTAAACATACAAAAAAAAGACGAATTTTCATCAAAGTGTTGCATTTTTAACCAAAGAGATGAATTTTCAACTAAAATGATGAATCTTCAACTAGAATAGTTTAATTTTTGTTGAAAAATAATTGCTAATAAGAAGAAGAAAATTTTCAACAAAATAGTGAAATTTCCAATCAGGGTGATTAATTTTCCATTAAAATGATGAATCATCAACAACAACAAATAAATTTTCAACAAAATAGTTAACTTTTTAACTAAACAATTAATTTTTAACTAAAAAAAATTTAACAAAAAATGCATTAAATAAATTTTCATAGTAAAAAAATTAATTTTTTACTAAAAAAAACAGAATTTGTAACAAGATAGTTAAATTTTCAACCAAAGAGATGAATTTTCATCCAAAATGATTATTCTATCAATCAGGATAGTTCATTTTTATCAAAAAAAGATGAATTTTTGATCAAAAATTTAATTGTAACTTTTAATCAGACATATTTGGATTTTTTTATTAGGTTCTGGTGATTCAGTTCGCATTTAATTAGAAAAACTTGAAAAAGGTAAACTGCACAATATTTTATGCCTGAAGAAATGATAAAATTTTAGTCACCCTGAAATTTAATACTTATTGTCATTAACACATTTTATTTTCTAAAAACAAATTCATTAAGGTTTTATGTTTGTTTAATTAACAGAGTTTATATTTTATATGTATGTTCGTCCCTTAAATTTATAAAATGGTGAATCAACAGCCACAAAAAAATAGTTTTTAATAAAGGAGTTTAACTTTCGACCACGCAGTTGAATTATCAATGAAAATGGTAGATTTTTAACCATGGAGATTGAATTTCTAGCGAAAAATTCGAATTTTCAATAAAATTCATGAATTTTCAATCAAGCAGTTGAATTTTCGACAAAAAAAAGTTTTTAACCGAAAATAGAATAGTTAAATTTTCAGTGAGAAAGATCAGTTTTCTCCCAAAATAGTAGCATTTTCAATCCGAGATGGCCCAGCAGATGAATTCTCAACCAAAAATATGATAGCAGACTTCTCAACCAAAAAAATGAAATTTTTAGAATGTGTTGAATTTTTAAGTCAAAAAGGCGAATTTTCAACTTCGTAAATTAATTTTTGTCTTTTTTATAGTGTCTCTTCAGATTTAACCAGTTCCGACTCCTACTTCTGGAAGATTTACAACTTCCTTTTAGGACCAACCAGGAATATTATAGAAAATTTTGAATTTCAGGTTGGGAGAAAAATTTTTCACATGAGGCTATAAATCTCTATAGCTCTAGAAATGACTTTACCTTTGAAATGTTTTCTTCCAATTTACGTCGTTCGATTATTAATCGAATCCTGATGATTTTTTGTTCAAAACAATGGACGAATTTCTGTGAAAGTTCAGTTTTCAAATTTTCATGTACATTTAGGCGGGCATAACAACTGACCTATTCCAATCACCTATGCGCATGTGTATCACACGCTATTTTTTGCAACGCCCGTCTGAAAAAGTTGTTAGGAGGAGGTAACGAAAAATACTAATTTCATATTGCATAGAGTGGAGAAAAGAAATTTTTTTGAGAAAATATTTTTTTTTAAATGTTTAAAAAAATTTTTTGAAAAAAATGTTGTGCTAAACAATTTTTGAAGAATATTTTTGTGAAAAAAAAATTTGTGAACAAAAATTTTGTGCCAAACAATTTTTGAAAAATAATTTTGTGAAAAAAAAATTTGAAAAAATTTTGTGACCAAAATTTTTAAACAAGAAAATTTGTTGAAAAAAATGTGTTGGAAAACAAATTATTTTAAAAAAATGTTCGCGTTCATATTTTTTTGCCCGGGGGGTGGGGGCTACCATACCCTAAAAACGAAACATAAATCATTAAAAGATTTGTTCAAGTTCAATCTAAACTTATTTCAAGAAGATACCAACACCAGTGTTTAAAGTTACCTATGCCAGTACCTCATCTCGAAAGTGCGCATGCTCAGCTTTTTCACGAGTGCCTAAAGTGAGCCATCTTCAAACTGCGCATGCGCGAAAATTGTTTTGTACACAGTCTGCTCAAATAGGGTCCTTTAGACACCATTTAGAAGCATAAAAACTTCAACTTTTGTGGGTCTTGCAAAAAGGCAATTATTGATCTTAAGAATTGGATCATTCTGGTGCGCAATTTGCTGATCAAATAAAAAATTCGAAATCCGTATGAAAGTATTGCATATCATTTGGATCCAATTTCTGGATCAAATTAATCACTCGTCAGATAAAAACCATAGTAAACAGATGCCGAGATCCCACCAAATGAAGAGTATCCTTAGAGATATATTTGCAATTCTCGTACTATGTTCCTGAGGACGTATTCCCTTTCCACCACTTCCTATACTACACGTGATGCTACTCATAAATATTCGTGACCATAATACTGAGCGATTTACCGTCGAGAAGAAAAAGTAATTTCAGCTATACAAACTGCTGAGGAAACATCAGAGAATATTATCATTTTTATCTTTCCACGTATATTGAAATTGCAAGTGGTATTTGGCCATTTCCTATCTTTATTATTTTCTTCATCGTGCTTAAAACATAATTCGAATATTAAAAATCTATAAATTTCAAAATTAAAACGGAAAAATTCAACATTAAAAATGTGATCTCCAAAACTAAAGGGCCTGGCCGGTTAAGCATGTAAAATCTGCCCCCGCACGTATCAAGTTCAAATTTACGTCATAGTTTCATGCCCATGTGAAGTATAATTTCGCCCAATGATAACCTTAAAATTGCATTTTTGAGTGACTTATGGAGGGGGAAAGAAAAATAAAGAAAGTGGTTTTTCTCGAAAACCACTCAACCGATTTTGATGAACAAAATACATGTTACATACATCAATGAGAGTAAGAAAAAAAATATGAAAGAATTTTGATAAAAAATATGACCAAACAAAATTTTTATGTGATATTTTGGAGATACACCTACAATTTTTTCTCAAAAATATCTTCAGATTATCAGCTTCAACATATATTTTTGCTGAATTTTTCGTGGAGGTATAACATGAGTAAAAAAAATAAAAATCATGCATGCAGCGTTACGCTCATACGGCACCCTCCCACACGGGAGACGAGACCATTAAAAAAAAAATCTGTTGAAAAATACATCTTTTCATTTTCTCGCAGGAAAATCCTTACGTTATCTGCTTTAACATAAATTTTTTCCAATTTTTTTGTGGCGGTATATATCATGACTGAAAAAATCACACACGCAGCGCTGGCCAGTGCTACAAAGGACTGAAATCGAGAAAAAATACCAAAATTACACAGACTTACAATTACTTGCTGTTGTGTGAAGCTGAAAAACAGAAGACGATCATATAGACTGTCATTTTTTTCTGTGTTTTATATAAGACATTGCGTAGGTGATGCTTAGGCATCATTTGATTTATACCGCCACAAAAAAATCGGAAAAAATATATGTTAAAGCAGATAACGTAAGGATGTGTGGGAGCGTGCCGTATGAGCGTAGCGCTGCATGCATGGTTTTTATTTTTTTTTACCCATGTTATACCTCCACGAAAAATTAAGAAAAAATATATGTTAAAGCTGATAATCTGAAGATATTTTTGAGAAAAAATTGAAGGTGTATCTCCAAAATATCACATAAAAAAAATTTTTTGAAAAATTCGAAAAAATTTTTTTGGTCTTATTTTTTATCAAAATTTTTTCATATTTTTTTTGCGTTACTCTCATTGATGTGTGTAACATATATTTTGTTCATCAAAATCGGTTGAGTGGTTTTCGAAAAAAAACACTTTTTTATTTTTCTTTCCCCCTCCATAAGTTACTCAAAAATGCAATTTTGAGGTTATCATTGGGCGCAATTATACTTCACATGGGCATGAAACTATGACGTAAATTTGAACTTGATACGTGCGGGGGCAGATTTTACATGCTTAACCGGCTAGGCCCAAAAATTGGAGACTATCAAAATAAAAGAAAATGTTGAGTTCAAAGCGTTCCAAATAAATCAATAAGAAACTTTTGGCGATTATTAAAAAAAATTATTGAATCAGAATCATGGTAATTTGAAATTGAAATACATATTGAATTCATGTAGCACTTATTAGTCAAATATCTATTTATTACTCATATTATTATCAGCATAATGCTTTTTCGCGAGCGAAAGTCAGGGGATAAAGTGTTGAACCTAGAAAGTAATTACGTCAAGCGAAGGTGTCTAACTCGTGAAGGAATTACAAATAGAAAATGTCAATTGAAATATACAGTTTCACTGATTAATAAATTATAGCTCCATCAGAAGATGCATTCATAGACGAGGTATAGAAGAGCCAAAGGAGAAAATCCTTTTCACTTTTCTCTGTAAATATGTCATACGTTCCGAGAGCCAGGAAACAGGATTCCTCGTTTTTTCTCATGTCGTTTTCCAACTTTGACGGCTCGGGACTTTTATTTTTTCACAATAGACGCTTTTACAATTTTTCGATTTTTTCGATTTTTCAAATCAATTACTTTCACTCTTTCAGAAAATTAGCATAAGATTATACTCAACTTGAAAACTTTCTTTTAGATGATCTTATGCACAAAGAGAATTAATAAAACTTCCAATTTGCGTTTGCAGCTTACTCTGGAAGGGTGAAGGCTGAGCTGAATCGATCGAGTTCGAAAAGGTCCTGGACTTGAAATTTATTCACATTGTCAAACAAGGAATAACCCGTGGGGAAAATGTCATGGCTGTACGGTTTCAGGTCTGCCTCAGGTGTCTGGCTTTATCCAGACTGTCTAGCCGGGAAGATCTGATCTGGCCCAGGTCTGGCGTTAGTCTTAACCAGATTTGACTTCATCTAGACTGCCTATTCTGGAAGGTCTGGTCCAGGTCTGGCGTTGCTCAATCATGTCAAAAGAAAAAAAGTTTTAAGTTCGATCAGCAAATTTTTCTTTGAGATATTTCGAAACGGTTACAGGGTCTCTAAAATGATAGAGAATAATAAATTTACGCAATCAAAACAAGACTTTTTTCTCACCACCTTGACAGTCTGGTCTGGTCCAGTTTTGGCGCCCATCAGCTGAATACACTCATAGTGAAATATTATTTTTTTCCAAGTCATTAAAAAAATTACGGGAATCCAGCCAGCGGTTGACTATACGGCTAGCCAAAAAAAAACGTTACACTTTTGGCCAGACGAAGGCCAAACCATCTCGTCAGCGTCAAGACTGGAAACAAGACGGACCAGCCTGATAAGACAAGACTGGATAACCAGCTAGATGATTTCTTCTACATGAATCTATTCGAATTTTTCTTCTATCTTTGATGTTTTCGCGATACAGCATTTGTTTAATCATTAGGGAATTATTTTGAATGGATTTGTCATGCCCAGTGGCCACAAATAGAAACTAAAGATAACAACCATCCTCAATATGAGTTTTCAAGTATATATAATGCAAGTCATTTTTTAGTTTTAGTCAATCCCTTTATCTTTAATGCATTTGTACTACCCTGAACACTCTACAAAGCGATACACTCCAGCATACAAGTCTCTTGGCAAATAAAAGTGACTATCTCGAGCAAATTACAATTTTCTTAATTAAATTCCGGCTTTGAGTCCCACTAACCATAAAATAGCCTTCAAACCTTTAACTCGTTCTATTTGCTCTTGAGTTGGGACAAAATCCTCTTTGCGCTAACTCGTCAGTGAGGGCAACAACGGAAAAGCTCGAAGAAAGTGAATTGTTGGAATGAAAAGCGATCAGAGCTCCGTTCGCACATTGAATCTCATGATTGCAAACTTGCATTTACAATCTCAATGAAAGATTTTTTTTAAATTGAATTTTGCACTTTGCAGAAGGGATTTTGAAATGTGGTTTCATGTTTTCATGAATTCATCAGAAATTCAAGAGACGATAAAATTAAAATTAAATTTGATCATCTTCAGCGGAAAATTGTCCAAAATATGTCTCCGTAAACATCATAGAGAACACCAAAGATATATTGATGTCAATTTGCAGCGTTCATATCCAATTTTGTGATAAAAAAATCTTTGAGGTTTACTGTCATATGATGAAGAACTTTTGCGGTTTGACGGTCGAAAACGTTTAGCGTTTATTTATGATCCATTACATATCGTCGGCGTTTCGAACTGGTACGAGTCCGTCTTCAAAGACTCATATGCCGGATCAAGGTCGAGAATTAAAAAATAAAATTATAATGAATATGTGAATATGGTTGTCATGATGAATATATATGTAATGGATCATGAATAAATGCTTTACTATTACTTTACTGTCATATGTTTTAAACAAATTATTCACCATTTTTGGCTATATTTTTTCCAAACAGATGAAAAATTATGATGGAGATGTCAGCTTTCAAATTGGACAGTGTTTTTCATTTTAGATATTGATGATGCAAGAATAAAAATGTCGGTAGGAAAAAGCTTTGGACATATTTCACCCGTAATACCAAAAAAATAATAAGACTTTTTACCCTCGAGGAACGCACCCTCAGTTCAAATGATGATGCTGTAAGGTTACACTTTCATTCTCAGGGAAGCGAAAGCCACTTTTCCAGTAGAAAAGACACCGCTCTTAGAAAGCCCATTATACTAACCTCACGTGATTTTTATCATAGAAAATAAGGTTGCCTTAGGATGTGGCAGGTTTTTATACAGTAACAAATAAGTATCAATATTTGAATGCTAAGCCCAATTTAAATTGCAAACTGAATTACTTAACATTTCTACATCTGCTTCTAGCATATTGCAACCCAGTGAACCTTCTAAAAAATTTAATTATTATCAATTATTCACACTCGCAAGTACTCATTTTTAGTACTTGTAAGCCAGAAAATCGATCCCATGCTCTTTACGGTTGATTATCATTATTATCCTAGTATCGAATAATGGTCATGTTATTTCAACCGTCAGGTAGGGACGTATAATTGAATAATTAGTATCGATAAGAATAATAATGAGTATCTATATTCCGTAAGCATAAAAAAAAAAATATTTCTATATTCATAATGACATTTCAAATATTTTTATTCTATTTAGCAACTAATTAAATTTGAAAAATGTTATTATAAAAAGTACCTAATCAATCAACTCAGTTCAATACTTTTTGCAAGGATGTTATCTTCTATGAAATGCCAAAATCCACCACTGAATACAAAATTTTGCATTATCAAGGGTATACAATCATCATTTACCTTGAGATTGGTAATTTTCAACGCGTAGAGTATAGAATTGGATCTGAAAATTTTAATATTAAAATGATCACAATTTTTCGATTTGAACTATTCTAAATTTTCCTACTTTCAAATACTGCAGTTTTAAATTTCGACGTCCTTATTCTAATGAGAAGGTATTGGTTTTATGTAAAATTTGACTTAGTCGGTTTTCATCAAATCTCCACACGATAACTTTCGAAAAAATGATCAGATTGGATTGAGCTTTAGCAGATTTTTTTAACTTTTAACGTTTTAATTTTTAAGTTTTACAGTTTTTTCTGATTTAATTAAGTGCAGGCAGCATAACGTTCATAACCGCATTCCACCATAGTCGATAAGAATAATATTGCACTAGTAATCCATAACAAATTTCAAAATTTTGATAAATAAATATTCTTCATTTTAAAACTCCCTAATTCAGAGTTGCTGAATCTTAAACGATGTCTCTGTCTGATATCTAATTTAATTAGTCTTAGAATCATATTCTCTTATTGTTAACTAAATAATCATACAAAAAACAATATTTACTACATTTAAAAAAATGTTCTATATATGTGAGCGTCTGCATGAATAGGGTTCTTATGGTCGGTTCTAGTTTAGGTGATATTCGCTTTTATCTAAGTCAAGGTGAAAATTATTATTTTCGATTGAAAATTAATCTTTTGAATTAATTGAAATAAACTTAATAGTAAAAAGCGATGAAAAAAAATTCATGAGAAAAGAAAAATGACAAAAATGCATGCAGCAGGAATCGAGCCCAGACTTTCTGGTTACAAACTTGGAGCGCTACCGCCTGATGTGTCGCATCGCGGTCCATGTGACGTGCATGGATTTTTTAAAGCCATTTTTCTCGCAAACGGCTGGAAAGCGCATTTTATTACTTTAGCATTTTACAAGTTTGGTTGATCTATTACTGGGAGCTGTGTGAATTCAAAGAAAATTCCAAAGGGTGTATAGCTTTCCCTTGTAAGCACACAATCAATCACGAATATAAGTCTCATTTCGTCCCTTAATCAATTGAATGCCAACGATAAAATTCCAAGCGAAGCAATTGCGAAGGACGTATTGCCGACAATCCTCTGCGGACGTGCGTGTCATTGCGTCTAGATATGCGATCACTTCACACGGCAGGTTGTTGAGCACGGTATGCAGGACAGTAGGTCGACATCAGCATCTTCAGCAGGCGCTTGGGGCCTTGCCATGCATCCTCTCCAGTCTCCATGATCATCAGGTCTTGTCTCTACCTCTTGCGACAGCTTTTTCCAACCCCCACCACATCTCAGGCCCCGGGTCCTATTATATTCTCTTCCCATTCTCTCCCCACCCTTTCCCTTCTCTCTCTCATACACTTATGCCACAACAGGCCCCCTCTCCCTCCCACTTTTCTCTTACGGTCCCACATCTTCCAGCTTACTTTCGAACCTCGCTGATTTCGGGGTCCAGGTCTTCGCAGTCGATTCTAGACATGTCGAAATGCGACTTGTTACGCGAAGCAAACTCTGCGAACGTAAATTCAATTTACGGGCCCACCGTTATCCACGTGGGTAAAACACTTGCTACAGTCGAAAACCAATTGGTAATCAATAGTGTGGAAAGTGAACTCGTTCGTCGAAGGCTGACTTGTAGAGGATCTTGAATTGAGAAATTTACAAGTCAGTGAAAAATTTAAAACAAGAAGAGGATTCGCCAAATAAGTGAAATAAAATAAGAGAGATAAAGGAGAAAAAAGAAAATTGCATAGTTTTGCAGTTGATCAAACTGTCCTCCAGTTTATTAGCATCTTTCTGCGATTAATTTTCCGACAAATCCCCGTTTTTCGCGTTTCGGGGCTGTGTTTGTTAGTGCAATTTATCACGAGGTTTTAAGTCAGTCGTAGTGTGTTTCCTCTATGGTGAATCCTAAGCTGCGAGACGAGCGACCCCGGAAGCTGCGCTTCCGTCAAACAATTATAAAACTTCCGCTTGAGATCAACGTGCCTGGGGTTGCTGAGATTCGCAGAGTAATTATCGTTAAGTAAGTTTCAAAAGAGCGAAACTCGCTATAAACATCGCTTAAGCACTTCCGCTTAATTACTTAATAAGCTAAAAGGAGGATCTGGGATTAAGATGAGAGCCTTCGTGATTATGTACCAGCACCTGCCCAGGAGAGAGTCAAGATCAAGATCGCTCGTGAGCATCGATTGAGGTCAACGTACCTCCAAAAGGTGAACGAAAAAACAAGACAAATAATATTTTAATAGATGATAATTATAATTATAATAATAATTATAATAATTATAATAATATTATAATATCATAAACAGCGAAGAAACTTTCACAAAGAAGATAGTGTTCTGTACGAAAAACGGAAGTGAATTGTGTTTTGTAACTAAAAAAAAGTGTTTCAAGTGTTAATATTAATTTCAAGATCTTTGCAAGCTCGAAAGATAGAGAAGAAAAAACTCATCTAATTCTATATGATATCTCAAATCTGACTTTGATCTCATATAAAAACGAGAGGATTAGAAAAGAAGAAACGATTCTAGATCTTTATTGAACTTTAAGACAAGAGGAGAAACTAGAATAAAAGATTCGCACGCACGGATGAAAAGAAAAATATAGCCTGAGAGAAAGAAAGGTGGCACGTGTTATGCGAATAATCCGCGGTAAGTTGTTTATGGGGAAGTGGGCCAATGTCCTGAAGCTGTAGGTCGATCTGCGATACGAAACCCGAGGGCCAGGAAGGAAGTATTGGAGGCTTGCAAATTAAAAAAAAAAGAAGTAGGGATAAATGACCCGAAAAAAATAAGGAAGGAAAGTAGGAAGGGGGAAAGGAAAGAGTAGAGGAAGTAAAGAAGGAAGTAAAAACTGAAAAATGAGCAGAAGAACTACACCGCTGTTAAGCCTTAATTCATGCGAAAGGATAAGGCCAGAAAGGCCCAGGAATCCTATTCAGAGACTAATATGGGGCCCCGGGTCGCAATTTCAAGTTGGTCACGTGTGGTCTTCTGAAGATGAGGGATCCAATCCTCGAATGGCTCTCAGAAGGTGAGTGAAAAATTGTTCTTATGTTTGCGTTCCTTATTAAATTTTAGTTACATGCGATTTAAAATGTTTAATAGAAACTGATTATTAGTTTTAACTGAAATTTGTTTATAGGAGCGAAAGTAGTGTATTGTATAGTTTCAAAAATAGTATAGCAAATTAGACAGGGTATTTTATTACTACATACTTGTCAGTAATTTAAAAAGTTGAAGGTATGCTTTATGATTAAAAGTTAAAGTTCCTATCAGTTAATCAAATTTTTTATCTCAGAGGTACATTTATTTTCTTTTGAAATAAGGAAAGAAATATTGCATAATAATTTACAACGAGGGTTCAGATAGTATCTATGAAAATGTTCAAGATGTCATATAACGAGAAGGTGTCAATTACTTTTCTCGTAAGGAGAAATGAAAATAAAATACTTTGAACGCAAATTGCAAATCAGTTTGGGTAGAGGAAGTTATTTTCAATTAAATCATATTTTTAGATGTAATTTACATTTATAAATAAACTGTTATAGTAGGGTCTTATATATTTTTTAGAGTAAGAAACACAACGTGGTGAAGTTACAAATTTTAAACAATTTTCACTAATTGATGGATTTAGTTTAAAATAAGAACTTAAATTTATAGAACTTGTAGGGGAGAGTCGGGGAATACCAGCCACTTAAGTCTTTTTATTAATAAACTAGCCGGTATTAATCGAAATAGCAACATAAAACGTTAATTATAATGTTAGTGCTTTTACTAACAACCCCAAAGCAGATATTCAAAGAATAATCATATCAGACAGGAAGAAAAGCAATTTAATTAAGGACTAAAAAAGGTTATTCAAAAGGAGTCTCGGGTAACCCCGGCCTTTGAGAACATCGTAATATTTTGACTTTTCCTCATCATATTGATCAAAAGGAAATCTATTTAATGAATTAAGACTTGAAAATTGTAAATGCTAGAATATGAGAAAATCTGTCCGGGGACATGGAATGTAAATAAAACATCAATTCCACGCCTTATTAATTTTATACAGAGCAATGGATGTTAACTTGGCAACTTTGCCTCAGTCTACCCCCTATGCAATTTTAGAATTCAAATGTTTAATGTAAAACTACCACGGCGGTATCGTAAGTTTGAATACATGAAGCTATGAGGTATTGTAAAATTACAATACAATACATAGTAAGAAAGAAATTCAACTTTAAGAACACAATTTTTCAACAATGTAGAAAACAAATTATGTGGATAACGTGCTTTTTATTACCTCACTATTTCCAGAGTAGTCAGCCACCTACTAATATTTCACTAAAGTCTGCTCCAATTACAATTCCAAGAGGAATCAAGGCAGAGGCATTCACACCAAGTATTAAGCACATCTTCTCGTTTCAGATTACTAAGGTTATACGAGGGTAGACAGTACAGAGAAGCAGCAGGATTCCTCATGAGACTGCCACATTACACTTTGAGGGCTGCTTTGCCAGATATTCCTATAGACCTTCTGATCGAAACTCTCCCCCACAGCCTGGCTCTCTTAGAGGCTTTATATTGCAGATTAATCGATCTCCATGTCGAGGATGCTAAAATTTTTAGGGTCGAACAGGTACTGTGGAAGGTCGTGAACCTGATCTCCTCTACCCAGGATCACTTTCACCTTAGAATTTGGAGCAAACTCCTAGGAGCTCTCTACCAGATATCACCCAGTTCAAAAAGCGCTCTCGCCTTAAGAAGAAGAGCTTTGGAAAGAGCTGTCGAGGGTCTCGGTAAACATGGTTTGGTCCCTTCAAATCAGACTTCCGGCACTGAAAGCTCCACCTCACAAAATCTCGTCCCGCTACCAGTGGCCCTCAAAGAAGAGCTCGAAGCTCGCGCCGAAGCCTACAAGTTGGCACTTCACAAGCTCGAAAGCTCTGGGAAACACACGGGCACACACAAAGGTACGAAACCATATAAACCGCAAATTTTGAATGACTTTTAGGGAAGTTGCCTAAGTATTTTAAGTAACCTTAGAAGTGAAAGCAATTGCTAACATTATAATTTGATATTTGAAGGGTGGGTGACCATAAGGGGGCAGGGAAAATTTTTTCGAAAATCAGTTTATTTTATAGAAAATTCGAAAAAAAGTGACATTCAAATTGTCTTGAAAGGATTTTTTCAAAATCCTTTTTTTTAATAGTAATTGCGGATGTGGCAGACAATAAGGGGATATGAGACATGATACAAGCCTTTTATCCCCCATGCGAGTACACGTGCCATTTCAATGTGAATCGAAATCTTTCCTTATATTATTCAAAGGCGAGTATGTAGTCGAATCCTAACTTCAAGTTTCGGTTTTTATTTTCTTGAAAAATAAACACTTTCTGTAAACTATGTTTAGTTTCATTTAGTAACACAGTTTATTGATACTAATCTATGCTTTTATTAAGAAATTTGCAAAATTTCACTATTTTCAACTGCACAGAAAATTTTTTTATAGTTTAAACAGGAAAATACTGGAAAATATATTCAAAAAAAGTAGCGGAGAGTGGGGAGTTGTGGGCCATGCTTTGTTTTCAAGACATAACATCTCTGAACATCGATAAATTGTCAATGTATGAACTGGTATTTGTAGTAAACTTGTCAATACATTAACTGGAGACCACAATTAATGAAATTCGTTAATGCGCGAGAAATATTTAGGATGACGTAGATCTTATGAAAATCGATATTTGTGATTTTGGTGGGGAGTTGTGGGCCATGACAAAAAATAAAAGAAAATGGAATATTCCAGTAGTTTATGTTTATTAAAGTTGCAGTAAATAAAAATAAATGATTTTAAAAAGATTTAAAAAAAAATTATTCCGATTCACAATGTATGCAAGTGTAATATCCGGTCCTCATGTTGGCACATTTCAAGTGCACAGCACGATCGAACATGTTGCAGTAAACTGTGTTGTTCCGATTTAAAATCTTTGGCATTGTGCCCTTGCAGATAATGTAAAAGTCTTTTCAGAACGAGAGAAGAGAAGTTTCACTTAAAGAATTGAAATACGCATTAAGAACGTTTGGCCCACGACTCCCCACTAACGGTGGACCACAACTCCCCACAGCCGACATTTACGAAATGACCGAATTGCCATACACACAATGTATGTTTTACCGAAATTATTTGATTGAATTTAAAGCCAATTGCTCAAGGATTATTTTGCAATAACGTGCCTTTGAAATCTTCTGTAGATCGGGACTTCGAATATCAACCACTTGAGTTGTACAAAAACTTTTATTTTGATTTCTTTAATCAACAATGTCAAAATACTAACTACGCGTGTTGAGACTATGAGTCGAGTTTACAAAGTTAGCTCACATAAAGAGAGTCTTTTCGCAGTGGTTAAAGCAGTCCTACCACCCACAAAATGGCGGAGATTAAGGTGGTCCACGACTCCTCAGGGCCCACAACTCCCCACCGTCCCCTAATTTTTATTTTTGAAACAGCCAACTACATCCTCGATTCATAAATGTTCATATCTCTGAATCAGCTATGTGACTTCGTGAGTTTCCAATATAATTGAAAATTGAAACATCATCTGAAATTTTTGTTTAGTAAGGAAAACGGAGATATGATATAAGTTGAAATCTAAGTAATGGAGAAATATACAAATTTTTAAACCAGCCCTGTTATTTTTTTTATACCATTAAGCCATTTCCCTTTCGGGGTAGGCGTGACACTACCCCATTCGGATAGTGTTTCTAGGTGGATTATTTATTACTAGTACTACTAGTTTGGGCTCACCACACCCACGATGGGCCGACAGCACGCAGTATTCCCGAACGGTCACCCATTCAAGTACTAGCCGCGCCCAACACTGCTTAACTTCAGTGACCTTACGAGAACTGGTGTTTTCAGCGTGGTATCGCCGTTGGCATTAATTCCACTTATTTTTATTTCAATTAGGCCTTTTTATTCTCTGGAATTTTAAAGTAAACTACAAAATTATTAGATTATTTATATCAATTAGCGCTGTATTCAGACTTCCAACATTGAGGATTCAGCTATACAATTATCTTTGTTTTTAGGAATTTAAAAATTTGTTTCATCAATAACAATAGTAATAATAATAGTCAAAATAAATATTGATGCAAATCCCTATTTTAAAGATTTCACCAATATCATTGATTCATTTTTAACCAGATCAAGGATAAATCTCGGAAGTACGTTTTTATTTTTGTAAAAAAATTACAATCTGATTATAAGTCGCTATCGGAAGCCGATTTTCAAAAACTGTGAAATTCTAACCTCAAAATTCTTGGATGATTCATACGGAATTGGCTAAATTTTCTAGATAAAGCCTTTCTTACTGGCACTTATAAACTCAATACCTCAAGATTGGAAGGAAACTATTATTCTTTGCTATTTGGATTTTATAAAATTTGTTATACTCTCCTGTGAAATTGTCATGTTGTCCCATACCATTTATCTATTGCCATCCTTTATTTGCCTTCAAAAGTTCATATATGTATAAAAATTCAGGAAATGTTTGAAAGGTGATCAATTTTTATGTTAAAGAAATATGATCAATGGTCCGGTTCAGGGATCCGGTTTCCGAAGACAGGCGTTCTTTTAAGAACTATAAAAATAATTTTATTTAATACTTGATATTGATACTGAAATTTACTTTCTATAAATATGAAATAGAATGTTAAATAAAGCAAGACGAGTATAAAAAATTTGGCATTTATGAAAAAATTTTAATTGTTGGCATCGTCTAATATTACGAAATTTTCCGCAATCCGAACGAGCTGGAAATGGGTTGAGTATGCGGAAAATTCCGTAATATGAGACAATAAGTAAATCGTTAGTGATCTACCTACATAACTGATAAATATTGTAATGTTTTCGTAGGAAAATATTAAGGTGGGTCAATGTTAGGAATCGGCCAGTCTCAGGAAACTTTCCCCTAAATTCTGAAGGCTCAACTAAAAAAATTCCTAATTCTTTTCTTTGAAAATTTATAGACACTTGAGATAGGTCACCATAGCTGAATCGTAAAATTCAATACAACCTGGGAATAAACATAAAATATAAACTCGTTTTTCATCTGGCAATTTATGATATGAAATGTGTGAAATGCGCTTTTCCTGATTGACATGAGCACATAAAAATTTATAGCTTTTCTACAATTCTATTTTTTATTTAAAAGTGGAAAGGGGGACGAGGTGTGGGATGAAAAATAGTCCCTTAAATGAGAGTAAAAAAATGAAGTCAAGACTAAAACTATAAATTGAAAAAAATGCACTACCATTGTATACATTGCTAACGTGAAATAAGTAGAATTAAGAGTATTAAGCTTGTTTTCCAATCCTAAACCATTTGTAAAAGAAACTCAATTAAAAAGATTTAATTACAGATTTATTTCATAGAGAGAACTTTCCAATTAGTGAAAATTCGAAATGAGAGTGAAATAAAAAAATAATTGCAAGTAATTCGAACAAAGCAATTGCAACAACAAGCAAACATTTGAAACTAATTACTTAATTACATCTACGTTGCAAAATATATTGAATACTGAACAATTATTTAGAAAAAAATTAACAAAACCCCTCCTCTCGATAACTCAAATTCTATTTCAAACTCTGATCAAACATAAGATGAAATTGTATAATGAGGACATTTTAATTTTTTAAGCATTGTTAATAATTCCCAAAGAAATACTCTAGTATGTTGCGTGACGAGAGTCTAAAGGCAAAGATTTCACAACGATTTCAACGATATCACACGAGCGAAATCGTTGTCTCGGCAACGTATTAATCGTAATAAATTAACTTATAACATCCTCATCTCATCAGTCATTTGAATTAGTCCGTCGCTATGATGAAAAACAAGGTTCACCCGAGAAAAAGTTTTTAAAAAAGATATAAATATAATAATATAATAATAATTGTAGTAATATTTTATTAAAGTATTAAGCAAATTATGCAATTTTCGCCCCCTTGTTTACCAGTTTCAATGTTTAAAAAAAAGTCGTGAAAATTAAAATCAGTGTTCGAATTCAGGAAATAACTTTAAGAAGACAGAAAAATCAATAATAGTGTAAAATATGTCTGACCCTTGGTCTCAATTCAGAAATCCAGACTATCTTTACTGAATTTAATCTAAACAAATTGTAAGTTGTAAAAACACTAAACATTTGTTTTTACCCAGAGAGTGCAATTTTATCACAATCATCGTCATAATCGTGAATCATCTGATCATAATCAACAAATTTCAACTTTAAAAGAACTTACCCTAATTAAAAATGAATTCATATCACAACAAAAACACTACGCATGAAAAAAACTCAGCCATGTAGCTACATGAATTTTAATGTTTCATTAATTTATGGTGAAGGTCATCAAAGTTGTGAAATGAAAAAATAAAGCCAAAGACGAATAGTAGAAAACCTATTATTAGAGGTGTTTTTTAATGAAAGGAATTAGTTCAATGAATTAGTTCAATGAATTAGTTCAATAAATAATATTTCTGTTCGATAAGGAGAATAAATTGATATATAAGAGTCGAATGAAAAAAAAGTGTAGGTCCCATTATTGTCTTTAAGTACGGTGCAGCTATAATATAAATATTATGTACACTGGAATCTCGCTTTACCGAGCGTTTCGGGGCTACCCTCAATGGCCTTCACGGTAAATGTCAAGCGCCTCCCGCACGCCCCCTGGACAACCTTATCCAGTACATCAGGTTCCGGCAAAGCGGGATCCCAGTGTATATAAGTAAGTCCCCCAAAATGTCAATTAATTTTTCTTATCAAACAAAAAATATATATTACACTAATTCTTTCAACTAATTCCTTTTAGTACAGCGCAATTCTATTTATGGAAGACCCCGCAAAAAAAAAACTAGTGATAATTGGTCCAGATCCTTTTGAAAAATTTCTTCTAGTCGAGCTTCTAGTTGTATAAACTATAAAATAAAATAAGTGTCAGTAAAACACACCGAAAGCCACTTTCCCATGTATTTTGTGCTAGGTTTTTTACTATTCAAACTTGATTTAATTTTTTGATTTTAGAAATTTGATTACCTTTAAAATAAATAAATACAATATTAAAATTCATGTAGGTACTTAGTGCAGTTTTCTCACAGAGTATTTTTGTTGGAATTTGTTTCGTTTTCTTATAATTCATAAGAAATCCGAATAAAATAATAATTTTTTTGACAACATTGCAATAAAATTGTAATCTGAAGTCGACTTTTCCTCAAGTATATTTTTTTAATGATTGGATCTGCGGATTTTTTCACTTTCTCCTGAAAAAGCGGCATATGAGCAACTTTATTAACTATATGTATGCAAAGTTTCATTGAAATCGATCGATTGGTTTTGTATGCAGGTGCATCTGCATGTTAGGAATCGTTAAAAAATAACAAAAAATTTCCATTATAAATCAGTGTGTTTCCAATTCATTGAAACTACTTTTAGAATACGATGAAATCTTTCTGAAAAAAAGTTTGAATTCATTTAATAAAAACTTGGTCTGCATTACAAAAATCACTTTTTTAGCTCTCCTCTTCTCAATGGATATAATTTCGAATTTATTTCATCTTGATTGACGTGTAGAATCATGAAATGAGATGCGATTAACAAACTTTTAAAATAATAGGAATAAAATTATAGCCTGCAGATGACTTTTTGTTGAGCGTTTTTTTTTTTTTTTTTAATTCGTTTACAGCACATTTGTTCCATTTTTTAAATAATATCTTCCAAACTCACAGAATGTTTTCATTTTGTTTCTATCATAAGCCCACAAAGACTGGTTAAGATATCTCATAAATGGATTGAGATATTACAAAATCATTTTAGTTACAGGATATAATTCCCGCTAGTAGGTTCGTATGGGTGTTTAGATTCTTTTTCTTTTTCTTAGTACCTGGCAACGATTTTTAAAAACTAACAAAACAAATTTTGTCAGCAGATAGTGGAGTTCAAGCAGCTTCACATCAGAGACAATTATCTCTAAAATACAGCGAGGTTCAGCAGCGTCTGATTGATAATCAGAGCCTACTAAATACTCTAGAAAAATCAACGGAGGAATCTCTGAAGAATCTTCTGCTTGAATTGAAACGTCGAGTGGAACAAGACAAAGAAGCCTTGAGACAGTGGACAGCCCTAAGGAAATCGAATGTTGATTCCGAGGCGAATAAGAATCCAACTCTGGCTGCCAGGTTACTACAGTTCTCCCGGGGATGTGCATTGGCATTGCAACTGATGAGCGAAGACAGCACTCAGGTAAGGGGCCGTCCAAAAACTATACGTTATTAATTCTTGGCACTTTTTGACAAACCCGTCCCTCCTCATTAACAAACTTAATTTTTCCCCCGCCCCTAACCCTGAATGTAACGTAAAAGATGAATTTTTAATCCAAAAGTACGAAGTCCCGATGAAACAGTTGAGTTTTGAAGCAAAAAAGGTGACCTTAACAAACTAGTTGAATAATTAATTAAATTTTTCAAAAATAGTTAAATTTTCAACCAAATAGTTGCATTTTCAACCTACAAAGATGCATTTTCAATAAAGTGGTCGAATTTTCAAACAAAAAGGATTCAAATTCAAATAAAAAGAGTCGCATTTTCAAACCAAAGAGACGAATTTTTTAGGAGACAGTTAAATTTTCAACCCGAAATATTGAGTTTTAAACAAAAATATTCATTCTCAACAAAAAATATGCATTCTCAACCTAGACTTTTCTATCATAAGAGAAGACTTTTGAGTTCAAAAGGACGAATTTTCAACAAGAAAGTTGAATTGTAGACCAAAAAAAGATGAAATAGTTTAATTTTCAGCCAGGAAGACGACTTTTTTTATAAGTATTTTCAACTGAAAAAGTTGAATTTCAAACAGAAAAGTTCATTTTCGCGTCCAGGGCACGCGTCTGTTGAATCTCGCGCTTCGAGCTTGATAATGCATCTCACGCTGCGCGCTCGGTCTTTGTACTTTCTCCTCATTTGTACACTTACATTTTAAAACTAAAGGTCAAAGCATCAACAGCTGTCCTTAGGTGATTGTGAATTCTCTTTTGTTAAAGCTCCTTCGGCTTTAACGAATACAATCTTTTTTTTCTACATCGAGTTCAACTCTATTACATCAAATATATCACATATTTATTTATGTACCTCGGTCTGGGACTGCTTACTTAGATATTGAAAAATAAAATACAAATTTTATTTTTCATTATTACTTTAATATTTGCACTTTATTTTGTATCAATTTTCATTCTCAGCTACCCTGAAAAATGTATCATTTCAAGAAACTTATATTATTATACAATTATTCACAACAGGCATGGATATTGAAACATATTTATTTTTATTGTCTTGTCGTTTTTCCACAATTTGTTCATATTTTTAATGTTATTTTTACGATTAAAATAGAAGCTGCGCATCTTATCAAAAAGTGATTAATAAAAAATTTGCAGATTGTTTTTGGGTGTACAATATTTTCCTATTCTTTTTTTCATAGCTTGTGTCGTTTGTCCAAAAATTTAATTTTTAATTTTATTTTTTACGACTAAAACAAAACCTACGCGTTCCACAGAAAAATGAATAATAACAAATTCATAGATCTTTTTTGGGTGAACAACTTTTGTCAATCAATTTTTTTTCGTACCGCGTGTCGTTTTTCCAAAAATTTAATTTTTGATGTTTTTCACGATTAAAATCAAAACTACCTATCCTATCAAGAAATGATCAATTAAAAATTTGTAGCTCTTCTTTCGGTGAACAGATTTTGCCTATTAATTTATTTCTTAGCTGGGGCAGTGCTCCCAACGCGGGCACCTTGCACTACTGCGCATGCGATGCAAATGGCTTTTCATTGGCTGCCGTTCGCGCGCTCATTTGAAATGTTAACAAATTCCATTTTTAAATTGATTATTAATAATTAGAAATAATCATATTTTAACATGTTCAAGTGGTATGTGGATGGTTTTTAATTTATTCTGAGCATTGTGTTAAAAAATAAAATGAAATTTCCGAAAAGGAAGAATATAATGTAATATTTTTTTAATTTTTAACACCTAATGCTCAGAATATATTAAAAATCACCCATGTACCACTTGAAATTGTTGAATAAATCATTCTCGATCATAAATAGTGAATAAAAAAAATTGTACTTTTTAACGTTTCAAATAAGCGCGCGAATGGCAGCCAATGAGGCACCTTATGCATCGCATGCGCAGTAGTGCAAGGTGCCCGTGTTGGGAGCACTGAGCTGGGGTCGTTTTTTTTTATTTTTAATGTGGTTTTTTATGAATAAAACAAAAACTACGCATCTTGTCAAAAAGTGATTAACGAAAAATTTGTAGATATTTTTTGGGTGCACAATTTTTGTCTGCATACCTTTTTTCGCATATTTCATAGTCAGACCGAAAAATGAAATTTTTTATTTTTCATCATTTTTTGTGCAATCAAAATTGAAACTTTTGATTTTCCAAGAAAATTCAAAAGGTTGTTATTATAATCTTGCAGGGCTTTCAAAAATCAACGTTTTCCTCTTATTGGCTATTTTTCATATCGTGCGTTGTATGGTTTAAATTTTCATTTTTCTTTGTTTTTTTTTTTAATTTTGAAAATACTATAACTCTGATAATTTTCTTGTTATCAAAAAAAGTCACAAGGTAAACTGTTCGACTTTTCAAGTAATGTAAATAGCCGCAAACAGAATTTTCAAATCTTAAAAAAAATGGTCCTGAAAATTTTCAAAATGCTATAACTTTTTGAATTTCTATCCAAAATATATGGCTAATGAACTTGACCTTCAGTTTCTGACACTAAAAGAGTGTACCAGAGGCCAATTTAATTGATTAATTTTTTCAAAAGTTATCATACTCACAAACAGACATACAGACATACGGAGAGACACATTCGTAAAAACCAGTTTTTCGGGTTCAGAGGGTCTCAAAACGTGGACATTTGACACAAACAGGAGGGGTCAAATTTTACACAAATTTAATACCTTCTCAGATGAGAATGTAAAAAGGTAATTTTCAGTTTTAGAAAGTAACCTTCAACAGAAAAAAAAAGAACTTTCAAATAGTTGAGTTTAATCAAAAAAGATAACATTTTAACGGAAAAGATGAATCCTTAGCCAAAAAGACGAATTTTTAACGAAATGGTCAAATGCTTGAATTTTCAACTTACAGAGGATCAAACATGGAAGTTAAATTTTCAGATAAAAAAAATTGATATTCTATCTGAAGAAAAACAAATGTTCAAGAAATGAGTTGAACTTTCAACCAATTAGTTCAATTTTGAAACCAAAAAATATGAATGTTTCACCAAAAAGATCATTTACAACCAGAGAATTAACTTTTCAACTGAAATGATGGATCTTCAATGAAACAAAATGAATTTTTTACAACAATCTTTAATATTTTAGATTTGATGAGAAAATCCAGCTAGTTTCTGGAACGTAATCGATTATCTTTTTAAAATAAATTGGGTCATTAGTCTCGAAGATGTCGTTTTTCTGAGGTTCGCCTACATTAAATTTATGAATCGTTGAATTTAAAAATTGTTGAATGTTGAAGCCAAAAAGACGAATTGTCTACAAAACATTTGAATTTTCAAACCGAAAATTAAAAAAAAAACAGTAAAATATTTGACCAAAAAATATAATTTTAACAAACTAGTGGCATTTTCATTAAATAATTAAACTACTTATGTACTGAACTTTATCTAACATAAGTGCTTAACGTTATTTCCACTAAGCGCCCCCCTCCCCTCCTCTCAAATTGGTAACGTATGTAATGGAGGGCCGCTAACTTGAAGATTCAAGTCTATTCCTGCAAACCGGAATAAAAAGCCCTGAAGTGTACCAACACGATGTTATATTACGCAGGTTTGCCAGCAACAGTTGCTGCTCGTCAGCTTACACTCGATTAGTTCTCGGGCCACTTTCGCCTTTATTCTTCATGCTTTACCTGCCATCGTATGATTTATATTCGATTTTCTCGAGAAAAAAGCACTGACTGTTAAAACTTAGTACTTACGCGAGAATTCTTTTCAATACTCTGGTATACCAATATTGAAACAGAACTTTAAGTCATTTTATTATTATGGAACTGTTATGATAAAAAGTTCGAGAAATTCTTACTACAATCGTGAAAAATGAAATAAATATGAAAAATAGATTTAAAGTGGATTAGAATGTTTCATGCAAGCAGAAAAGAGAAAAATACGATTCTTCAATAATCTCCATTTAACACAATTTCTGAGACACACTTTTCTTATTCTTCTAACAAAATTGGTCAATTTCTTGACATTTTCTTTTAAAGTAGCGGTTGAAGTTAAACGGCAAAAAATACAGACGGCAACTTGTTGTCACTCGTCGTTTCTCGAAAGGAGAGTGACATCAATTTCCTAACGGCACCAGGGAAATCTCTATTATAGGCAATGTTCACTTGAAACTCTTGAAAGTTTCGCATATTCTCCAACTTTTACAATAAAAATAGGAAAATGATTTTATAAAAGGTGAAAGCTTATCAAAAAGTTTACCAGACTTTTCTTCTCTGTAAGACTGAAAGACCTGGAAGATATTAAAATTTTTGAGATCCAATCATTTATTAATGATAAAGAATATTCATTTCATTTCAACGTTTTCAAATTTACTTCTAACCCTTTTATTTGCAAGAAAGCGCAGTCTCAGGTGACTATAGTTTCCAAATTGAAAGAACTAAAGCTGCCTTTTTAAGCATAATTGACTTAAATCCAGTGAAAAATCCGCGTTTAGGTCTCAAACTTCGGCAGCCAATTTACTACATTTGAATTCAAGCCCAGCTTAACTTTTAATCTCGGATTGCGCTAACGAGTGGAGTTTAACTGTCGCAAATTATTCTGGCTGTCGACTATCTCTAGGAATTTTGTTTCACCGACCTCAGTGACTTTTATATATTTAAGCACTTCCTCTATTATATTTAATTCACATTAAATTCGACATTTTAAGTAGATACAAAATCATTATTTTGAAGCTCGATATACCAAGTGTTTCGCAAATTACATTACAAGTCACCGAGACATTAAGATTTTATGAAGTACATCGTGAATCCACTATGATTAAGGTGAAACTGTAAAAAGGAAATAAAATGGATGCACCTTGAGGTTTAATACTTATTTAAAAAGATAAAGAAGTCGTAATCCAGTGAAATAAATTTCAGGATGCTATCGGAAAACTCACAATTTTCTGATGATATCACGTTTTCTCATTTCCTATTTTTTATTTTATTGTTGATATGCTATATTTGGTATATGCTTTTTATATTATTGTAAGACAATATCTGAAGCGTTGTATTGGCACGCTAGTGCTACATAAATCAAGGGTACCAGGGTATTAGGGCGTAAATGCCAAAACTCAAATTTTACATGAAACACAGAAAACTGTCTGACTTTCATGCATTTTTTTAAAAGTTATTTCGAACTATTTCTCAACTCTACTGAATCATGAAAGGTACATTCTCAAAGAAGCAATCATCTCCGAAAAGACACTTTTGTCAATGGTACGACGCGTCTCCGAAATGAAAATATTGACACTCTGACTTGCATAACTTTTTAATTTTTGTATTCACATAACCAGAAAGTACTTTTGAGCTCTTACTTAACTTTAATTACTCTTGAAAAGTACAGGCAGAAAGAATTAATCACTTAAAAAAAAATATGGATTTTGACCCAATTCAAAATCGAACTGTACCATAATCCTTTACAGAGACATTATTTTAATTTAAAAAAAATTAGTTAGAACCAATTAAACAACTTCCGAATTTTGACACTCATGCCCTCATCATTCGGGACTCTTTAAATAGTATCAAATGAGTCAAAAATTCAATTTAATTTTAATCATATTTTTTTATTTACTTACTCATTCAATTTTCTTAGCCATTTTCCAAGCAATCTCATTAAGGAGACTTATTGGAGTCTATTAAAATTTTATACTTTCAACTTCACGTTACAAACGCACGTGAAATATTTTAGTCACGGTTCTCATTCCTATAAAGGAAAAAACATCGCCCGCTGTAGTTTGTGGTTACAGTTTCGGTTCAATGATCGTAATATAAATTTTTAAAGGGCCTGGAGGTTACACGTACCTGGGGCATTTCTATAGAATAATGTAAGATACGCTAAAAAAATTACACTTTTACAAGTTTACCAGTTTCAATTTGTATGTATTTGAAAGTAGAAATATCTGGAATCTTCTGAAATATCTGAAGTCACTCGAAGTCACTTGAATTCACCTGTACTCACTTTACTTCATTTGAAGTGGCCTGCATTCTCTCGAAATTCACCGATACCGTAATTTAAAATCACACGAAGTGACTTCAATTCATTGAATGTAACATTTGAAGACACTTAAATTCTTTTGAAATCTCTCGAAACATCTGAAGTTACTTGAATTTACATAAAGTCACATTGAAATCACATAAATTTACATGACGTCATTTGAATTCTCTTAGCGCCAGTGAATTCTTCAGACATTTCTGAAGTCACTTGAATTTCCTTGAAATCTTCTGAAGTCGGTTGTTATGGAGTGAGCGTAGGTTGGGTACAAAAATTGGAAATCAAATGTAGTTTTTCTCTGAAAAGTTGCATTTTGGGTCCCTAATAAATTGTGTAAAAGTTTAAATAGTTCGATTAAAACACTCAGTAAGTTTGAAAAATTCGTAATTCTCACAGTTTTGAAAAAATCTTGAATAATAATTTCCATTCATATATACTACAAAATATGCCTAGTTTAAAAAAATGTAGTAAGATTTCAATATTTTAAATTTTTCTAAGATGAAATCTCATTTTTATAATCATAAAATAACTAAAATAATTTTTAGAAGCTTTGCAAACTATCCTACATTTTTCAGCACACATAAACTTTCCCGCACTTAAAATTTTGATAATAATGAAAATTTCTGAAATTTTTGCAATTTCGGTAATTTATATTCATTTTATCAATTAATTTATAATAATTAAACAGTGATTTTGTTATTTTATCACTAAAGTATAAAGTCTTTTTAAGGTATAGTTGTGTAGATTATTAATATAATGTGGCACTTTACAGAACGAAGAAAGGTGTCAGAAAGCGATTTTATCATGCCTATAATGTAAGATGTTATTTTGTCGACCAGGGTAAATTAATTAATTAATTTTTGATGTTAAACATTGCGATCTACTGGTCAAATAATTTTTCTCGTTTCACCAGAAAAATTATTTGACCAGAAGATCTAAATGTTTAACATCAAAAATTAATTGACTTATCATGCCTATGCCGGAAAAAATTATTTTACTCCATTGACGTTAATAAAAATAAAATTTTGTCCTATAAAACTGAAAATATTTAAATCCTATCACATTTTTGAAAATTGAGAATATTGTGTAGTCTACAAAAAAATTAATATTAGCAATTTTTGCAAAACTCTAAGGATTAGGAATTATTTGAAATTATCTTTCCTCCATGGAACCTCAGGACCTATTTCAAATTTTACACGTGTTCTAAGGTAACAAAAATGAAACTTCTCAGCGCTAGCCTTTTTATAATTTTCAATTTTTTTTTCGACCGACCCTGGGGAGCAGTGAGACGATCAGAATCTCTGTAAAGTTAATGTTCAGTGAAATATCCTGAAGTAAATGAACTCTCCGAAAATGTTCTGAAGTCTTTTGAAATCTCCAGAGGACACTGAAGTCCTTCGAAATATCTGGATTCACTTAAAATCACATGAATTCACATTAAAGGACTTAAAGTCATTTAAAATTACTCAAACTGTTTTGAAATTTCCTGAAGTCAAAGAAATCTTCTAAAGTCGCTGAAATATCCTGAAGTATCTTGAAATCAGAAGTAGATGTACACTAGGGTAGTCCAAAAATGCGTTGAAATTTCTTTTCTAGAATTTTCATGCATATTGCCCCCCGCCCACCATATTTGTTCAAATCCACAAAGAAAGTAAATGCGTTTTTCTCAAATATGAAGCTTACCAAGTCCACCAAGCTCCATGAAATTTAAAACGTATTGCCCATACAAAAAAGACGTGTATGTAAATTTTATTAGGATCGTCAATATTACGTGGATTGAGTTGACCCTTGACATTTCTCTTCAGCAAATATCTTAGAATGGAATTGGTGAGTCGCGGTTTTTCTGAATTTTTCAACTTCCCTTCAACTTTTCAGTTAGATCGAGGCAATGATTGATAAAATTTATATTTACTTAATCTTGAAATAATTGCTCAAACATTTTATAATTATTTTTGATAAAATGGATCCTCTTCGAATAATGCCAGAAACTAACGGTTTTTGCTGAAATTTTTAGCATTTTTTTTATTGTTTAGATATGAATAAGTAATAAATAAACATTAAAAAGAGTCATTTTTTGAATAGTCTTCCATTTTTTCGGAATGAAGTATTTTTGCTGTTTTGCTTATCAAGAAAACTATAATTTAAAGAAAAAGGCTGCTTTACGGTAAAAAAATAAAGGATAGAATAATTTGGAGTATTTGGGAGGAGTAGGTCTGCAACTAACCTGTAAAAATTTGGTTTGGAATTAAAACACGAAGTTTCTTGCAGATCCTGAAATAAATACTGTTTACTATTAGCTCCCTTCCCTTTTTCTGAAGAAAACAAGCTGTCATCGCTGTTTCATACATACATAAGAACATTAAAGATTTCAGTCAAATGATTAATTGCTATAAAGTCTAGTGTGAAATAAAAGGTAAATGAGTAATTTTTAAGTTTCTATTCCAGAAAGAACATATTTAGAAAAGAAAGAGATTGCTTAACAAAATAATTCTCTTTCATGTTTATTTATCATTTGTTCATAACTGGAAACTCAAAGAAAAGTTGAAAACTCCAGAAAAAAATCGCAACTTTCTAGTCTTTCTCTAAGAGAAGATAGTTATAAACAATGATAATTTTTTTCAAGCAAATACTCATTAATTTGCAATTATTATTACCTCCATCTAACTAAAGGGTTGACAAAAGTTGGAATTTTGACAGAAAACCGCAACTTTCTAGCATTACTCTAAGAGAACATTTGTGATAAACAATAATAAATTGTTTAAGCAACTTATTTACACATCTCATTATCAGTAGAAAGTAATATCTGATGTATTAGAAACAATTTGAACTACAAACTAGCTGTGAATTCGATCTCGAGTGTTTCCACTTTGTTTGTATTTATAATTATATGGTGCTCATTTCACGAGCACTTTGCTTCCCGTTAGCAAATGTATTTGCTTCCTCATAGAGGAAGCATTAGTTATTTTTTTCAATAATATACAAACCAAAGTCTTCATTTTGCTCAATTTAGAAATAGAAATTTACCAAAAATGAAAAATTACAAAATAATACAAAAAATGTTTTAAATACAAAGACAAATCAGACAAATCAAATCTTGCGTTCGAAATAATAACTTTTTGAGCTGGAAAAGGGAAAGAAAAAGTTCTGTCGCACGCTATCCCTTTCCCAGCTTTATGATTTCTTCACAAAAATTGTCATAATATTACTCTATTTGAAAATTTATGATCAAAAAGTCTTTTCTATTCATGCATCAACTTTAAATTATGTCGATGAAAAAAGTTTTTCTGTTTGAAACTGATGATTCAGATATTATAAATGAGCAGAACTTCCCTACTCTTTGATAAAATGCATTATTATTATAGGTCAATCGATTCGTTTCGAACCAAGGAATCTTTTATATTCTTGCATCAACTCTTAATTATGCTAGTGAAAAAAGTTTTACTACAAAAAATCGATTTTCAAAATATATAAATTACCGTAACTTCCCTACTCTTTGATGAAATGTATTATTATTATAGGTCAATCGATTCGTTTCGAATCAATGAATCTTTTATATTCTTGCATCAACTGTGAATTATGCGAATGAAAAAAGTTTTACTATAAAAAACCGATTTTTAAAATATTATTGTGTGCTAGAAAAAAATGCAATAAATATTTTCAGAAATCCTTCGGTCAGTTTCAAGATATTAGTGAGGAAAATAAGCTCTCCAAATTTCATCAATTTATCTGCAACCGTTTTCTAGTTATCGTGTTCACAAAAAAGCGTGACATCCACACATCCACACATCCACATACACACACATCCGGACAATTGCTTAGAACATTGTATTAGACATTTTTAAATTAGGGAGGGTTTAATTAAATGAATTTAAAAATTTTGAAAAATGTTACCATTACAAAGCTTCCTCTATAAGGAAGCAAAAACGGCAAAAAAAATATAAACCATATAGAACAGACTTATGTAGGTGAAATTCAAAAAGTAATTATTAATTCGTATTCTATGGCTAATTGTGAAGGAAAATGTTAAGAATGAACTCGATAAACCTAATGTTGACGATTCTGAATAAAATGTACAAAAACTTATTTTTTCTTATTGGAAATACGTTTTAAACTTCATAGGGCTTGCGGGACCTCTGAATATAATTTTTTTCAACAAAACAATACGTATTTATATTTTGGTGGATTCGAAAAAATGTAGCGGGATATGCATGAAAATTCGAGGCAAAAATGTATGACCACCCTAGTGTAAACCAGATCGGTCGAGTTGTCAACCCCTCGCATGCCTTGAAAAAAAATCGCACCAAAGCGAATAAAAAGTTATAATCATATATGTTCATCAATTGTACAAATGTTTTTCATCTTAGCTAGAAAAAAATTACCCTGAATTCTGAAATTCTAAAACCTCATTTATCCAGTCACCAGTGTAATAAATATTCAAGATATAAAAAGCTTCTAGGTGCATAAAATTTGAAATATGCGTCGCGAAATTCAGAGCTTTATGTGCTTAATTCTTATACATTTTACGACCCCATCTTATATTTGCTTCAAAACCGTGGGGCAAATAAAAAATACAAAAATAAGTTACAAAGAAGCTTTTGAATTTCAGGAACTTCACGCAGGCGAGAATCTAGGCGACGATTATGAAGAAGAATCCAGCAGCGCCGGATATCATACGGACGAGAGTTGCAGCCCAACTCCCGAACCAGGTATCTCGAGCGTTATTGCTGCTAGTAATCTCAGCGAGACGCTTCAAAACTTATCTACCTTAGACGAGGACGTCGTCGTCAGCGTCGAACGTCTCACGGAAAAATATGGGGCGCTGTACGCTCATGCACATTTGCACACATTGGATGCACTCGATGCTCTGGAACCCCTTCGAGACGCCCCTGAACTGAAAGCCAAGATTCTTTATTCCGTCGTGGTGGTAAGTACATTTACACCCTGAAAGGGAAATAAAATCTACCACCTTCATGTCTTCACCCTCTGGGACTACGACAAATTGATTCTTCCTTTCCATTTCTCTAAAAGACTTTAGATGCCTCAATTTTTATATGCAAAAGTAAACGGGAGTTGTATAAGGTAAAGTTAGAGTAAAATGTTCAGTATGCTCAAAAAAGAAGTTTCGAAGATTTAGGGAGAGGACAGTTTGAAAATTATAAACACATATCGGAATGGTATACAACGCAACTGTCCAGCACATGCAACGAACAGTGCTTCGTCTCAGCGACGACCCATCGATAAGTCCTTTGTAAAAAATGTCATGTCACGTGGGAGCGCGATGTCAACGCCGGTAGGAATATTCACAAGATATGACTCATACGGGAATATATCATCGACAAACAAAAAATTCCCCATCCCGATGCCTGTTCTTCTCCTGAGAGAAAAAAAAACAGAGATTGAATCAAGCCTCACGACAGGATCCAACGCGACGGTCAGCCAGTAACATGGCTTACGTAGCACTGCGTAAAAGGGAGTATATTCACGCAAAATCAAACCAATCGCTAGATATGGTATTTTACTTTCACTGAAATTTTTACTTTCCTAGTTTATTTTCCTTCAATTGATAAAATCTTGATTATTTAAAAAATGCCCTCTTATCTTTAACCTTTGAAATTTGACGACTGACCTTCGAAATGACCTTTCATCGTTGACCTCTGTCGTACCAACATTGACCTCTGACCCCTGAAATATGACATTTCATCGTTGACTTCGGCCTTTCCAACTTTTACCTTTGACCCCTGCAATATAAAATTTTATCGCAGACTTCTGACTTCCCAACTTTTACCTCTGATCTATCAGCTTTCTCATCTTACCTTTGACATCTTACCTTCTCCCTGCCTTCCGGTACTGAATCAAAGAAAAGTTATTCATTGTCCCTATCTTTGCCTACGAACCCCATCCTAAGGGATCTTGCCGCCCGCTTTACGATGGGACATTTTCAAAGCAGCAGAAGATACATACATCCTATTATTTGAAAATTTTTATCCCCGGTTCAATTTATTATAACATATCATTATTTCATTGCTTTTTAAAATTTAAGATGCAGAACAAAAGTTTGATTTAAAAGATGTCTTTGGTAGAATTTCACGTCGAATATTTTTATATTCAGCAGCTTAAAGCTTAAAACTTGAAAGCATTTAGTTTGAGAATGTTAAAACCACAAGGTACCAATTCAAATGTATTTTTTTAATTAGCTGTGAATTCGATCTCGGGTGTTTCCACTTTATTTTATTTTATAATTGTATGTTACTCATTTGATGAGCACTTTGTTTCCTCATTATGATTAGTTAGCAAATATATTTCTTTCCTCATTCAGGATGCATTTACGATTTGTAAAAATTTTGAATTAATAATACAAATATTTTCAAATAAAATATTACGGGGTGCTTTGGTGGGGGGTCCCCACCCACAATAAAAATTAAAAAATGCAACACGGTCGATTAATTTGCCTTTTTTATTCTTACATCAACTTTGAATTATGTTAATTGAAAAAGTTTTAATGATTCGTTTTAAGTCAAGGAATCTTGCATCTTCTTGCATAAACTGCTGAAGAAAATAATCAATATTTTTAGGAATCCTTAGGTCAGTTTTGAGATACTAATGTTGAAAATAAGCCCTCCAAATTTCATTAACTTATCTGAAATCGTCTTCAATTTATCATATTTACAAAAAAGTGTGATAGATGCACACACGTACACATCCATACATCTGGATAATTGCTCAGCACATTGTATTAGACATTTTTTGATTGAGGGACGTTTAATTAAACGACCTACACAAATTTCTGAAATTGTTACCATTACAAAGCTTCCTCTATGAGGAATCAAAAATGCGGAGTATTGGTTTTACAGCATCTGAATTCGAGAGTTTTCATACTATATTAGGGTTAAATTTTAACCAAAGTAAATCCCGAACATTTTTATTTAGACATTTTAATTTCGAATGCTTTCATGTATTGTTACATAACTAAATTTGAAAAAATGTATGTTTGGAAGCTTTTTGTATGAAAGCTTTTTAAATTTAGGAATTCAGAATTTTGAAAGCTTTCAATTACCATCAAAATTTGAAAAGAGTCCAGTTTTTAGCTAAAAATGTTAAGACCATCGAATTTTAAATGTTTTGAAAGATTTCGATTTTTAAATTCCAAAAATATTCATACATTCGACTTTGTCAGCTTTTGATGGTAGTTGCTCAAAATTAAAAAAAAAAAACAATAATTTAAATGCTTTTAAGTTTTGAAGAATTAAAACAGAGGAAAGTTCAAACTGAAAATTTTTTAATTCAAAAAATTAAAACACCTTGATTTTGAGCCTTCAAAAATGGTGAAATTCAACATGAAATTATTGATATTTGGGAGCTTCTAAATTGATACACAGATTTCGAATTTCGAATTTGGGAACGAGCTCGCTTTTAATGAACTTTTATAACTTTGAACATTAATATATACTTTTCTAAAATGAAATAAAAATTTGTAATAATCTCATAATAAATTATCTTCTTTTAAATTAGTCACAAATTTTCAATCACCCGGCGCTGAATAAATTACTTCTTATATGTTGAAAACCTTAATTTTATCTGAATAAATATTTAAAAACTCGTATAGAATAAGCAGTAAATTGAATAACATGACGTTTTTCGAATTCGTTACCTACGAGTCGAGGACAAAAAGATCGTTTCCGCCAATATCAACTATTGTGTTTCGTCGTCGAGAGAATGCGAACTGAATGAGAAGAACGTTACGTCAACGTTCAACAGGAACAATCAAACAATTTCAGTGGAGTGGCTACGATGTGCTACGATTGACCCTCTTTTCAGACGAATGAATAGGGTCATCCACAAAAATTTTGTTTGCCTTATAGTTGAGTTTTTTATAAACTTTTGCTCCCAACGAATTAAAATGTGACATTAAAACTCAATTTCTATTGTTTAGTAATTTATAATAATTTATTAAAAAGTGATAAAACATCCACCGTAAATGTCTATTTATAAAAGATAACATGTGGCGCCCTCACGGCTCGAAGCACGTGGTGTGACGTCACGCGCCATCAAACCGAAGAAAGTACATGGTCAGTTTGATAAAAACAATAAAAATAATTAATTATCAGCGTTTTTTAGCAAACATGGTTTATTTTTATAAAGTATCAATATGCCTGGATACGTTAAAGCCAGTTCGGATAATCTGCCAAAAGTGAGTACACTTATGATTAGCGATTTCTTCGCGAAGTGCTCCAGTTTCAATGTTGCTGTCACTCGAGGAGTGAAAGCGAAAAAGTAAGTAAACGGCATAAATGACTTTCACAAATACTTCTATAAAATTGTTATAAAATTCATAATTATATGATTTATTATTACTTTTATAAATGTTTTACTTTATAATACTTGTTGCGTGAATAAACGATTTTATTTCGCGAGGTTATAGCTCACATACATCCCGACGCCCCATATATATATATAACACCGTTGAACACTAGTCAATTACGAACTTTATATTATCAAAAAAGCATATTTTAAATATATTTTCCTATTCAAAATAAAAATATTTACTTATAATAGCGTTGAAATGATCTTCGCAACAATATATTGTTGTCGTTAAAGATGTGGTAGGGCACATGTCACGCCGGACAATTTTATACCATTTCTTTCATTCCTCACCTGTGGGTATAGATATAAATAATTCTCCTGGATTTTTGACAGGCGTGTTCTTGCATTGAGGCACAAAACACCTATGGCAGCGCTGATTTTTTTTCATTTTTATGAAAAAAAAAAACGTGAATCGACCGGCTTATTTACAAGCGTTTGGCGGCTAGCTGCGTCAGGTCAAGATGGCGGAATGAGCGCGAAAGAAATAGAAATTTTAAATGTGTACAAATTTTTCTTTTTCAAATATAAATTCGAAAAAAAGTTTTTTTTACACTATGCTGGTATTATTAGTGATTTTAGAGCATATACTATAATATGAAAAAATAAAAAAAAAGTAGTGGATGACCCTATTTCCACCAATTTTACTGACCTTTGTTTCTAATTCTCCATACCCGAATCTGTAAAGATCATGACTTCATTCTGTTCAGTAAATATAAGAAAGTGATATATTTATTTTTCTTTGACCTAAGTGCAAAAATAAATTAAATTTCAAATCAGCGGCTAATAATATAAGTTATCTTATCAATATATGTGCTGAAATATTTGTACCGCAAGGTTAAATTTCAATTTTAACTCTGCTTTAGATATTAATTTCAAAGACCGTAAGGCTTTCTCAGAAATATTCATTTGAAGCAATATTGCTCTCTAACTAAATAAACGACTTTTACTCGTATTCTGCTGGTTGCTGTAATCAAATTTAGAACAAAAGCGATGAGTTATTCGTAAACGAGTTTGATAAGCTTTTGATATAGTCGAGTTGTTTTGAACACTTTCGATGAATCGTTGAAATATTTTTCAAGTTATTAAACAATACCTTTCAATTGAATACTTTCAATTGAGTGATTTTAACGGTTAAGAGAGCTTTTTGTCAATTAAGCAAAAATAATTGGAATTTTTTGCTTTAATTTTCAACTGAAAACATTCAAACTTCAAAGTTATTAAACTAACAAGTTCATATTTTATAATTGTTTTAAACCCGTTTATTGCTAAACTTTAGTTAGAGAATTTTATTGGGCAGGGAAATTAAGGGAAATTAAAGACAGAGATTTTGAAAAAAAAAACTTGCTACAATCAGAGAATTTCTGTAAGAGGCACTTTCATATTCATATTCATATTTCTTGAAGCCCAACAGCTTTGAAAGCCAGGGCTTCCTTAAGCCCAGTTCGTCGTTATAATTAAAAATTGTGTGTGTCTTCTTTAAAATGTAATGTAATCTATATTTCAATCAGCTTTTTATGTGCTCTCTTACCCCTTTAAATAATTGTCAAGGATAATAAATTGAACATTTTTCAATTCTAATTTGAAATTGTTTCGTTCCGTTTATGAAATGTTCTTATTTGGAAACGTTATAAGATTAGGCATTTTTTTAATTCATCCTTTTCGTTTAGAAGTTCGTCTCTTTTAGTAAAAATTTCATCTTTTTGGATGAAAGTGCAACTGTTTCGTTAAAATTAAACTTCTTTGGTCAAGGATCCAACTATTTTGTTAAAAACTCGTCTTTCTTAGTTGAGTTAAACTGCTTTTCTGTTTAAAACTAAAATCTTTTTAGGTTGAAATATCTACTTTTCCGTTTTTTGTTGGAATTTCGTCTTTTTTGTTCAAAATGGAACTATGTGGTTGAAGGTTCAACGACTTTGTTAAAAAATGATGTTTTTGTTGAAGATCAATCATTTTAGTTGAAAATGCATCTCTTTGGTTGAAAATTTAATTATTACATTTGAAGATTCATCATTTCAGTTGAAAATTCATCTCTATGGTTGAAAGTGTAACTATTTGTTGAATATTCGTTTGTTTTTTTGTTCAAAAATATTTTTTTCAACTAAAAATGTAAACTTTCGATTTTTACTTGGAAATTGATCTTTTTTAGTTAGAAATTCGTATTTTTGGGAGAAAACTAATTTTCTTGATTTAAAATTTCCTCTTTTTGGTTTACAAACGCAACTGTTTGGTTGAAAATAAACTTTCATTCTGAAAATTGAACTTTTTTAAAGAAAATTCATATTTTATATTAAAAGTTGAAGAATTTGGATAAGCTTTTTTCTTTTATCATTAAAAAATATTTATTTGTTGACAATTCATCTCTTTGGTTGGAAAATTCAATTCATTTTTCTTGTTGGAACTTAATTTCTTTACTGAACATTTTTTTTCCGCTGTTTGATTTTCAAATTCATTTCTTTTGATATATATTTCATATTTGTTGGTTAAAATATCAACTATTACATTTTGTGTTGAGAATTTATTATTTTAGGTTCATAATTCAACTTTTCGAGTTGAAAATTCAACTGTCATCTAAAAAATTCGTCTTTATGGCTTGAAATTTCAAATATTTGGTTGGAAATGCAACTGATTTGGGTTAAGGTTTAATGTTTTTTAATAAATAGTCGATCATTTGGTTGGGAATTCAACTATTTGGTTAAAAGTTTAACAATATTGTTAAAAATGCATCTCTTTTACTTTAAGATTCAACTAATTGGTTCTAAATGCAAATTTTTGGTTAAAAATCAATATTTCATTTTTGAAAATTGATTTAAATTTCATCGTTTCGGGTTTAAATGTCAACTGTTTCTTAAATCATCAGACTTTTTAGTTTGGAAATTGTGAGGAATGAGCCGAGCTTCATCAATTGGATTTGGGCATTTAGATATATAAGAGTCGCCACCTAGGAGCGATCTAAGTGTAAAAGGGATTGAAGAAAGTGCGCTCTAGAGCGCTTTGACGGAGGTCAATGTGATAGTCGATTGCCGAATTTTGACCGGCCAACAGATTTCATTTAAAGAGCTTTGCGTTTTTACAGAGAGTTTAGAGACAATAAACAGTTTAGTGGTTTTTATTACAAAGAGTAATAGAAGTGATCTTCTTCATCATCCTTGCGTCAAAGAAAATCCAAGAAAAAATTAACCATGTGGTTGAAAATGCAACTTTTTTTTAAGGTTTAATCAGTTTTTTTCTATTCCACCATTTGGTTGGAAATTCATCTTTGTAGGTTGAAAATTCAACTGCTTTATTGGAAATTCGTTCTTCCTAATTGAAAATTAATCTATTCTGATAGAAAAGTCGTATTTTTCTTTGTTCTAACAAGTAAATAAGTTTCAAACTTTAATCTGATATTGTTTTATCACGTTTATAAAAGATTCTATGATACAAATGTTACAAGATTAAAATGCTGTTCTTTGAATATTGATGGAAAAAGAAAATGAAGAATGGGTCAGAGAAAAGTCAGGGAATTTTGAAAATAAAGTTTTAGGGCCACCCTGTAAATCTCACATTAATATTTTTCATTCAGGAAGGTTAAACAGATAAAAGATACGACCTCGGATATTAATCGTCCAGATTTAGCCACAGCTCTCAAGGGAACATTAAGTAAAGAAGGGCAGATTCGTACGTGTTTTCACAGTTGTACGTAAAATGTGGAAAGCTGTTTGTTAAGTTATGAACTTTGTTCCCCAAAGACAACCATACCGTGTAAAGATTTTTTTCTGAGTTAAAATAAAGTCCTGAATCCTTATCGAAGTAATATTTAAAGGACTCTTTCGTTGATCTGACTTTATTTCAACTTCTGTATTTTTAAAATTGACATCACAAGATTTCAAATGTTTGGAAATTTGAAGTTTGTTATTTTGGAGTGGCTCAAAATTTAATGATTCAGAAAAGGTCTGGATTGTAATAGAAAATTAGTTTGTGCCTAATATTGGAAATTCTGAAGAATAGGAAGCAAGTCACATGAATGACACTTTCGACTGTCGTGACAGATATTTATTTTACCTCATCGATTTCTAGAAGCATGTGAAAAGTGCATGCAAAGTAATAGCCTCGGGCTGACTGACTGCGACATTTACTACTTGCCGCTTCGCACATTATCGTCCGCAAAAGTGTGAGGGAGGAACGCCGCTGACCTATAAATAATCCTTCCAGGCTAATCGAGATATAAAAGTGTCATAATTTTCGAAAGATAAATATTAAATATATGCGGTTTGTGGTTATCAGTTTGAAATATTAACATTTATTTGCTTTCCAATTATTACCTGTTTTATTTGTAATTTGCAATGTTGATGTTAATTTTTTAATTTAATGACAGTTTTCGAATCTCATCTTGAATAAGCATTACGAAAATTATTCTGATATATGAAAATGCTGCAGATGTGACATATTGTGAATTTAAAAAAAAGCATAATAAATATTCTTAAAAGTTAAAATGCTAAAATACGAAATGGAAATGAGTTTAAAGAATAAGTAGAAAATGATCTTTCGATTCAGACTCCAAGGGGGCATGGCTGATTCAAAGCTTCTGTATCTACTTTAGTATATGGGTCATTCCATGTCAGATTTACAATCAAAATTTTGATTCACTTGAAATTTTTTTTCCTCATTCTAGAAAGGAAAAAAAATGACACGTATTTTTTTTGTTCAATATGATATGTAAATTTTCTAAGTTATTGATTTTTTTATTTTTTAAGTGCAAAAAAGGTTTTTTTCAATACTGCTTCTAATATTCAACGAAGAGTATAGAATACATAAATAAAATATGCCATGGGATCTACTATTGAGTTCATGCTTTGACGAAAAATCAGAAACGGTATTTAGTACTTTCTATGCAACAATTAAGTAAACAAATGGAATTATCTCAAAAGGGACATGCTTGAATTGAATCATTTCTTGTGTAATTTGTTCGTTAAGTACACAGAACTATGTGTCAAAATTTGGGAGTGGACCGTTTAATACTTTTCGAGAAAACAATTTTTTTGTGTGACCGCCCGCTTGGAGCGTGCAACGGGAAGCATAGAGTCAAGCGCACTCAAACATTTGTAGGTGAGTCTACCATATTTTGATGAGGATTTTATGCAGTTTCCACAAATAAAAGTCGATAAATACTAAAAAGTCTTTTGAGAAAGAAACACTGTTTAATTCGAAAGCAGTCATGCAATTTATTAACAATGTACTTTTACATCCAATACTTCCAAATAAATGAAAATTGAATTGTTGTCAGTTTTGCGGGTTTTTTTTTTACTTTTTTCGAGAATTTCTTTTTTTCAAATATGCAGCTGAAAAGCTGACGGTTTGAAAATTTGCAAAACGAGAATAAGCTCTGATTTGCAGTTGACGATTCGTAACTGGTTCAACACAGTGTATTTTTTGCGTACCTGGTATCGTTTTACACTCATCGAAACGTTTTTTCAAAAAATTAGCTGCTTCGTTGTAAGATTCTTCAGTTCTGTAGGCAACAGAGATATTTGATAACGGAGAATCGCGATGAGCCCATTCGTAGAGTTGCAATGGTGTCGTTATTTGATCATAACAGACCTTTGAAGACTAGCTTTTCGTGCTTGTCTTTTCAAGGCTCCTCCCGCGCCGTCACAGGGACCCTTACCATGAGCTGTGGCTTGAAAATGCCATATCGCAGTTCGATCAAAGTCTTCCTTATATTCGTAACCAGTTACGAATCGTCAACTGCAAACCAGAGCTTATTCTCGTTTTGCAAATTTTCAAACCGTCAGCTTTTCAGCTGCATATTTGAAAAAAAGAAATTCTCGAAAAAAGTAAAAAAAACCCGCAAGACTGACAACAATTCAATTTTCATTTATTTGGAAGTATTGGATGTAAAAGTACATTGTTAATAAATTGCATGACTGCTTTCGAATTAAACAGTGTTTCTTTCTCAAAAGACTTTTTAGTATTTATCGACTTTTATTTGTGGAAACTGCATAAAATCCTCATCAAAATATGGTAGACTCACCTACAAATGTTTGAGTGCGCTTGACTCTATGCTTCCCGTTGCACGCTCCAAGCGGGCGGTCACACAAAAAAATTGTTTTCTCGAAAAGTATTAAACGGTCCACTCCCAAATTTTGACACATAGTTCTTTGTACTTAACGAACAAATTACACAAAAAATGATTCAATTCAAACATGTCCCTTTTGAGATAATTCCATTTGTTTACTTAATTGTTGCATAGAAAGTACTAAATACCGTTTCTGATTTTTCGTCAAAGCATGAACTCAATAGTAGATCCCATGGCATATTTTATTTATGTATTCTATACTCTTCGTTGAATATTAGAAGCAGTATTGAAAAAAACCTTTTTTGCACTTAAAAAATCAAAAAAATCAATAACTTAGAAAATTTACATATCATATTGAACAAAAAAAATACGTGTCATTTTTTTTCCTTTCTAGAATGAGGAAAAAAAAATTCAAGTGAATCAAAATTTTGATTGTAAATCTGACATGGAATGACCCATATATACTCGTATACTGCAGACAGAAACAGAACATATTAGGATATAGAAAGTCAACTCCCAAATGAAAATTCGTAAGTTTCCTAACTTGAACTAGTAGGAATTTCTATCCAGAATTTTGCGAAAACTTTGACTATAGTTCTATGCAGTTGCATGGAACTAGAAATTCAGTTACCACTACCGAAATTTAAGATAAATTCGGGACATTATGATTTAGATCATTTAACCAATAAAAAATAAAATTTTACAAAAGGAAACCCCGAGCTTTCTTTCCAATCCTAAACAAATTCTAAAAAAGTATCTTTCTATGAAGAAAGTCAAATTTATTTTCAAACTTAATTCTTGTAGGTCAAATATTATTTTTTTGAACACATACTTATAATCAATGAAATGGACGTAAAAACCCTATGGTCATTATACTAAACAATACTTGTTTATCTCCATTAGAAGACTTACAAATCGTCAAAACAGACGGTATATTCTGAAAAATAACTAATTCGTTTATTTTGATAAATAAAGAATAAAAATCCCACAGTTTTACCATATTAAGCCCTTAAAGGGAAAAACATGAACTTTCTTCTGAGATAAAATAATGAAAGAAAATGATGCTTTTCTTCCAACGAAATCAAATTTATTCTTGACTTTCATTTTTGAAGGCCAAAAATTTATTTTTTCAAAAAACGATTGGGCTCCGTGGAAATTCTTTTAAATCCTTGAAAAACTGCGAAAATTCCTTAAAATTACTTGAGATACCACGAAATCTTTTAAAATGCTTGAAATCGCTTGTAATCTTTAAATTACCATTAAAATTCCTTATAATACTTTAAAATCCAGGGAAATTGTAAATCAATATATATATTTTTAATTTTAAAAACTATTAAAATTCCTCAAACTCTCTTAAAATCCTTTATAATAATCTAAAATCCTTTGAAATTGCGTTAAATCTTTTGAAATCTTACAAAATCCTCTAAAATCCAGGGATATACTTTGGAATCTTTGTAACTTACTTAAAATCCTTGGATATCCCGTGAAATCATCGTAACATCTTCTAATCTCTTAAGATACATAAACATATTTCAGAATCATTGAAAATCTTTTGAAATCTGACATCTTTCAAAATTTGTGAAATCACTTCGATATCTCTTGAAATCCTTAGAAATCCCGTGAAGTCTCTTGTAATCTGATTAAACTCCTCGAAATCCCAAAAAATCTGGTGAAATCCCTTGAAAAACTTGAGATTCTCTTTGAAATTGTACTAGACACTTTCTTCTAGCTCTTGAAATCTGTGCAACATCTTGTTGAACGTAATTTTTTAAAAAATACTTTTCACTACTTTGAAATAACTTAGAATCCCTTAAAGTCTGCTGAGGTACTTTCAACCCACAGAAACTCTCTTGAATCTTTTGAAATACCTTGAAATATTTCTAAATCTCGTGTACAGTGAAATAATCAATACATTTTTGATATATTGAGTGAAATAGTATATAATCTTACGTAAATAGGGTAAAAGGGGTCTAACATTTAAAGCAATAATTCTTTCGTAATTAATGGACGTTCCCTAATAAGCTGACAGAACCTTGTACTGAAAGTTGAAGGCATTATTTACTTACTTTACATCAAGAAATGTTTTTGTTTTACTGGAGAAGAGTGAGTGCTTCCTTCACGATAACGATCCAGTTCTCCCATCTTGAAACTGGTTCGTCTTAAAATTAGTAAACAAATTTTTTAGATCTAAATCAAATTTGAGACGAGAATCTTAATTCCAGAATTGACTCTCAAAATGAGAAATAATTTTTCTAATTTAAATCACATCAACTCAGCTTTAATCAAAACAAATTTGACTGAATTCAAAATGGCAAAAATATAAAGGAGTCGCTTTTACTGAGTAGAAGAGAATTTCTAAAACAGCAAGTTAAACTTGAAGTATATATTAATTCATGTATGAATCGTCACGTTGCGTGATTCGAGAATGTTACTTTTCACATTTGAAGAGGTAGACACGTGGCTTGGAAGAAGTGTTTGTTCAAAAGCTGCTCTTGGCGAAATGTATACAGTACAGTACAAGTGTACAATGTACACTTTCTATAAAGTATACAGAGAGCTTCGTTGAGCACATATCCTGACTTTACACATACGAACCTATACTCATACGCGAGAGTACGATAAAATCCCGCGGGAGATGCGCCTTGCTCTACCTTTTAAATTACGACTTTATTACGAGAACAGCGAGTCCTCATAGGGATACAAAGCTTCTGCAGACGAAGACTTTTCGAGTGACTATATTTCTTATTTTTAATTAGTATTTAACTTTTTTAAATTACGCATTAGTTTCAACCAAAAAATCGAGTCGAGCTCCTCTAACTGATAATTAGATCATTAAACTTAAGCAGTGTCTACTTTGAAATGTTTCAAGTGTAAATTAGGTTTTATTTTTAATAATTCTGAGTCAAGTAACTTTAATTTGAAAGCATTGGATTTATTACTATTTACAATTAGGCAGCAGAAGGGTTTACGACCATCTCTTTTTTGATGACTGATACAGTTCTCTTAATTTCAATTATGTCAGAGCTAGACATTTTTTCTTTGACGGGTTGAATGCTTCAAGAATTCTGTATAAAATGAGCCCGGGATGAAGCCAATTTATCTATTTTTTAAATAAATATTGCAAAAATAGTGTAAATTTTAACGCTTTTCAAAATTTTTAATAACTTCCGTATTAATCAATATTTTTTGATGATCTTGGGCTCATTTCTAAGCTATTTTCCTATTTTGTAAATATATGAAACATATAACCATAAAGTTTCTATAAAAGTCCCTGAAAATATATATTTATTCAATTTTTATTTTTATTTGCCTACTGATAAGATGTTTAAAAAATGTTGCCTACTTCAAATTCTTGCACTGTAATAAGATTTTTTTTGGATTTATGTTAATAAGCTGCTGCCATACTCTAGGAAAATAGCTTTAAGATGAACACAAGGAAATTAAAAAATATTGACTATTACGGAAGTTATTGACAATTTGAGAAAACTTTGAAATGTACACTATTTGTGCAATATTCACTTCAAAAATGCACAAATTGGCTTCATCCTGGCCTTATTTTATACAGAATTTTAAGACCATTCAACCCTTCAGAGAAAACAAATTTCAGCCTTTAATTAAGATAAGAATTTCAGTTCTAACCATACACTAGAACTTCGGACCGAATATAAAAACAAAGTTCAATTTGCAACTCGTGCTTCTACTTAGTCTATTTCTGAACCTTCATAAGAAATTGGGACTTGGAAATCTACCATTTTTAAAATGTGAACGTGAAGTAAGAAACTCTAAGAAGAGAGACTTTATTACATGCAAACACCTACCCTGAGATAAAACATGCCTGGAAACATTCTTACCTATACACTATTATAAAACTATCATGAAACAATCAGCTAAATTTGGTTTTTTCGTACGTAAAATTTTTCACTGATTCTAGACGTTTAGAAATCTGAATCAATACTTTACTCTTTTCTCTTGTATTCTAAAAATTATAAAATATATTTTTGTTTAAAAAACATCATGTTTTTGAGGTGCCCATATAATCCTTAAGAGATTCCATAATGCATGTTTCGAATCATATTTAAGACAATATTTTAAGAATAAATACTAAACTATTCCTATTGAAAAAACGAAAGTGAAAAGAATATTCTTGTCATGAATTATATTGCGGTATTTCAAATTTTTTTCCGATAGAATCTATAATATATATTTATTTATTTAAAAATAGATAGGACACCTTTATGCATTTTTTATGGGCGCCCGCTAATATATTGATTTTTCAAATCTATGAACTTTCGATGGCGCCTATACGTGCCTTGATGGAGTTCCCAGATCAAGTTACATATTTATGTAAAAAGTATGATCTTTTAAGGCGCCTAATTTATTTATTAAGATCTCCATATAATGCATGCTTAGGCTACATAGAACAACAATATTTGTTTGGAAAAAATGAATCCATTTTAGCTTACAAATATGAAAGTGACCCACTAATTTAATTTATTACAGAATGTCGAGTAATTATTAGCTGCGTTTCATTATTTAATTTAGTAATTATTGAATTTAAATTCAATTTTTATATTGAAATACTTCTCCATATTTATATACAGACCTTTTAAAATTGAAGGTCCAAGCATTGACAACTCGAATTTGGTGATTGTGAATTCTCTTTTGTTGAAGCTCCTCCGGCTTCAACGAACACATTCTCATCACGTATCTCGTGCTTCGCACTCGATTAAAATCACGATTCACGATTAAAATAAGAACTACGCATCCTATCCAAAAATAGATAATAACAAATTTGTAGCTCTTTTGGTGTGAAAAACTTTCATCTATTTAGATTAGCAAAGATGTTGGAAAACGATTTTATTTGTCTGAGTGATATAATTTATAAAAAATATAATGGTGAAGATGTTAAAATTGACATACTTCAGACCAAAAGGAATTAATTTGTTGAATCCTTTATTCCAATTCCTCGACGTTTCAAGAACACATAGTTTTCCTCATCAGGAAAAAAGTAATTGAAAAGAGAAGTATACGTACGTCATCATCAAGTAATAAAAGTTCCAGATTCTCCTTTTCCCATTCTTCTATAAAGAATTATAGACATAAATGTACTAAACAAGTGTACCAAAAAAGTGAAAAAGTGATGTTAAGAATTTGAATTGATATATTTTTCTTTAAGTTATCTTCCTTTCAAGTAACATTTTTGTTAAAAAATTTCAATATTATGTTGATTCTGAAGTTTTAATAGTAAGTTACAAAGAATTTGATTATCAATAGTAATTTTAGAAAAAACATTGTGAAAAGTGAGGAGACTAAATTGTCGTTTTGCTCTATTTTTCAAACGAGAAAAAGAGAACCATTCGTCTATTCATTTTTTCCGTATCTTGTATAGCTTGACAGCAAAATACAATTTGTTTTTTGTGCGTTCAAAATTTTAATGTTCGATTTCTCAAGAAAATCGAAGAAGTTATGATAATCTTGTAGGGCTTGCAAAAAGCAATGTTTTTATTTTCATGCATTTTTTTATATCGTGCGTTGTTTCGCTTAATAATTCCATTTTCGTTTTTCTTCAGTTTTAAAATTGCTATAACTCTGATAATTTTCTTTTCAACGAAAAAAGTCGTAGGGATATATCGTTCGAATCCTTGAGTAGATACTATGAACAGTCGTACATAGAATTTTCAAATCTTGAAAAAATGGTCTCAAAAATTTTCAAAGTGCTGTAACTTTTTGAATTTCCATCCAAAACAGCTGGCTAATGAACTTGTGCTTTCTTTCTACATCCTCAAAAATTTTGCGAAAGTACAATCCAATCCGAGAATTTATCCGATATGCAGACAATGACAACAGCAACGACAAAGACGACAACGACAACAGACACTAATGTAAAAACTATTTTTTTCTGAATCAGGGGGGGAGGGGCTCAAAACGTCGACATGAGATGGAATACGTGAAAGTCATTTTTCACATAAAACCAATACCTTCTCATTCAGATGAGAATGTAAAAATTGCAAAAGTCAGTGCATTTCTGTAAGAAGAGTTTTAAGTATCCGTCAAAAATGATTAGGGCTGCCAGTCACTTTTTTTCCTGAAATCACGTTCGGGCCACTTTCTTCATTTTTTTGGGTCGGTTTTCATCCAGTCTCCACGTTTTGAGACTTCGTGAGTAAAAAAAAACGATTTTTACGAAGGTGTCTGTCTGACTGTCGGTAGTCTGTAGGCACGATAACTTTCGGAAAAATGATCAGATTGGATTGACCTTTGGTACACGTGTGTGAAGCATGAAAAGAATGGACAATTCCGTCAACCAGATATTTTGGATAGAAGTTGAACAAGTCGGAGCATTTTCAACATTTTTGAGAACATTCTTCTTTAGATTTAAAAAATTCTATGTACGGCTATTATGGCAACGGCCATACCACGCTGGAAACACCAGTTCCCGTTAGATCACTGAAGTTAAGCAGTGTTGGGCGCGGTTAGTACTTGAATGGGTGACCGTCTGATACTACTGCGTTGCTGTTGGCGGTCGTGGGTATGGTGAGCCCACACTTGTAGTTATTTACTACAAGAAACTATCCACCTAGAAACACTACCCGAATCGGGTAGTGTCACGCCTACCCCTAGAGTCTCGCCGAAAGGGAAACGGCTTAATGGTATAGAGAAAACTACGCTTCCAGTCGAAAAGTGATCAATAAAAAATTTTGTAGATCTTTTTTGGATGCACAATTCTTGTCGATTCATTTTTTTCGTATCTTGCATAGCTTGACCGCAAAATAAAAATTTTTATTTTTCATTATTGTTTTGTACGAGTTGTTATAACATTCTTGTAGGGTATTCAGAAAGCAACGTTTATCTCTTCTTGCCTTTTTTCATATCGTGCATTGTTCGGCTTAATATGTTCATTTTCGTTTTTTTTTTTAATTTTGTAAATGCTATAACGCTGGTATTTTTTTATAAAAAAAGTCACGAGAATAAATTTTCGCGAATAACCATACATAGAATTTTCAAATCTTAAAAAAAGTAGTCTCAACAATTTTGAGAATGCTCTAACTTTAAAAATTTGATAAAAACAGGGGGGGGAGTCAAATGTTACACAAATCAAAATACCTTCTATGAAGATTATGTACAAATGTAAGAAAGTCCTGAACATGTGATTCCTGCAATAAAATATATGTGCGACTCATACATTCGCGTTATAATCGTTAAAAATTAATAAATAGTACATTAGAGTACATATGAGTACATTGTTGCCCCCCGTGGCTGGGTCCCCGGCTGCGCCCCTGATGGGCACCAGAAGAAGCTATATTTCGTGTTCGAAGAAAAAATATAACATGCTTATAGCACTCGCCAAGTTTAGTTCCTTTTTTTCAAAAAGGGTTTTTCGAAGAATATATGAATTATATGAATTATATATATATATATATATATATATATATATATATATATATATATAATATTTCAAGCATCAAGCTTATTGAAGATAGCGAAGGACAAGAATTTCTAAGTGAATTTGAAAAGACCAATTAATTTCCACCCCGGAATAAATATTAAATAAAACACGTGCAAACGTTCTAACTAGTAAAAATCTCAAGGACCGCAAAATAATATGAATCATTAACTGTTCAAAAAGCGAGTCCGATACTTGAATAATAAATCTGCAATTCTGAATTCAGTATCGCAGAAAGGTTTAATTAAGAAAGAACTTGAATTAAAGACCCTTTTCAATCTGAGCTCATAATTATTTCTGTTACAGCTGTCGTGGCGAGTCGCTGGTATAATTCAGACCTCCCGAAGACTGGAGGCCATTAAGATTTTAAATGGAATGAGTTCACAGGCAGTAAGCACGAGCGGCCATGTTTCTCCCGAATTGGAAGAGTGCATCAGACGCCAATTGGCAACTTCCGGCGCACAAACAGGAATACAGGAAGTCGCTGAGCAAGTGATCAGTCAACTGGAGAGAACCCTCTATGACTTTCCGTGTCTAAAGGGTTGTTTGGAAATTAAGACCTATGCAAATGCTTGTTCATGTCTCGCTTGGGCTTGTTTAGCAAGGTCAACACCTTTAGTTCTCGATGTGGCACAGGGAGTTGGATTTAGAAAAGAAATCCATGCAAGACATCATTCTTCTCCTAATCCAAATGGGACAAGAATAAGAGCTGTACTCTGGCCTGGACTCAGAAAAGGCTGTCAAGGCTCTTGTCTCCATAGAGCGATTGTAACAACCATTTGAGTCGTGTTTTTGAGACTTTATTTAAAATCGTAGACCGAATTAAAGGAATTTTTAACAGACGAAAATTTGAAACCAAAAGGTAAATTTGTATGTGTACATTTAAATAGAAATTATTTTAGTTTTAGATCCTGATTCTAGATATCCATTAGGGTGTGTCAAACAAAAAAAGTTATCGAATTCGAAATCGATAAGAAACGAAAAAGTAGCGCATTGTGTTCCTAAAAAAGTTTAAATAATTTCGAATCGACAGATATGTAGATTGTTTATCTGCGTCAGAAAAAAATATCTTCCAAATTTTTTGCTGAATTTAATCAATAATTTTCTAAAAGATCATTCCTTTTCAATTCATACCTATTAAGAAAAAATGCACTAGGAAAAGAATCGTCATGATCCAGGGATAAAAATTAGAAAATGAGCGAATTTTTAAATTTTCGATTTTGTTATTTAATGAAATTATATTCGTAACTTCTGATTTTGGTATTAATTAAAATTATCTTTACAACTTGTGGTTTAAAATATTTCTGAGTGTGTGCGGACTTTTTTTGCATGAAAAAACACTAGAAGAAAAATCGTATTTCAAAACACAAGTTATAAAGCTAATTTCATTAAATACCGCTAAATTTGCTTTATTTCCAATTTCGATTCCTGGGTCTTTGCGATTTTTTTCCTAGTGCATTTTTGCCATTGGGAAGTCTTCAAGTACCCGAAAAAGTATTCTCCTATTTACACAGGTGTTAAGTATTTTTGCAGGAGAAAGAGGTGAATTAAATAGGAATTATCTTTTGGAAAATGAAGTTGAAACTCAAGTAAATTTAGAAAATCTACAAACAATAAATTTTTAAACATTTTTCTCGAGCACGGTTAACCAAGTTGCACATCTATCGATTACAAATTAATTATACTTTTTTAGGATTCCAATATACTACTTTTCTCGGTTGTATTTATTTCAAATTCAAAACTTGTTTTTTTTTCACTCACTTTATACATTCTTATGTAAAATAAAAATTCCTATAAGACAAATCAAGTTTAACATTCTGCAAATAATTAACCTAGAAAAAATTGCCTCAAAATAATAATAACCAATAATCAAAAAGCGTTATCTCATAACAATTAGGCATTTTTTCCTTCTTAAATTTCTCTAAATTATTCATATGGTCTATAATTTCAATTACAAATAACTTTCGAATTAACATATTGATACCTGAAATCTAAATTGCAATTTTATAACAAAATTATAATTACTTGAAATGCTAAACGGGGCCACCCAAAAATTACGTATCGCTTTTAGGGGAGGAGGGGTCAAAAACTTTACGTAGCGGATGTGAGGGGGGGGGGGGGTAAAAGTGTCAGGAAAAAGCGTTAAGTATTTTTTAAACTGCCCCAAATACATTTAAAACGTGCTCAAAAAGTAAAAATGGCATCCATGGTGGAACATTACGGATGTGCCTGACTAACGCTTTCTTTATCTACTGAATCAAACTCTTTGAACCCTATGTAAAAATTATAAATGTAATATGTATATAAAATTAAATATACGTATGCTTAAATATACGTTATGGCCAGAAAAATGTGTCAATAATAATTTTAGTATACTCAGTTTTGTGTAATATTTATTTTAATTATTTCGAAATCATTTTATAGCAATTTCAAATGTTATTAGACTGTATAGCTGATATAATAATTTTACTGTAGCTCAAAATCGTCTTGAAACTGTCAATTATATATAAATATTATGTATGTGCTATCATAATCATTATTTCATCTGGGAAAATTGGATTACTGCTCAAAAGTAATAAGATAGATTATTTTGTATTTTCTAGGTTTAATAAACATGTTCAGTATTGCTGTATAATGTGTCATCTATTAAATAATACATAAGAACTTCTATGATAAATACTAGTTATAACTTAAAGTTGTAACTTTTGTCACCTCACATATTGTAACATCTCGACAATGAACAATAAACAATTCAATTAACAATTATTGTTAATTCAGCAAGACAATTAGGCATACAATTGTTTTTACTTCATATTTCATTCGTATAATTGGGGTAAATATATTCACTTTTTGATTACAAAAAATCGGTATCAGTATTAAGATACAATAAAAAATCTTAAATTATAGTATGGCTTACATAGCATTACGTACTGGGCTACAATTGAATTTTTCAATCTACATTTGCTATATATTCCAGAAATTTGTGATACAAAAAGCCATATATGGATTCTCATCAAACATTAATAATTATTTCTTAATACTAATAGCCTCGATAATTGGCATCCGTTTTACAATCGGATATGGCCGACAGAGACGTATCTAGATTTATGGTAACATTTTCAGGCACTGAATCTAACGAATGGGCACGCAAATATTTCAAAGGATTTTTTTGTAAAAACAATTCCATCAAAGATGGACTATCGTTTAATTCCAGAGCCTCCAAGTTCGTAAATAGGTTCTCTTCCAAATTGAGACGTCGAAGATTTTGCATTTTTAGCATCCATTGAGCAGGAAGATTCGAAAGTCTATTCCTGCCCAAAGAGAGGATTTCCAATTTTTCAAGATGGAAAAATGTATCCGGATTTATCTCGTTAATCTCATTATTATCTAGATCCAAGAATTTCAAACTCAGAATACTATTGAAATTATTGGACCCTAATTTGCTTATTTTATTACAACGTAGAGAGTATAGCTGTAAATTGGGTGCATCTCTTATTACGGGAACATCAGTTAAAAGATTGTTGTCGAGAGTAAGGTTTTGCAGTTTTGGTATAAAATCTACAATCCGACCATCAAAATCAGAAATTTGATTGTTTGCTAAATTTAAGTCTTCAAGTTCAGGTGTGCCTTGGAACTGACTGTACGAGAGGCCCTTGAGTTTATTGTCTTTAGCTGAAAGTTGCTTGAGACCATTCAAATTTTTCAGTGACATTGATTCGAGTTTATTGCCTATAGTTGAAAGTTTTTCGAGCTTATTCAGATTCTGCAATAATATAGATTCAAGTTGATTATTGCCTATTGATAAAAATTCCAGATTATTCAGATTTGTTAGAGATAATGAAACTAAGAGATTGTTGTCAAGATCAAGATATTTCAGTGATTTAGGTAACCATGAGAAATCGTTAACTGAAGTAACACCATATCTATTGCGAATCCTGAATGTTGTAATTTTTTTAAAACTAAGATCCAAATATAAAAGTTCAGGAAAATCAGCTTCGTAACTTCCTATAATTCCCCGCAAGTAATTACTTCTCAAATCCAACTTTTCTAATGCAGGATACGATGCGTTTATATGCATCATAGCACTATAGCAGTCATCTGACCAGACATTATTCAAAATAAGTGTCTTTAAACTTTTATGTCCGCCGTTAGATAACATCTGTTGCTCACACCATCTATTGTTTGTTAAGTCCAAAATAGTCAAATTAGGAAGCTTGTCAAAAGCATAGGGCGATATTGTCACAATTTGATTTTCCCGTAGACTCAAACACGATATGAGAGGACTAACGATGAAATTTGGTCCAATATTGGATAAAACGATATTTCCAAAATTGACAGTTATGCTTTGATTATTACAATTATAATCATCTTCATCGACATATACATCTTCTCGAGATAGATCGGATAACGGAATACATTTTGTCGTGGTGAGGAATAGAAGGCAGTACAATGCGTACATCTGCATCTTATAGCTGAACAACATGCTGCAACGAATATTTTCAAGGTCAGTTACTGTGTAATTCAAAATAATTAATATATTCAAAGATTTTATTTAAATAAAATATGATAAATGACTTATATAATTCAATTATACATGTTCTACAAAAGGAAGCTTAAATTATAATGCTAATTTTTTAATTCTAAAATTGTGCATATTCTATATCTATCCATAGAGAAAATTGCTGGAGGGACTCCGCACTCCGCAAAATCTGCGTAAATCTGGGACATAAGGGGTATTCGAGGAAAGTTTAACAATATTTCGGTAAACTGTTCCCTGAAAAAGGTTTGATTTCGTCTAACCGATACAAATTTTTTTTTACAGGTATAAAAACAAAAAACCTCAAACCTATGATATCAACAATGTGAATGCAAAAAAACGTTTCTTTCTAAATTTATTTTCAAGACTTTTAGTTTGTGTCATATCTGAACTCTCCCTTACTTTTCTACTGGAAAAGACAAATTTTTATCAAATAGTTGATTCCTCGACCAAAACAGATTAATTTTCAATCGAACGTTGTATTTTCCATCCAAAAAATATGAAATTTCTACGATAGCAGATGAATTTTTCAACCAGATATTACCAATTTGCAACCCAAAAAGATTTTTCAGTCAATAATGATTGATAAATGATTTATGAACGAAATTGTTGAATTATTAATCAATGAATGAAATTTTGAACCCTAAGAGGAGTTCTCAACCAACAAAATTATAAAATACAATAATTATAAAATTATACGTTTGTGAAACTTTTTTCTTTTAAACACATTTCCCTTTCTAAATCTAATTAAGTGTTCCACGTTTATTCAACGATCATCAAAAGAAATGGTTAAATACAACCAAAAATTAGTAGACATATTTACTAAAATAGTAGCTCACTTCTCACTAATTCAGATTGAACGAGTACTTATCTCATATTTTGTTATATTTATTATACTGTAAATAAATCATAATAATTGCATCATCACAATTCGACTGTTTCATGCAATATGGAATCAAGTTCAGGTATAATAAGTTTGGATGAAGAATCAAGTTCAGGTAAGTCCGGATAAAGAATCAAGTTACATCTATTCCGTATAACAAATCAGTTTAGTGTTGCTCTATATATAGAATTTTGTCTATTTTCATCGATTTTGACATTTGGTCTTTTGGTTACAAAATGAACAAAACCAGGCTGTTATACAGCACATATTATAATTTTTTGGAATTCTCGGCAATATTTACTATTATATAGATTTTGTTAATATTTTATTACTCGTACCAGAACGGTCTGCATATTTATTTTGTTGCAAAAAAATCAAACTGTCAAAAAATAGACTTAATTCCATATACAGAGCAACTATAATCTGATTTTTTATACGGAATAATCATAACTTCATTCTTTATACGGACTTACCACAACTTGATTCCATATTGCATGAAGCAGTCAAATTAAGTTTCACAGAAATATGCCAAAATAATATTAAAAGCAAGATAAATTCTTTAATAAGGAAAAAATTGACGTCTCTAATTCTTTAGAAATTGCTTATTTCCATTGATAAATTATTAAAATAGTAATTTGGAACAAGTCACTTATTTATTCATTGAAAATAGACAAAAACTTGAACCGTAATTTAATGTTAAACTTATATACCATTATTGATAAAGCTGTATCTAGTCATCCTGAAAAATTAGGAGGGTTGGACCAATATTATTTATGTGGCCAGTCACAGGGGTGCCTTCTTGTCCCCGCCCGAAAAGTCGGGACGACTAGCCAAGCTTATGAAAAATATTACACTGGACATCATGAATTTCGGGACGACGAAACACTGCGTATTAATAAATACTTACACTGTTTTAGTTGCAGGTTATCAAAAATATTTACTTTCCAAATATCAAATTGGTTACTTGGTTACTGCTAAAATAAAAAAATCATTTAAATGGAAGATATTGCTAAACCAAGAAGCTTAATTGGAAGAATTAAATCAGATCAAATTCAAGACAAATAAAACTTTACTTTTAGGATAAGATTGAAGTAAAACATGTTTTGGATGGGCAATTTTCTTCAGATTAAATATAACGAAATTAATAATGGAAGAATATATTGAATATTATTTACATTAACGTATGTACCTGTGCACACAATCGGCCAAAAATTTTTAACTGATTTTCAGAACTATACATTTTATAAAATATACTATTTCTTTCACTGTCGCTCTTGATATAATAAGAAGCGCCCTGTTCAACCCGCGCTTATATAGATTTGAGGCAACTTCATAATGATAATAATATGAAGACAACATTGGAAGGTTTCATTGACTTATTCATTCAATTATTCCGAGTCAGCATCCGAATAAGGATAAAAAATGATAACTGTCGTCTGTCTGAAGTCCGTAACTATAAACTGCGACTGAAGTTATTAATATCTTCAGACATACAGTTATAGATGTTTGTAATATTATTCGTTAATATTTAAGTGTGGAAATGACGAAATTCGAAAAAATTCAATCGGTGTTTGTAAAAAAACCTTATTTGTAAAGTTGGTACTTCATGTTACTATAAAAATACAAAGATAGAAGACGCCAACATAGTATGAAAAATAGATTGCATTTGCAACCACCTTTAATTTGCATTCTTCGCAAATCAGTGTTTGCCTTAACGAATAATTAACAATTTTTGTGTTGCTGAAAATTCTAAATTTTGCGCAACTTCCTATATATTTATTTTATTCTTATCTAATTTTATACAATTCAGTTTACAATATCTAACTTTCCTAAAACCTATACAACTGGTGATAGTGTTTTGAAAAGAATAATTACAGCTACAATTATTAACGTGAAAGTGATTTTTATTTCACCGAACGATTAGTATAAATGTAAATACTTCTGTTACCTTATGACAGCCACTTATTGTATTTAGTATTTGGCACAACGTATGGCAAATTCTTATAAAAAAATGTGAAAGAAGTAGTATATAAATATTATTTTCTTAAAAACTTAGTTTAAAAATTTGCATTAAATGATTGCAATGATGGGGTTGTAAAATGAAATAGTTCTATACGTATAAAAATTTAATACATGCATTTTCAAGCCATTGAGAAAATAAAAACAATTAAAAAGACAGATTTTAAATAAAGGACCTCCAAATCATATCCGGTATTGAATTTTTTAGTTTGGAAAAATTTGTTGACTAAAAAGTTATAACTTGGGCTATTGTACTTATTAAGAATCGAAAATCATTCTTTTTTGTCTAATAAAATTAATCACCCTGATACTGCCGTCCTAATGAAGAAACTATACAACTGCATTTGAAGCGAACCGAGATATGCAATTAAACCCGTTTACATGTGTACCTTTTAATGTATGACCATTTTTTGAAGGAAAATTTCAATTCAATGGAGAAAAAAAATTCAATTTCTAAATTTAATTTCAATTATTTATATGCAAAACTGTATATGTGCTAAATATTGATGCACAAATTCGCCAAGAATCCTTACTAAAAAACACATATGTGCAGATGAGCTGCTGTGTCAGGAATCAGCCTCCAAGAACTCCGAGTTTCCTGATGGAGAGACTTAACATCTACAATTCTCCAGCAATCAATAAATAATAAAGATATGATGAATTAAAAAACTTATTATCAAATTACAATTAATTGTTAAATTTTCATATTACAATATATATCATTGATTCAAAAGTAATGAATGTTATCATTCTAATCATTGTATAAGTACAAAACAAAATAAAAGAGTGTACACACTTTGGTCAAATCAACAATTTCTCATTAAATAGTCTTTTAATTTCGCCTAACAAATCCTCAACATACCTTATAATCCTCAAGCGTAGTGACAAATTCTAACACCAAATATTATTGATTAAAGAAGGAGATATTAAAAATGTGAATGTTGCAGATTCTATTAAATTTATTTCGTCAATTTCCCAGGTATTATAAAATGTTTAAATAGATTTCAATTTTATGTTTTAGAATAGCATTACAGAATAACAATTTAAAAATTTACTTTTTGTATTTTTAAAACAATATTTATAATTTTTTCCTGTCTTCATGTACTACAAAATCATTGCAGTGAATATATCAATTCCTTGAAAAATTTTCGCGGAATTTTAAAATGAAAATCTTATAAATTATTTGAAAAAATAAGAATTTTTCTAATATAATGAAATGGTTACGATGTACCGTGAGGCAAAATGACAAACAAAAGTTCAAAGTACAATTCCGACTACAATTTTGAATCTATTTCAAAGTTGTTTTTCTGTTAAATTGAAAGTAACTGAATTCTTAGCAGATGCTTCAAAGCTGGTTTTCAACAGAATTTTTTAAATTCTATTTAAACAGAAAGTTGACAAAAATTGGAAAATCAAGATATGGTTGCTTTGATAACAAGTAATTAATCCAAAGTAATTTATATTAACGTGTTATCGATAAATAAAATTTTTTTTAAATACCTTGATATTTTATTATGAATAACTCATTTATTATTAACAATTGTATTGTTATAAACAATGGTAGGTGATTTTTGAATGGGTTTGAACATTTATGAAGTGATTTTCGTTTTGAGTAGAAATTAAAGTAATACTCTAATATTAAAAACAAAAATGAATGTATTTCTTATTGTCATGAACAAATTTTATAAACAAATCCAGTTTGAGCAATTTTTAAGAGTTTAAGGTACCTTTTTTAAACGCTCTTCGTTGAGCTTGCCAATGTCAAGCCAATATCAAGCTTGCCAAAACTCAGAAAAAGATTTGATTGAATGAACCAAATTTTGGTTGAACTAACCCTAGAATATGGTTGTTATATTGACAAGAAGATATTCAGTTGATCTAATGTAAGACAATTTTTTCGTTAGTAAAATTTGTTTGACTATACCATATATTTTGGTTCACCCAAGAGAATATTTAAGTTATTTCAAGTGAGTGTTTTTGCTGGTCTAAGAAAATATTTTAGTTGATTTAACCAAAGCTTGTAGTTCATCTAACCATAAAGGACCCATCATAATTCACATTGTAAATGGCTTACCATGGAATTGTGTCATCTTGTACAATAAAAAATGATGTGGATTTCACAAAAAATTGGAGTCAGTTTAAAAAATATCCAGGATTGTAGGAGTTTCAGAAGAAATTTATTTTTAAGATTTTTTTCTACTGAGAATATTCTTCATCGGGTTAATATTCGCCCTGCTTCGTTCAACCTCATATGTTTCGGGCATTTGGCTTGCTTCTGGAATTGTACTACTGTCATAGAAAGGGTACTTTTTTGCCGCCACTTGTCCCGCTGTGCTGGCCACACGCCAACACTGATTAAAGTCAGAAATATTCAAAATGATAACTCTTGCCTGAGAATAATTTCATCATAAATTTGATTATTGCACTGCAATCACATGGCAAAACTGCACATTTGGAGCTATTGAACAGCTTCCTATCTTCATTCGCTCTCGAGATTGAATTTAGGAATGTTAATAGAATATCTGTCAATTTTTTCAGATTTTTCCTAATGACGCCCTCCTTTTGGGAACAGGTCAAAGTGGGCCCTTGCAAAAGAAGGCCGAAACCCCCCGTTTTTTAGAACATTTTATTAGACATTTTAGAGATTTTTTTTGTGCGAGTTTCAATTGAAAAAAGTGAGGGGCCTCGACTTTTGAACCCGACTTTATTATACTCCAATTCAAGTTGACAGTCCACGAGCGAGAGTTCGTAGCGTCGCGAAAAAAAAGAATATAATCTGTTTGCGTTTGCATTTCGGTGAACCTTATCAAGATGGAAATAAATGGAAATAAATTGGAAAAAATTTTTAAACTTCAAAAAATAATAGATTTTACCCAGCTGAAAATTCCTGGACAGGTAATCTTGACGGTTCCTGTGCAAGAATTTGGCGAAGGAAACTGTACATGATCCTGCAAAAGAACCTGTATACAACCTAACCTTTGAATGTTCCTGTACAGGTTCCTTCACAGAGTCAACTTAGGTGTGGGTTCATGTACAGGAACATGTTCAGGGTCCTATACATGAACCTGCATAGCAACTAATCCGCGAGGGTTCGCTGGTGGTTTGGCTCTCTCGATAGTGAGTTGGTTTTTCAAGGGAATAAGAGGAAGGCAAGTTTATAGCTGTAAGCGACATCAGTTTTCGCAATGGCTTTCTGTAAAGGACTCTGTACGTGTTTCTGTACAGGATCCTTCCAGGGGTTCCTTTGACGAAGAATCATATACACGTTTCTGTACAGGCACCTGTACGGGATCAGTCAAAGGTTCCTTTGTCGATGCAGGTTCCTTTGTCGGTGCAGGTTCCTTTGCAGGATCATGTACAGTTTCCTTCGCCAAATTCCTGCACAGGAACCGTCAAGATTACCTGTACAGGTTCGTGTGTAGTTTCGTGTGCAGGAACATGTGCAAGATCCTCCGAGCGAGGTTACTGTACAGGAATTTTCAGCTATAGTAAGTTTGAAATGATTATCGGAAAATACCTGTAAAGATACGAGGGAATTCAAAAGGATTTGTTGAAATGTTGAAGAATTGAAAATTAGTTCGAAAAACTTCAAGACGAATTACACACAAACTAAAATTTTAAAAAAAAATCATTAAACTGAATAGAATTGATTTAAATTAAAAGAATTCAGTTAAATTAAAAAAAATTTAAAGAGAAAATACCAGAATTCTGAATAAATTGGTAACAGTTCATGGTGAATATCAAATGAATTCAAATTAATTGCAAAACCTATTTGAAAATCTCTTCAAATCTGTGAAACACTACAAAATCCCTCACTTCTTGTGGACGAATTTTTTAAAATACATTAAAATATTATAAAATCCCGTGAAATTGCATGAAATTTTATAATATTTTCTTTAATCCTGAAAAATGTATTGAAATACCTTGAGAGCTTTTAAAAGCCATTGAAATCAATGAATTCTAAAAAATTCTTCAAACCCCAGAAATTTTTTTTTTATTTCTCTTGAAGTCATTTAAGGCCATGCAATGAGTATAACAGCTGATCGAGTCAGTCCTGAGATAAATATTTTTCACCCATATTTAAAAATAAAAGTTTGAATATCGCGGAAAAATTTTCCGAAAATATTAAAAAATATTAAATGACCATTTGTGGCAAGGCACAGAGTTGAGGGAAGAAAAAAGTTTATTTATGAAAATTATAAATATTGACCGATGCATTTCCGCTTCAGTATCATGCGATCTGTTTTACCCACAGACCCGTGGAAGTGCGAAGTTGCTTGCTGCGATAGTGCTGCTCTGAAACAGCTGATACGTATTTCAGACACGCACAAAATGGAAAACTTCTTGTAGTGTTCTGGAGCACGGTCGGTATTTCCCCAAATTAGTACAAAACTTTTTTCACAATTCCAAATATTTAGGACCAGAGCCGCCTTCCTTCGAGCCTTCTACTTAGCGTGCTAAATTTTCAGTACGATATCTTCTTCCGTGCGGACGTAAGTTGACATGGGAAAGTATCGATATAGCTTCCAGTTTTATTTTATTCGGAATTTTTTTTTCAAAACTACCAACAGAAAAGACCAGAGCCGTAAACATTGTTGTCTCCTCTTTCATTTCCCAAACTTTGAGCGCGATATCTTATTTCTTTTGGACGTAAGTTTACATTGCAAATTTGAGGACTAGCTTGGTCACGTGACCCTCTCGTTACATGGCCTTAAAGCCTTTAAAATTCCTTGGAAAATTAATAATATCTTGAAAGTGCATAAAAATCTTGAAAAACACTTTGAAATATTTTAAATTCTTTGAAATCTTTCAAAATTTCTTGAAAGTTTTCAAGGCTTTTGAAAATTTCTTGGTATTACCTTAAAATCATTCGGAAATTTGAGACACCATTGTATGCTAATAATGACGATTTGAGGATAAAAATATTAAAACCGTTGTCTGCCGCAGATACTTGATCTTCAAATACAATACTTTCTCTGCATGCATGTAATTAAAAATAGTTTTAACTTAAGACTTTTTTTATTAAAAAATTAAGTGTTTTCTATCGTAAAATTCTTCTAAATTACCTATATGGGTAATTGTCAAATTGAAGGCAAACTTGAAGTCCCAGTAATACAACATTAAATTAAAAACTCTTGCTGATTTAAAAAAATTTAATAAACACTCGTTATCATCCTCTACAAAATGGTCAGTTCTTTTTTTCATTTCTGTTCCTATTTAATTTAATATAAGAACACCTAAAACGTCATTACCGTACGGCGTCCCAACCTTACTTTGCACAAGGATAAACTGATTTTCTCCCTTTTTTTTTTTTAGACAGTAACCTGAAAAACGCTTAACGTATCAAGTTTGTAAACTTCACATGAACATAAATTTAATGTATGCACATTTTTTGAATCAAATAAATAATATTGTAAAAGCCTTGAAGTCTGTCCCTCAATTTTTGCCATTTCAGACGTCATTACCGTACGTCTTTTTTTTAGTAAAATATTGTAGTTACAGTTGAGTAATAAATACAGAAATATTAGGCGTATCGTTTAATACAAGATTTTATAAAATTGAGCTTGAAATATTTACTCTCTTTTTTGTGAATCCGACAATAAAACTGAAAAGTGCATCTTGACAACAAAAACGTCATTACCGTGCGTGCGTTAAAACCCATTTTGGGGGTGAACAAAAAAATTATAAAAACGTTACTTGCTTGGCGGTGTTTTCTTTCATAAGTGGGTCACTTTTTATAACTAAAATGTTTTATTGTTTTATAAACATTAAAAAGGGTTAAACTTTAACATTTTTATCGCGTCATTGCCGTACGGTACAATAGAACAGCGTACGACTGATCATATGCGCGTGCCCATGGATTCATTATTATTTCTTATTTTCATAACTGTCCCTTTTGGATAAAAATTTTTTACGTGTGATAAGATCAATTTCCGTTATGAAATATTCAATTCCTAATATTAATATGATTGCCACTGTAGGTGCTAAAATTTGCCTACAATTTGACAATTTCCCATATATATTTTGCCCAAATTATAAAATATAAAAATGAATCAATTATATGATATATAATAGTATAAGGAATCTGTAGAAAATTGATTATAATTAGAAATTTATAAATTTTTAGTTCGAATTTTGAATAATTTATTATAATACTAAACCAACTTGTAAACACACAGAAAAATTACTGATTGACTGGCCTGCTTTATTAACAATTTCTTCAACCGATGAACCCGGTGACCTTTTGTGTGATAAAAAAATGGTTGATATAGTTTATTGAGATCTTACATCGCTGGGAATCCCCGTATTATATCTAAAAGCCAGTTGTCTATATAATTTCAAACCACAATCATAAATTCCTATATTTTGCAAAATACTTTTTTTTTAATTGGTTGAATCTAAAAGCACGAACTGGTAAGAGGAAGGGTGCGCGCGCGGCTCACAGTAAGCTAACCGCTAATGTGAAAAAGTCCGTGAAAAAACTGTAGAAATTTTGATGGGTATTTTATTGAATACCATGGGCGCTCGAATATTATATCTAAGATGCTACATATATTTTTAATTTTTAAATTAGCCTGGGACTTCATATTTTCGAGAAAAATGCAATTGAATTCTCTATTTTAAACCTTCATGGCATGAATGATTTCCATCTGAGTAAATTTAACTATTCGTCCTGGCGCTGAATCAGGATCCAGAGTCAAATTTCGAAATGACGGATCCAATATGGCGGACCAAACTTGGAGAACCGAACCAATATGACTGAAAATTACTGTATGGGGAGTTTTCGAGTTGCGGATTTCAAATCCAAAGTCAAAATGTCAGAAAACAAGATGGGGAATCCAATATGGCGAAACAGCATTGTGGGAATATAACCGATTTTATTAAATATCGCTATTCGGGGAATTTTCATGTCGCCGATTTCAAGTCTAAAGTCAAAATTTAAAATTTTTCAATGGCGGACCCAATATGAACCAATATAAGCGGTTTTATGTAAAAAATGTACGTTATAAATTTGGAAACCTAAACTGAACTTGATATTTATCCAAAGTATTTCGATTAATAATTACCAGTTATCGATTATGAGGCTGACATACATGATGTGCTATAATTATTAGTCATTTTCACTCCCTTCATTACACTTTTTATTACGCTTCCATGCTAAAGTAATGAACGTATGAGTCTCAATCACAGTAAACAACAAAGGTTAAAATTGGTTGAGGGTAATTATTTGTTTTGTTTTTATCGAGTAACCTACAGTTTTCTGAATACAGTTTTTTATTCTTTGTCTCTTTAAAGAAATGTTGAATAAATCTTTGGAGTGATTTTGGAGGGATTCAGAACTAATGATGGCATTAGGTTTCGATAGCTCATCAAGCCACAAAGATCCAAATCAAAAACAAGAAAATTGCGAAATCGAGACTTTGCTTAATGTAAATATTTTTAGATTAAACCGACCACTTTGTTGTAATTATATCAATTTTTAATATCTTGCAGTGAATTTGAAGCAAACATAGGAACATTTTTAATTATAATTTAAACACTAAACTTGGAAGTTTCTAAAAATTTCCTGTTCTTCCATAGGATATATAGTGAATTTCACATTTTCTATGAAGGCAACTATGCAGGAGCAGGCGCAGGAAAATTTTAAATGTTTTCCCGACCCCTAAATTAAATTTTTTTAGAGAATTTCCTGTTGTTCATATGATCCTGAAAATTTTGAATCTTCTATGAAAGTAACTATCGAGAAGATAGAAAAAATTGTATCCATGTAATAACATAAATTTTCAAGTTACTGTCATGAATTTGAGACAAGCATAGAAAAATTTCAAATTTTCACCAGAACCGTAAATCAAAAATCTTGTTTTAAATCTTCTGTTACTTCTGGGATGCTGCAAATTTTTAATTCTCTACGAAAGTAGCTATGCAGGAGCTATAACAATGTGCATTAATATAACACAGTCAATTTTGAAGATCTTTTAGTAACTTTGAAGAAAACATAGGAAAATTTCAAATTTTCATTAGAGCCCTAACAGTAAAGGTTTATTTTTAAATCCCTGGTTCTGCCTAGGATGCTGAGAATTTCGAATTTTCTATAAAAGTAACTATGCAGAAGCTTGGAAATTGTTTATCGATGGAATAAAGTCCATTTTTAAGATGCTGTTATAAACTTAAGTCAAACAGCAAAATTTACCATTTTCAACCGATCCCTAACTTTAAAATGTTTAAAAAAATGTCGTATTATTCCTAAAAGTCTGCAAATGTTGAATTTCCTATAAAAGTAAGTACGCAAAAGCTAGACAAATTTACATTTATGAGCGTACCCATGTATGAGCTAGAAAAATTTGCATTGAGGCAATGCTATCAATGTTGGAGTGAATCAATGTTTTAGTGAATTTGGAGCAAACATAGGAGAATTTTCAATTTTAATTACTGTGAATAAGAATATATTAAATCAAGGCTAATTTCAGGTATTAAAATAAGACTCACAATAACAAAAAAAAATCAAATTTTCACCCAAGCCCTAAATTTAAAAGTTTCTAAACAAATTCTAGAAAGACTGGAAATAGTGAAAAATAGTTAAAATAAGTGAGAAGAATGTGAAATAAAATCAGAACGTGCCAAAATTCGAAAAAATACGTTTTTCCGTTTGTCCAAAATCCTTTTTTGCACAAACTCTGGACGTATATACTATGGGTGTATCTATTTGTGCTCATTTTATGAGCATTTTGCTTTCTCATAAGTATTAAATAAATTTGCTTCCTCATAGAGGGAGTTTTTCTCTAAGATTAAAAAAATTTATACTTTCAATATTTTTCAAGCTTATGTTTCTGTCTTTACGAAAATTTTATTTTCAGAAAATCAGAAGGCCCATCAAAATTTCAATTGATGTGTTCTGTTACAATGAACAACTTTTCAACCTACGGAAGTTTTATATTTCAAATTAAAACCTCATTAAAATAATGTAACTTTTCTTAAAACTTTCTGAGTAGCTATTGATTATTCGATAATTGGCTTCGAAAGTTCGCCAATAGATCAATCCACGCGTCTAAAAGAAGCGAACAAATATATGATATACAATTATACATTACAGTTGTATTCCCAATACTAAAAAAGTTTTCCTTATATCAATAAGATGAACAATATATTTGTTAAATTTATAAAATGGTATTGCTAGATCACAAGAGGTCATCGAAGGTTTGTCAATAGGTCATTCGACGTGTTTCGAAGATGCGAACAAACACACCCGAGACAGTACTGTAATACTCCTATTATGAACAAAGTTTTTCTCATATAAACAGAATAAACCAATTTTTTTTAAACTTCATAAATTGGTACTGGTTGGCAATAAAAGGTTCACCAATAGGTCAATCGATGCGTCTCGAGGACGCGAATAAAAACTCTACGTGTAATATTGTCGAGTTTTGAATATCAAAAATGTTTTTTTTTCATACAAACAAAATGAACCATTTTTTTTTAAACTTCATAAAACGGTACTGGTGGGTCATGAAAGGTTCACCAATAGGTCAATCGATGCGTCTCCAGGACGCGAACAGAAACTCTACATGTAATATTGTCGTGTTTTGAAAATCAAACAAGTTTTTTTCATATAAACAGAGCAAACAATTTTTTAAAGTTCATTAATCGATACTGGTGTGTCATGAAAAGTTCATCAATAGGTCAATCGATGCTTCTCAAGGACGGGAACAAATACTTTACATGTAATCAATGTCGTATTTCGAATATCAAAAAATATTTTCTGATATAAACAGGATAAACCATTTTTTTTTTAATTCTTAAATAGGTAATGGTGGGTCATAAAAGGTTTATCAATAGGGCAATCAATGCGTCTCAAGGACGCGAACAAGTAGACTAAGTATAATATTGTCGTATTTCGAATATCAAACAAGTTTTTCTCATATAAACAGAATAAAACATTTTTTTAATCTTCGTAAATCGGTACTGGTATGTCAAAAAAGTTTAAACAATAGGTCAAACGATGCATTTCAGAGACGCGAACACATTCGCTAGAAATCGTAATGTTGTATTTTGATTATCAAAAACGTTTTTCTTATATAAAGTCGTTAACATTTTTCTTTATAAATCTCTAAACGTAAAAAAAAACTATTCGTAAATCATCGATCTCACTTAAAAGCCTATCATACTCCTATCATAGCTCTTTTACTTTTCGAGATATGGCGAACAGAACAAAGTTACACACACACACACGGGCATTTTTCAAAAACTTTATTTTCGAGCTCCTGGGGTCGAATTATATCAAAATATGTCAAAAAGTATATTTGAAAATTTAGGTCATTACAAACCTCCCTCTATTAGTTTGAATAAAGATAAATGTTCACTAATAAATGCATGGTATTATCAAAGAAATTCAAACTAATATATAAATCATCTTGTTTTCAACTTTAGTATTTTCAACATAAAAATTACAACAATTTTCAAAACTTTCAATAATTAGGTGTTTTCTTTTAGCACGGTGATGCATAAGTCACATTCGAGTCCAACTGAATCGTTACATTTTCAGGTGTAGCATCCAAAGAATGCGCTTTTAAATATTTCAAAGGATTGTTTTGCAGGTAAACTGTTACTAAGAAATCACTATCACTAAAAAAAATAGTTTCCACATTTGTGAATAGATTATGTTCCAAGTTCAGGATGCGAAGATTTTTCAACGTTGTCATCCAGCTGGCTGGAAGACTGGTAAGTTTATTTCTTCCCAAGGAGAGAATTTCGAGTTGGTCCAGAGAAGCAAAGGTATCTGCGTTTATCTGAGTAATTTTATTATTATCCACATGCAAGAATTGCAATTTTTGCATTCCCTAAAAATTGTTAGGCTCCAGAATCTGTATTTGATTACAACTTAGGGACAAAAACTGTAAATTAGGCGAATCTCTTATTTCGGGTACATCCGTCAAAAGATTCTTATCCAAATACAGGTACCGATGTGATGAAGTAAAATCTAAATCCTGCCATCAAAAAACTTAATTTGATTGTCCGATAAAAATAAGTATTCAAGTTCTGGTGTATCGAAAATTTCACTATACGAAAGACGCTCTATTCTATTTCCACTGGCTAAACAATTCTTGAGCTTATTCAGATTCTTCAATGAGATTGAATTCAATCGATTGTTTCTTACAGATAAAAGCTCAAGATTATTCAGATTGGTAATATATAATGAGCCTAATGCATTGTTGTCAAGAGTTAAATATTTAATTGACTCTGGTAACCATGAGAAATCATTATTATATTGTTCTTCATTTTGAATATTCCGAACTGATGCAATGATATTATCGCTGAGGTCCAAATTAGTCAGTATAGAAAAATTTGCTTTGGAATTTCCTAGCAAATTAGCTATACGATTGTTTCTTAAATACAAATTTTCTAAAGAGGGGTAAGATCCTTGTATATACATAGTATGGTGGTTTCCTGGGTTGTTTGTATTAAAGGCATTATCCAAATTAAGTTCCTTTAGATTTACATGACCTCCTTCGTGTAGTATCTGTTGTTCAAGGTGCCAATCATTGTTTGATAAATCCAAATAGTTCAAGTTAGGAAGTTTGTCAAAAGCCGCAGAAGATATTTCATGAATGTGATTACCTCGCAGCCTTAAACAAGTTAAAATCGGACTGGCAATAAAATTTGGTCCAATGTTATTCAAAACAATATTTGAAAAGTCTAATGATATGTTCGAATCAGCACAGCTTTCATCTGCTATACTTTCTGTACGAGTATAATCCTTTGCATCAGAATAAGCCGTTTCAAAAATTGGATTACTTTTTGTTTCAATGCAGAAATATACAAAAAGTATTGTTTTATATTATTATCAATTTTTATTAAATAATTAATATCATTTAATTGAAATATTAAAATTATTAATATACGTTCTAGATAATCTACTCAATTTGATCATTTTCAAGCAAAAAATAGAATATTATGCACCACGGAGGAGAAAAGAGACTTTCTTGACGAGTGTATGTTTTTAGCACGAGTCGTAGGCGAGCAAGCACGAACAGCATTCATATACCATATTTTATGTAACAAATCCCTGAATATGGCCGTGAATTTTCATTCCTGTGGAGCCAACCTTAGGTACCGCTTTTCAAGGTCATAATATGTAATGGATATGTATATCTGTGCCGTCAAAAATTATTACGTCATAGATATAGCATGGCCATTACATATCAACTCATAGCTATATAATGTGGCACGTTCACACCGTCAAACCGACGAAATACTGCAAACATTACATTTGTCAATATAGCATAACTTTGTGCTTAATTCTCTCAAATTACATCAACAAAAGTTTTCAAATACCAACCCGCATCACTGAAAAACTACCGTCAGAAATAAATTATGTACCTAACCCAAAATTAAGGACGTCAAAAGATTTTGTTTCACTTTGAGCTCTCCAAAAAATACAATAACAATTTTTCAAAATCAGCGCCTAAAACTTAAAATCTACCTCGAAACAAAAATGAGACATTTCATCGAAAAAAAGTATATCCGAGTGCCTAGCGGAGTAAGCTATATCTATTCAGATAAAAAATCCTGAAAATTCCAACCATAAAATTTCATTTTTGGGAGTTATAGGGGTGGAATGAACATTAAAAAAGGAATTTCTCTCATAAAAATTCCCGGCATATATAATATTTCCGACTATGTATAATTTTTCCGCCTGGGGTAAAAATTAATTAGGAAGGGAGAAGGAAAATATAAATTGTTTTTTATTTATTATTTTCTTTCATGTTCAGATTTAAGCAAGATATGTTCCAAGGTTTGAAATATTTGTTGGTCCTGAATAGAGCCAAAACTTTTATATGAATGATTTAAAATATTAATCAATAACTAAAGGCTAAAACATACTCTTCTATTTATTTACAATAATCATTATGTATGAGGATTAAAGTGTTCAAGTTAAACATTTATTCAACTTTGAATTAATGTTATGAGAGTACCGGTAGAAATGTGTTGAAATATGAATTTTTGAGAATCTGCAAATAATATAATATGTTTATGATTATATTCTCAAACTCCTAATGGCCAAAGTGACAAGTTCTTCTTTAATATATCAATATTTTTGAGATAGAAATATGTGATTCAAAAGACAAAGGGACTGTCTCCGCAGGAGATCATGCTGGTCCAATCATGCTGAGCCAATGCTCAGGTCAAACACTGACCGCTGGCTCAATTCAGAAGCACCGCATGGTGCTATGCCACCGACGTTTGTCAGCGGGGGGTGGGGATGATACTTTGCCTTAATAAGTTGAAAATTAGAATAAGTGCTGTATATTATTTTCCCTTATAAGTCCAAATTAGAAGTGTTTTTCAGGCCATTTACAGGTTCACGGAAATTCAACTGCAATAGTTGTAAATATCCTTATTATCCGAACTTTTAAACTGTCATAGAGCAATAAATCGAATAACCCTACTTCAATGCTCAATTAACGCTACTTGACCTAGATGTTAGTTTATATTATGATATTGGCAGGAATAGTGATTTATTGCTTTCTGAAATTAGATCAAAATTTGAAGATTTTTCAGGCCATGTTTGTGTTCACCGAAATTCAACTGCAATAGTTGTAAACCTCCCTATTATGAGAAATTTTAAACTGTCATCGAGCTATAAATCGGATGCTCCTACCAAACTGCTCAAACTGCTGAAACTGCTCCTACCAAACTGCTACTTAACCAAAATGTTAGTTTATGTTTATGTTATTTTATTCTAGTTACACCGACAATAATAGCATCGAGGGAACTTCGGATTCTAGCTAACTTCTAGCGAGAAAAGTTTTCTATAGCTAAATAGTACTTTTTGTTGGTGAAACTATAAAAACATGGTTACCAACCGGCCTTAATTTTTGATTCAATAATAATAAGCAAAAGGTCATTTTCAATTTCTTGAAAATTATTTTTATGCATCCCTAGTGTATGTGCATCAAATTTTAAACAGTTTTAATAACGTTTGGCCGAGATATGCTAATTTATGCTTTATTCACTTACTTATTTTCGGGAAATTTTTGTTCAGTTTTCAATTGTCATTATTAAAAATAATCACCGGACAAAAAAATTCAAATAGAAAAATGTTTTGACTTATTATACGCCTGTTGGGTAGCTAGGGCAGCGCCACCAATTTGGAACTATTGGGAAGAAATTTGAATTTCAATTCAATATTAAAGAAAAATCTTACAGTAAACAATTAGTTTTAAACCGAAGATTGACATTTTTGATTAAAATGAATTGATATTCACTACTTTTTGTCATAAACCTTGCCCAAATAACTAATCTCGGAGATACCCAATAGTTCGCGTATCAGATGGCGCTGTTGTCAAAGTCACAGAGGTATCCTACAGGCGTATTATATACAAGTATGTATGGGAAAAAAAATTAATTTGGTGAATTCGAACATTTTCATTTATTGCAACCTGGGAGCCAACGCTTTTATCGTTTTCGAGCATTTATACAATTTTACCAACTGACAATGATATTGTAAATTCTTTATAAATTGCACTAGAAAAGTATACCATACACCTGCAGTTTAAATCTTATGTCAATTCAAGGAATAACTTTGGCCGCAGCCGTGCGCTAAGGTGAAAAATTCCAGTTTTCATGATAAAATATCCAAAGTTGTTTAAACTATAAAGGATATTACAAAATCATGAAAAATAGCAACAATTTGACCGCACACCTACAGTTAAAATTTCACGTCAATCAACTCAATAGAATTTTCGATAGACATGTACAAAAGTGGAAGAGCAATTTTTCTCTTTTATAAAAGCCTTAACATTTTTTTAAGTAATGAAAAAATCGTAAATTTCTGAAAAATAGCGCCTCAACCCTGCAAGTTACCAGTTTCGGAATTTTCAGATATAATGTATTATATCAAATTCCGTAATTTGTAACTGAATTTTCTTACATTTTTCCTTTGTCATTATTTCAAGAAAAATATAAGATATAATATACAACATAGCTTTAGATTTCAGAATAAATGCCGAGGTTCCCAAGTAGGAAAGAAAAGTTTGAGCGTTAACAATGTGGTCCAATTCTAAAGGGTTTATGACAGTGATGTGGCCATGATCTCTGAGCCCGACAGTTTATTTATGACTCCATTTACCTGATTCAGGTATTCCTTTGTACTTAGAGTGGGTCGCAATCAATTGTCTGCTTTATTTTCGAAGACCTCAGCAAATTTCAATTATCTTTCCTTCAAAATGTTAATTTGGCAGAAATGTATGGAAAACTTACAGACTCCGTTATAAATGATTCAAAAAAAGAAATCTGTTATTTCAAAGATGTTGGAAAAAATTTTCAAAGCATATACAAAAAAAAAAGATTTACCTGCGGATTAACCTTGTTGCGGGCGGTTTAAAAAATACGCAATGCCTTTAGGTGGGGGGGGGGCTCGAGCGTTACGTCAATATTAAACTTACGCACAGTTACTATAGAAAAAGCATTACGTAGGGTGGGGGGCAGGAAAAAACGTTACGTATTTTTTGATCGGCCCCTTATATTATTTTTCACGATTTATTTTACAAAAAATTATTTAAACAAATATCAATAACCTAAGAGAAATAAAAATTATACATTAGAACGTAATTCAATTTGTTAAGAACCGTTGCCATTTAAAAAAAATTCAAACAGTATGCACATAAACGGAACTTTCAGAAGGTGTTTAAATCTTTCTTCAAGTAAGTTCCCTTTGACCAAACAATCTTTCCAGCCTTTAAGCTTTATTTCGTGACCGAATCGATTTACAATCAGTCATGTTCTACATTTGAATGCACCAAATATTTCACGCACAAAATATGTGGGTTTTTAAAGGAAATTAGGCAATACGTGTTTTTTAATTAGCGAAAAAAATCTCTACGAAGTTATGCGTATTTCAATTTTGTACATACTTCGTTTTTCAAAGAAACATAAATCTTTCCTTCAAGTCTCTATATCTTTTGACAATGTTTGCACATCTAAAAAAGTTTCAAAAAAACCTCTTGCACTTTTGTTATATCTTGCATCATAAAATGATATTCTTAGTCAAAAAAATTCTCTCGACCTCAAAAATGTTTTAGCCCGCATAAAACTAATAAGATGCCTTTCTCATTTCGTAGAATTTGTTGAAAAATATTAAATAGAACAAAAAAGGTGGGATTTTGTAAAAAATATTGTTTCATGATTTAGGAATTCGAAGAAAAAAATATAAAAGATTTTCTGGAAATTCTACCTTTTTTTATTTTTTCCCGTGAATTTTTCGAAGTGTCTCGTCGTCCCGAAATTCGGGATGAGCAGTCAAATATTTTTCATAAGCTTGGCTGGTCGTCCCGAATTTATGCAGTTTCTGCTTACATAAGATTATATCAGATTTATACGGGTTAAACCATTTTTGAGGCCGGGATAATTTATCCTATTCTAAAAAGATGATTGAGTCGAAGTCGAAACATCGTAACGCCTTTTCCGCACTTCTGATTCGTCGTGTAGTTATCGATTGTGATTTTCGACAGTCGATACTTGCCGTTCGGAAATTCCGCGTTCTCATTTGAAGTTGGTTTCATTAAATAATTTTATTTATGTATAATATATTATTATATTATATATTATTTACTATGATCCTTTATATAAAATCTCTAAACGATATTGTCGGTTTCGATTATGACGATTTTCGAGAGTAACAGCGGAGGTAACGTTTGCTTGCTGTAGGCCGCTCATATTCAACAGTAGTGTGTGTCTGTGCATTTGAAATTAGTGATGCTAATTGAGTCGCCTTTATGTGCGCATGTTGTGATTGTAGTATAGTTGATTGGCTGTAGTACGCGCCTGTATTTTAATTCCCAATGAGGACACGAACTAGAACCAATAAGCGCTATTCAGTCGAAGCATGCACATGTCAAGGTGTTCTTTTCGGGATCACTGTGGGAAATAGTAATCGAATCGAATCGTAGTTAGAGTTCGATAATACGTCACGTGGTTTTTCGTATTTGGTAATGCGCCGCTCAGTGTTGCCAACCGTTGCACGGTAAAGTCTGAACATGAGAAATACGTGAAATATATTTTGAGGCGAGTAATGAACCATAACCTCAATTGTGATGGTAGTCTGTTTTAAAACTTTTTACGCAAACAAGAACTTTTCAAATTAATCATTTTTACGCTCGGTAATTGTGATTTCTATTATAATCGTGTACGTTTCGGTTCTACTTTCCCTATGCAATTAAAATCTCCATTTCCTTATAGCGCCACATTGGAATAATTATTTTTTTCGGTTGGAATAGAAGTATGTCAAAGGTCTGTGTATATCTACAGATCAACAATTGTAGAATATAGAAAGATTTTCAAATTGAGCATTTTACGCTCTTAAGGGGCACACCTATTATAAAAAACACCGATACTTCCAGGAATTTTCAAGGAATTCATTTTGATAATTTCAATGGATTTCAAAGAAGTTTGAAGACTATAAGGTATTTTTTTTAAATCCAAGGCATTTTCAAGGTCTTGGAACAATTGCAAGAAATTTAAAAAGATTTTCAAGAATTTGATATATTTTGCGGAATTTGTAATTGATTTCACTAATTTAATAGTATTTCAGAGGATTTAAAAAATTTCAATTGAGTCTAAAAGATTTCAAATTGATATATTGTAGGGAAATATTTCAAAGAATTGCAATAAATTCCAAGGAATTTGTTATTCACTTTAATAATTTGAAGGAATTTCAAGAGACTGAGAATATTTTAGGGCATTCGAAAAGAATCCAAAGCATTTGAAAGAGATATCAATAATTTCAATGAATGCCAGAAGATTTTAAAGGGTTTGAAATATTTTAGGATATTTTAATAGTTTTCAAGGAATTTTCAACTTATTTTAGTCATTTAATTGATTCAAAAGGATTGTTGGAGGAATTTTTCAAGATTATGAATATTTTAAGGTATTTCAAAAGAATCCAAGATATTTTCAAAAGATTTGAACAATTTGAAGGGATTTCAAAAAGATTCAAAGGATTTGAAAACTTTTGGAGCTTTCTTAAAGATTCGAGGGATTTTTCATTTGATTTCAGTACTTTCATCGATTTCAGAGGATTTGCAATATTCTACAGTAATTCAATAGATTCCAAAGCAGTTTCGAGATCTTTAAAAAGTTTTAAGTGATTTTCGAAGTTTTAAAAGGTTTGAAATATTTTTGGGCATTTCTAATTAATAATTATAATTGATTATATAAAAAATTATATTATTGTAAATTATATAAATATTATATAAAAATATTATATTTTCATAATTTATTTATATATTATTAAATAAAAATTATATTTGTAATATTATATAAAATTATAAGATTATAAATGATAGATTATAGATTATATAAAAAATATATTGATTATAATATATAATTATAATATTAATAATTGATTTCAGAGAATTGGAAATATTTGGGAGTATTTTGGAAGATTTCAAGGCATTTTCGAAAGCTTCAAAAAGTTTCAACTTTCAATTAATCTTAAAATAAATATTTAAGGAATTTGAACAGACTCCAAGGTATTTCCAAGAGAGTTCAATAATTTTGAGGAATTCCAAAAAAGTTTCAAGTGATGTTTAAAGAATCAAAGGATGTCAATAATTAAGAAGAATGTCAAGGGATTGAAAATATTTTAGGGTGCTTTTAAAAATTGCATGTGATTTTGAAGAGCTTACAAAAACTCAAGGAATTCCAAAATATTCTGAATGATTTTGAATATCTTAGGGTAGTTTGAAAGACCCTAGGAATTTTTTTATTGATTTCAGTAATTTAATGTTGCTCATAGGATTGGAATTATTTTATGGTATTTTAAAAGTTCTGAAGCATTTTCAAGAGCTTTAAAATGTTTCAATTGATTTCCAAAGATTTTAAAGGATTTGAAAATTTTAAGAGAATTTAGAACCAGAAAGATCAATTTTTAACCACAAATGGAGCAGTTAAATTTTACACATTAATATTTTTACACATGGAAGATATTATCTATATTTTAGAACGAGAATTAAACAATAATAACGAGGAAGAATTTTATAAGAAATTAAACTGTGAGATGAAAACAATGCTTACTAAAAATAGATATAAAAACGTAAGTCCGGCGACGTAAACCAAATGCTTTGAGCAACGTTTCTGTATTATTACTTATCTAACATATGCGGATTTAAAAAATAAAATTTATACTTTATACTTTCAATCATTTTATGAGAAATATTTTACATACATTTTTTTTTAGAAAGAATCCGTGTAAAATTATGCATGTTCTACAAGTACAGTCGCAGAATATATCAAGGAGAAATATTTTTTTAAAGTAAATTATGCGAAACGTTACAAAAAATTATTATAAAAAAAATTGAAAACAGATTTTCGCAAAAGGAAACAAAATATATATTTTTGAAAAGCTTTTGTTTAATTTAGCTTTTAATGAGAAAAATACTGTAAATTTTATGAAGGCCTGGAAAGTTCTTTCGACAGGATAATTTTCTTCTTATGATAGAAGAATTTAATCATTTTTACGTGAACAACAGATACGATAAAAATGTTCATGTATAAAAAAGTTATAATAAAATACATTTTACTTTTTCGTAATAACGTGCATCATTTACAATAAAAATTAGAAAATTAATTTTTCAATAAAAAAGTTCACTACATCTCTCAATGCATCATAAAATATCAGTGGTGAATGGATTACTATAGATTATGAAAGCAATAATTGCCGAGCAAATAGACAACTTAAAAATTTGTTATCATATTCCTTAAAAACTGAAAGATTGGTAGTTACTGCCATTATTCTATGTATCATTTATTTTTTTAAACTTTGTAAAACTTATATAATCATGAAAATTAATATTATTCGTAGTATTTATAAATTTGAAATTTATACGCTCATGTACATGTTATAACGAATTATTCACAATTTATTTTAGAAATAACATTTTTTTTAATTTATAAAATAAAAAATGTATTACGGCGGTATAATTTACAAATAAGTTAAGTGTTAGACAAATTTAAGAGCCAATTATAATAAATTGAATTATAATTATATTCACAATTCTCTCAAGATGATAACGATGGCAGAATTTACCGAAAAATAAATGATGAGAAACCTGTTACTCCTTTAGCTTTAACAAAGAACAAAAATGAAAAGGAGCTCCTTATTGGAGGCTACGTACATCATCCTGTAGTGAGTTTCGTGCCTTCTAATCATTATTTTGTACAAATATTTTTCAAAATTAATCAAATATGAATAGTATAGAAAAAATAAGTATTTGGTTTATTCTTTCTCACAAAAAAATTATTAGGCGCGCGCCCTGGCGCGCGCAAGACTACTAGTAAACCAATAAATCAGTCATTGAGTCTAAGTTGAAAGATCGTAACGCCTTTTCCGCACTTCTGATTCGTCGTGTAGTTATCGATTGTGATTTTCGACAATCGATACTTGCCGTTCGGAAATTCCGCGTCCTAATTTAAATTTGGTTTCTTTAAATAATTTTATTTATGGATAATATTATTATTTACTATGATAAACCAATGAACAATAATGATATTAGTATGGTTTATCAGTCATATAATTACATGATTTATATTGATGGTTATATTTTTTTAATAATGGTTTCATGGTCCAGTACTACATGTCGATCCTTTTCCGGTTGTAACAACAGCTGAGCAGCAGTGAGATTCCGATAGCGTGTCGAAAATCGAACGGACCTCTTTTTCTAATGTATGGAGATAGAAAGAGAGGTTTGTTCGATTTTCGACTTCGAAACAGCATATGAGTCCCATTGCAGGACATAAAATTTTTCGAAGCGTGTCGGCTTTGTTAGTTTCTATTGAAAAACGTGTTCGGTTGTTAGTTTCGATTGAAAAACGTATTCACACTGTATTGTGAAGATGTTTATCCATTTACTTTTAAACGACGACAATTTCCAATCAGATTGGCATTTGCAATGACTATTAACAAAAGTCAGGGACAAACTTTTGATAACACATGACTAGATCTTCGTAAAGATGTATTCAATCATGGACAATTGTACGTGGCGTTTTCGCGAGTTAGGTCTTGGCAATCATTACAGATTTTCTTAGGAGAACAACGCCAAGATAACTTTGTTAAAAATTATGTTTTCACAGAATTATTCAAATAGATTCCATTTTGAATACGATATACACTGTTAAAAATAATATTAAATTTATTATACCCATGTGTGTTAAAATTAATATATCAATCATATGGAATCGCCATTAAGAGCGTGTATATTAAATTTCATATACATTCATGTTAATCACTTACAACAAAAATCAGATAATTACATTTTACACAAATTCAAAATAAGTTCAACATAAATTTTCGACTATAAATAATAAAACATGATGCCTCCAGTTAATCAAAAATATGACTGGATTTTAAGTCGAAAATATCAAATAAGCGAACAAATAACAGACATAACCTAAAATCAACTGTAATAGCATTAAATTTGTACTATTTACACTGGATTTTGGAAAAAATTCCACCAGTGCGTAAAAATGTCATTATAAATAACAATTCAGTCAACGAATTCTAGATTATTATTTTAATTGAGAATATTTGACAAGATTTAAAGAAATGAAAGCAATTTGGGTTTTCATGCACACTGCTATATCGACCTATATATTAAATTCACTAAACCCATGTATGTTACATTTCAGTAGAGGTAGTGCATATTTGCTTCACACACATGTAAATTAAATATCATACACATTTTTCTAACAGTGTACACATCAACATTATAACATTTCTTTCATTATTATTACACTGTTTTTTCGTGATTTTTCATACTACTATCAGTATAATAATAAACAATTGAAAAACATTAATCATTAGGTCCAATTTTCAAAACTTTAATCAATCGGAATAAGTAAAACGCGCGCGCTTCAGCGCGCGTTCGGTCTCGTATTACAAAAAATACAATTTTCTCATTTTTTTCGTAAATGATGCAAGATACCGTAAAAGAGCAAGATATATTTTCGTACCTAACTTTTTGAGGCATGTAAATTCGTATTTCAATATTTTTTCACATCTGTCGTTTGTTTCGAGAAAAATAAGAAAATTCGTTTATGACAAAAAAAAATCGAGAAAAACTTGGCAGAAAATATAAGATTCTTTAGATAATCGACTTTTAATATTTTCAGAATTTCGAAAGAAGACAATAAATTCTATCAGAAACGGAAATAAATTAACAATACATACCCCAATTAGGTAAAAAATTATAGAGGTTTGAAGAAAACTATGTTTTTTTTAACAAAGCACAAAATTCAAATACGCATAACTTCAAAGACATTTTTTTCACAACTCTTAAAAATAAGTATCGCATAATTTCCTCTAAAAAACAAGATATTTCATCCTCGAGAGATTCTGCAACTTCAAATGTAGAACTGCCTGATTTCAAACGGATTCGTTCTGGTGATAAAATTCACGCTTATAATGTGTAATTTTTGTTTGGGGCTACTGATTAAGGGTTAGGGGTTCATTTTCAAAACTGTTACGTGAAATTTTAGGAGACCCGAAAAAAGCGCAAATTTCGGATACACTTTTCTTTTGATGAAATGTTAAAATGTCTCATTTTTCATTGGGAGTAGGTTTACAGTTTTAGCTGTTGATTTTGAACAACTATTTTTTATGTTTCTGGAGAGTCCAAAATCAACTCAAAACTTTGACGCACTTGATTTCGTGTTATAGGTGCATCATTAATTCCTGAGGGAAATTTTTCAGTGCTAGGGGTTGGTTTTTGAAAATTCTTTTTGATGTTATTTGAGATCAATAAATTGTGCACCAGCTTATGCTATATTGACCAATGCAATTTTTGCAGTATTTCATGTGTTTTACGGTGTGTTTACGATAACCCAGCGCGACCGCAGGTTTTTTTTTCAAAAATTGAAAAGCACAACATTGTTTAATACAGAAAAAAATTAGCACAAGAAAAGCGCTAAATTATGCAACATTGAAAAATGAGAATTTTGCATTATTTCATGTGTGTTCATGTCGGCTTAACGTTAAGCCAGCGTAACCACATTTTTTTTCAAAAAATTAAAAAGCACAACATTTTTCAATGTGGTACAAAAGTATCACTAAATTAAGCAGTATTAAAAACTGAGATTTTTGCATTATTTCATGCGTGGTCATGCGAGCTTCTTTTAAGCCAGCACGACAAAATTCAAAAGCACATAATTTTTTAATATGGTATACAATGAGCAGTAAATTATGCAATATCGAACAATGAGATTTTTGCAATATTTCATGTACGGTCATGCCAGCTTAACGTCAAGGCAGCGCGACCACACATTTTTTGAAAAAATTAAAAAGAAGCACATTTTTTAATGTGGTACAAAATTAGCACTTAATTAGCACTAAATTATGCAGTATTAAAAAATGCAATTTTTGAATTGCTGCATGTGCGGTCATGCCAGCTTAACTTTAAGCCAGTGCAACCGCACGTTTTTTTAAAAAATTAAAAAGGACCAAGTTTTTTAATGCGGTAAAAAAGTAGAAAAAAGTTGGAACTAAATTATTCTATATTGAAAAGTGAGAATTTTACATTATTTCGTGTGTGGTCATGTCAGATTAAAATTAGGCCAAAGCGATCACACGTTTTTCAACAAATTAAAAAGCACAACATGTTTGAATACGGTGCAAAACTAGCATTAAATTAGCACTAAATTATGGAATAATAAAAATTTTATTATAACAAAGTGATTATGCTAACTTAACAGACCTATGAGAAATGGCCGTATTCATCTGTGTTGGACGAATCTATTAAAAGCCTCATTTCACCAGAGATGAATAATACTTTATTTACTCAAAATCAGGGATAATGGCGTAAAATAAGCTCAAAAAATGGGAAATAGAGCCATTTCTCACAAAAAAGGGGAAAAACAAGGGAAAGATTTAAGATTTATTTTTTTTATACCTTTCAACTTTTATACGTTTAAATAGATCTCATAGTCCGGAATATTTCCTTTCTAAAAAATTCCATCATTAATAATGAAATCGTGTTACTTATAAGTGTGAATAAATATTTCTATAAAGATTTTTCATTCTGTTCAATATTTTTGATTTGAAAAAAAAAATTGTATAGGTTCAACGAAAAAATATTTTAGCTTCAAAGGTTTATTCAAATAATAAATAGTTTAGTTTGAAATCGTTCAAATAAAGATTGTAAATTTGTTCAGCTAACATTTAAAAATACATTTGAGACTCCTTAACGCTCCTGGATACAGGTTTAAAATTCAAGTAACTCAATTTTCAAAGTTTGACTATACATTGTTGAACTTAGAACATTTGACTTTGCTGTTGATCAAACTGGACTATTCCATTTTTAATTATTTGACTCCATACTTTTCAATAAAAAAGTTTACAACTTATAATACATTATTTTCGAATTATGGTACATATTTTTTAAGGTAATTGTCCTGCCCAAAATCAGTTCATTTAAGGAAATAATTTTCCTATGATTTCAAGAATCAAAATAATATCACTGTGATGTAATTTCAAATAAAAAACATTATTTTGAATGAAAAATTTCAAAACTTACAATATACATTAAATTTAGAAATGTTTTTCTAAAATTGAAATTTTTCCTTACTATCGATACTTACCAATTTTTTTAAAATGTTTGAATCTAACAAACATTTGTTTAACCCTATATTAAAGCTAGAATTAATTTGATTCAAATAAAATTTGTTTTTATTAAAAAATTGTGTGTTAAAATCAAATATTTTTTGACCCTATATCGAGGAAAGAATTTGTTTGATTCAAACATTTTTATGAGTGTACAACTCTACTGTTTCCAATTTTAGAAGTAATTTTTGTTATGGACGAAATCGTTGAAACAATTTTTTTTTGTAAGAAAACATTTTTTAAACAAATAATTATACGTGAAAATTATTCACTCATTTTCAAAATTGTAAACAATAAAGTTGTAGGGAATGGGGCGGGCCCCCCCCCCCACAAAAAAATAATTGATTGACATGTAACGGGTTTTAAAAAATTGGTAAAAAACGACAGTAAGAAAAAAAAAAATTACAAAAACTGTTGTGAAATGACTATTTTTCGTAAGTTTCAAACTTTTTTCATACGAAAGAATGTTTTTTTCATAAGACATGGCTGATAATATCATTTCAATTTTTTAAGTCATAGACTAACTGTCCCCATTTGGTATAGGATAACAACTTGCATCTCCGATTTTCACTGTTTCAACGCATATTTTAAATTATTTCAGGTTTATCTTTTTTAAGAGCATGCATATTCTAGTTTTGAATATGAATAATGTTGTAGATGTGAAACGAACCATGTGCATTTAGCACTTTCGGAGGAGTTTACCTGGCAATTCTAATATATTATATATTTAAAAATATCGTATATTTAAAGAGATAAGGGGAAAAAGGAGAATTCGAAAAAAGGAAAAACGCAGGCGAATAAGGGACAGACTGTGATCCCTGAAAGATGGACCATAACACTACCTTCATACCAAACAAAAAATTATTACTAAACGGGAAAAATTTCAAAAATTATGTCAAATATAGGAATTATATAATTCTAATAACGAATGATCTTTTCAGTAAATCTGTAAGTAATCAGTCTTGGCATACATTTTTTAAAGTAGTTTTTTTAAAAGTAAATATTTTTTACAAAAGAAATTTTTTTATTTCCACTTTGGATATATTCCCATAGTAAACCAACCTCCCTTGGACAGCAGTTTTTTATATACTATAACATTGAAGATTCCATAGAATGGAATCTATGCCAAATACACAAAACACACAAAGTACATCTTAAAAAGTTTCTTACTGAAATGTAATTGAATTTTTTTTCAGAGTTTGTCACATTTTATTCATATTTATTACCATTGTTCTAATTATTTATACAAATTATTTAATTGTATGTTTTTGCATAATAATATAATAATGGCACAAATTGATTTTTTTTTAATCAAATTAATGTAAACTCTATAATTTTGTGTATCATTAAAATTATAAAAATTGGTTATCTGAATCTAGTTAACTAACCGACATTTTATCAAACTGAAACTGTAATTTTTGAAATTCATGAAATTATTATTATTTTTTATGATATGAAAAATCGATATTTTTATTCATTAAATAAATAATATGTATACCTATAATTATAACAACTTTAGTTGAAAAAAATATATGTTTTTGAAATCTCTAGGCAATAAAATTTAAAACAAATACTTAAATGCCCTTCAGCAAGCTCCTGAAATTATACAAATAAATTTAAACATATTTTTTCACGACCAGATGCTTCAATATCAATTTTTAACCAAATGAAGTATATTTTTTGTGACTCAAACGTAAAATCCATCATTGCTGATTTTATTATAAACAAATTTTTATACATCTACATTCTACATTCAACAACATGAATGAAATTGAAATTTGAAAATTAACCTCTTAAAATGCCAACTTACCTTTGTACTAAATCAAGAAAGATTTTTTAAACTCTCAAACTTCTTTCACACTATCAACCTTGTCAGTAAAATGAGTAAAATATTTGAGCTCTGTAACGTCGATTACAAATGTAAATGCAGCGTGGTTCCTCCTCCTATTCTTATATATACGGATTTCGAACGTGAGATAAGAGTTTATATCCTTAACTGAAGAATAAGAACAAAATATTTGTTTAAATCATTATAGGGCTGATGATTATAACTCTGAAACGCGGTCTCTAATCATTAAACGAATTTCGCTGATCATCGTATTTTGTTCATAATCAAACAGAGCAAACGTCAGAAAAATGATCAGCAGTTCAATGAATTGATGGATGTTAAACATCGAAAAAATTGTAGCGGCTGATTTATCAAATCCTTTTATTAATAGCAAATATCAAATTACTCATTTATAACTCAAGAATCTATTTCCTTTAATAGACGGAGCAGCTGAATAGACGTGAAGCTTCTTAATTTCTTCATTCGAATGATTATTTATCTAAAATTAAAATAACTATTTGAAGTAAAAATTACACACTGAACAAAACTATAGAAAGAAAGCAGCATTCAATTAGCATACATAAGAAAACTTTTCAACTTTTCTTTCTTTAAACATCCATTAAAAAGTTATAAAATAAGCAAAAACACCGCATAGGGGATGTGTTGTAATTGATGTACCTTTTCTTCATTAATTATGTACTTTACTACCAATTTGCTTCACGACAGTCACTCTAGCTTTTTTTTCAGACGACAACATCAGGCAGGAGAAAAGTTTACGTAACGAGAACAAAGCACTTCAATCTTGCTTCTTTTTCGAAGCCCTCGCTTAATTCAGTAGAAAAACGACAGTGGCGAATAAAAATAATAAGAGGAAGGATATCTGAAGACGTTAAATTAATCATGCGCCATCATAATGGCCTGCCTGTATTGTCAGCACTCATCTTTTTCCAACGTTGACTTACATTACCTGAGCATACCGAAAGTTGATAAAAGCATAGCAGCACTCCTTTATCAAAAGAGCTTCATATCTTTTTAAAAATCGTACAAGGGTCAAAGTATTAGAGCTTTTCATGGAGAAAATCATCAATCTTTGGTGTAGTAAGAAAAAATGAACAGGATTAAGTCACTTGTCCCAGTCGTAACAAAACGCCTGTGCAATTTGTTTAAATTCAAATACCAACTTCGAAAGTTGGCATGAAAATAAGGAAAAGGAACAAAATTTAGTTCTGATTTCGAAAGTCACTATGTTCTTAATGAATATTTACGACTTGAAAGTTTTCATAACAAAGGATTTAAAATTACGTAAGGATAATTTTTGAAATGATAGGGGGGGGGGGGGGGGGGGGGGGGGGGGGGGGGGGGGGGGG